>OV049927.1:50784171-50936671 GCA_920104205.1 Eupeodes latifasciatus
AACTTCGACGGTTTTTCTCTTTTTGCCTACAAGCTATGATTTGGCCACCAACTTGCATATGTAGTAACTCCATATAAAAAAAATGTGGGGAACAAATACTTATGCAAGTTTGTGCACATACTCACCACGAAAGAGAAAAAACTTTTCTCTCTTTTCTCTCTGCTCACCACCTTTTAAAAATGGCGACCACCTTTGAAAAATGGCGGATGTAGTCAGCTGTTCAGAGGTGTTCAAAGAAAATTCAAAATTGTGTATGAACAACTTTTCGGTACTCTCATTGTGTTCGTTTGATATGAATATCATTCGAATATGAAGTGAAATTAATTACTCTTGTTAGGTGCCAGAACAATGAAGATTTAGAAACAATTCTAAATTACGCATTTAGATAAGTATTAGTTAGTTATTTGAAGCCAGTTTTAATCATTAAGTAAGTAAAATAAATTAGGTGGTGCAACAGTCCAATGAGAATTAGGACCTAGAAACATAAAACTCTGAAAGCACTACTACTATTATTTGTATTATTAGCTGAGTTTATGCGTTTAATTTTCGCTCCGACCGTTGAAAGATGCAAAAAAACTCAGATTTGTTTCAATTTTCAGAGTTTATCGACTTAATTTTGTCGATGCGAGAGTTGCAGGAACATTGAAAACGAGAGTTACAGAATGTAAACATGGAACATTGAAAACATTTTTATATACTCATCTCTTTTTTCCATTCCTATTTTATTTGTGTGTACTCGTTGTTTATTTCCTTTACATTACTCACGACATTTCCAAAATCCTGAAAATAAGTGATTTAAGTAGACACTAAATAAAAAGACCGTCAACTTGTTACTTCTGTTACCAATTTTCATTGCATAAGATTTGTGAATAGGTGATAAGCTATTCTTACTGCCTTCCACTAAGCTAGTGTGTTGCTTTTAAAGGCTTAACTACATAAGCTGGGTCAGTGGTTTTGTGAAAAGAATATACAAATTTGTTCTTCAACCAAAATTTAAGTCTTATGCATCATTTTTATAAATTTTCCAGTTCTAAATATTTATATCTTATCTTTCAGTTATATAGCGACAAGGAAAAATCTGTGAGGGAAAGTTCTAACTACAGTTTTTCTGAAAGTGCATTGTGGCTTATTCATAGATGTTTGCTAAACGTTTTAGGCTATTCATAAATAAATGCAAATCAAAGTTAAGGGCTAAACCTGAATAACTATAAACAATGAAAATGCTGTGTTCAAGTAGTTATTATCGCAGCCAAATTTCATAATTGATTTTTTTGGTGTATAAAAAAGCTGAAAGAGTAATTCATGACAAATAAATGTTACTAAGTTCCAGAAAATATCGATTGATACCGCAATTGCAGAAGATGTGGATATTTTATATAAATATTCCTGGTAAACTGTAGAACTTTATTATTTCCGTCTTTTATAATTCAATGGAAAATAATTCAATGCAGTATATTTTAGATAATACAGTAGTTAAGTTAGTAGTTAAGGCATTACTATTGAAATAAACATAACATATGTTCATTTATAAAAAACATGTACTCGTTCAAATATACAAATAAAGTCTAGTCTAAAAAACCTTAACCTTGTTATACTCTTTCTGCACACATCCTTTCTTGTTTTGGTTGTTAATGCCATCTATCTGTAACTCAGAGAAGGTTGTTAATGCCATCTATCTGTAACTCAGAGAAAGAGAAGAGAAAAACAAATTCACCACGAACTACCGGTATAACTTCTTCCGGTATTTATTGACAAACAAAAATGTTTTCCTAGAATTAATTTGAATTATAGGAGTATTTTTGTAGATATAAAAACGACAAGATGTTAGTAAAATTAAAGAAAGAAATTCATGAGAATTACAAAAATATTATAATGAGACTTTAAAAAACATAGCCTTCTTGGCTATCAATAAACAAAAATGAGAAATGTCGCATTTCCCGGAAGTGATGTTTTTTTGTGCTATAAAAAATGAGAGTAAGAGGTTTCGAAGAGACGGAGACGAGGAAATTTGGTTCTCTCATTTAGTTTTTTCTCTCTGCACAAAAATGCAACAATTGCTTCTATCGTCATCATCTGAGCAATTTGATTTCTTTGCGTTTACTGAGACATGGCTAACCAAGAATCACAACAATGCAGAGATGTTTAATAGTCATCAATACTCTGTGTTTCGTAAAGACAGATGTTCTGTATCCACTCGACTAGAAAGAGGAGGAGGGGTGCTGCTTGCTGTGCGCTCCTTAAGCATCATTCACATGAGCGCGACCAACGAACGACGAATGAACTATAAAATGTGAGTTTATATACGTTTGAAGACATATTTCCACACAAATTCTTAACAAAACGATAGCAATATAGTTTCTATTTGATTTATGATGCATAATTTTACTTTTCAATATCATATATTAATAAATTTAAGAAAACAAATTTATTCGTCGCGAAAAAATTTATAGTTGATACGAACTGTCAAACTTTATTCGCGTTCCACATTATCCACACTCGCAACGAATAAAAAAATCGCGCGTACTTAACCTAAAAAAATCGTTCTTGTTTTGGTTTCGGTGGTGAATGTCAAACTTCATTCGCGACGAATTAAAAACTCTCATGTGAAAGAAATGTCAAAATCGACGAATATTCGTTCATTCGTTGGTCGTTGGTCGTGCTCATGTGAATATTGCTTTATATGCCTGTACCGAATTATCATTGCCAACATCAAATAATTGATCAAATTATTATCAAGGTATCGTTAAATTGTAAAAAAGATATTTTTCTAATAGTGAGTTATATTCCGCCAAAGAGTCATATAGATTTGTACAAAGAACATATAAATAACTGTATATATTATATTTCTAAGCTTAATAGTAAACAGCATGTCATCTTAGTAGGTGATTTTAACTTGCCAAATTTAAATTGGGTATTTGATTCTGATGAAGGTCTTCTTGTTCCTTTTAATGTAAATAATGAGTGTGATTCTTTATTTATTGATTCGCTTTTAACTGTTAATTTGGTTCAAATGAACAATTGTAAAAATAGTTTAAATAGAACACTTGATTTATTGTTTGCAGATAAAGACTTAAATTTGTTCGTAAATAATTCTATTTTTCCGATATTTCCAAACACTTTACATCACATTGCTTTGATTTTTGAATTTAAAATACTGAACTTTTTCAAACCAAAAATGCTTTTTAATTATAGATATAATTTCTCCAAAGCTAATTTTAACAACATTGCGAGTTATATTAATAATAATGTAGTACTGCCTTCAACTTTTATTCAATCTTGGGAATTATCAAGTTTTTACAACAATTTTCTTAGTTCTCTTAAGACGGCCATTGATCTATTTGTTCCTAAAACTGAATTAAAAAATGCTTCTTAGCCTCCTTGGTATAACATTCGATTAATTAATTTAAATAATAAAAAGAATAAAGCTTACAAATGTTTAAGTGTTATTCTGATGCCAATTTGCGCAGCATTTATAATGAATGTGAAAGGAATTTCAATGTTCTAAATAAATTTTTATATAAAAACTATATTTACTCTATAAACTTAACTGACTGTACACTTCTCCAAAATGATGTAAACAATCTTATCAACTGGTGCAATATAAACCAATTAGCTCTAAACATATCCAAATGTCAATGTTGTTCGTTTACCCGTCGTTTGTTACCTATCGTTTACGACTACAATATGCAAAGTCATGTCCTTGATAGAGTTTCTATTAAAAAAGACCTTGGAGTCATTTTTGATTACAAGCTAAACTTTGTACAACACAGAATTCTTGGTGAACAAAGCCAACTCTATGTTGGGTTTTATTTTTCGTAATTCGTTTGGTCTTAGGGACCCCTACACACTTAAAGCTCTTTATGTGGCTTATGTTAGATCAATCCTTGAACATTGCTGCGTAGTGTGGAATCCTCATTACAATGTTCATATTACAAGAATAGAAAATGTCCAAAAAAAATTTACAAGATTTGTAGTACACAAACTAGGCTGGAACATTGAAATGCCTTCGTATGACGTTAGATGTCAGCTTATTGGTATGCAGACATTAGAAAACCGCCGTAAGATGTTTGCCATAACTTTTGTCAGAGATATTTTATCATATCATATTGATTGTCCTTATTTATTATCGCTTATTGATCTTTACGCTCCTTCTAGAGAACTAAGAATTCGAACATTATTCCGGGAAAACGTTCATAGAGTAAATTATGCGTTTAATGAACCCATAACTCGCAGTGTTAGGGAGATTAATAATGTATCACATAATATAGATTTCAATTTTCATTTGAGTCGAAACTCATTCAAAAATATGTTAAACTTGTACTTTTTAACAAATTGAATAATGTAATTTAATAATTGTAATTTTTTTGTATATACATAGCTTTAATTTTATAATGATTCAATGAATATTTTAAAAATTTCATTAGTCTATTTGAGATTGTAAACTCTAATTGATATTAAAATAAATAAATAAAAGTCTTAAATTAATAGTAAATTATTCTATTATACATATTTACGTTCAAAAGTGGCAGCCCTGTCCTATTTCTTTCGAATGCAAATTGTAGCTTTTAAATAAATAATTTTAAAATAAATTTTTACCAAGTTTTAGTATTGTTTTTTTGTTAGGTTTTTATTTTTTGTAAGAAAACTGTCATTTTGATTTTTCTCAAAATTTGTTCGAATGTTGAAAACAATATTTTTTATAAAATTAGTTGGAAGCCACAATCTCAAATTTTTGAGAAGATATTTGAGTGGAAAGAAAATTTTTACCAAATTTGCGTACTATTTTTTGTAGATTTTATTTTATTGAGTATCGAAAACAATATTTTCTGTGAAATAAAATAAGTTTGAAGCCAATATTTTTAATTTTTGAAAAGCTATTTGAGTAGAAAGAAAATTTTTTCCAAGTTTTAGTATTGTTTTTTTTGTAGGTTTTTATTTTTTGTAAAAAAAAACTGTCAATTCGATTTTTCTCAAAAATTTATCGAATGTTGAAAACAATATTTCTTATAAGATAAAATTAATTTGAAGCCAATTTCTCAAACTTTTGAAAAGATAATTGAGTCGAAAATCAATTGTTACCAACTTTTATAATTTTTTTTGTAGGTTTTTATTTTTTGTAAAAAAACTGTTAATTCGATTTTTCTCAAAATTTGTCCTAATTTTGAAAACAATATTTCCTATAAGCTAAAATTAGTTGGAAGCCATAATCTCAAATTTTTAAAAAGATATTTGAGTTGTTATGGCCAACCAATAGGCCAGATTTGTCCCAGGAGGAACCTGAAAAAAAGGAATGGACGCTGTAGCAAAACCGTAGGAAAATGTAGAAGGCTGACCAGGAACATGGACTGGGTTAAACCCCGGTCGATGGTTGTGGTCAGAATAGGCAGGGAAAGAACTTACCTATGGCACTCTGGTTTCCATCCCGTCCAATGTGTTCTTTTATTGTTTTATGCATAGGTATTTAGTTATTTTATTTATTTATTTTCGCGGCGCACGCAACTTCGATTTCAATTTTCAAACAACTGACATTGACATGACAAGTGGTTATATTCGCAATTAGGGACGCAATACACATATGTCGTGAAAAAGAGACTGAAGGAAAGAATAGGGATTATGAATAGGGTAGAAAAGGATGACGAAGGAATTATACGTGCGACGGACATATGTTTTTGGGAACGAAAGGAATAACAATACATACGAAATTAATTAGTTATTGAAAAGTTTAGGCGAAATGGGGAAGTTGGGGAAAGTTGAGACAGTATTAGATAGGAGTGTAAATTAAGCTTTAAAGCAAGGGTCCGGACAAGGCAGTAAAAGTAGTTCGTTGAACATTGCGGGAAATAATAAATTATGCGGTAATTGAAGTTCGCAACCGCTAAAAGAACTTGACTAGAAGTCATTTGTAGTTCAGAGTGGGTGATGAAAACACCAATTCAAATTTAAAAGTGGAACAAAAGAATTGAATAGAAATAAGTGTAAAACAAAAGAAGTAAGACAAAGAAAAAAGGAAATAGGATAGTTTCTAACGCGAAATAATTTAAATAAATTGTTTTTAAAGGTGCAAACTTAAAAAAACTAAGGTACATATAAGTGAACAGGAAAGAGAGTACCTACCGGAACCAATTAATTTAGGATAGCAGTATAGGACTAAACAAAGAAAATATTTTAAAAGGATAAGTGAGGGTAAGTGATACTTTAAGTTAATATTTATTATGTTAGGAACAAATTAGAAAAAAATACGCTTTACAGTGAGGTTGACATTTGGCGGCCGGCGCGGTAGTTGGCGTAGAAACGAGCGACGGTTCCAAGAAAGTAAATTTCATCCTCTGTCCCAAGGTGCTGTGAAGGTTGGGCTAGACCAAGGAATGATCCGTCGAAAGACCCGGGTCAACAAGTAATCATACTGGCCCCAAGTTCAATCTCACCTCTATATTTATATATAAGTGTTATACATATATCCATATATATATGTACGTGCGTTATTTTTAAAATTAATTTCCATCCGGTGGGATAGAAGAAAAGGATTCGGTTCCAGGGGGACCGTTTTCTTCGTTATCAAAGAAAAGAATTTGTAACGTGACATAAAAAAAAAATATTTCAATTTATAACGCTTATCGGATCATTAGTTTGTAACTCCTTTTTGTGGTATAGGTGTCTAGAGTGCGTCGTTATTTTTTTGTGTCGAGATAAAAATTACGGGTAGAGTTCGTCGGGGCGGCGCACAGTGGGGAAAATGCGGACGAAACCTATTTTTCTGAAAGTAGGATTTTTTTTTTAAACTGAAAGTGTTTCTTATAGTTAATTGGTTGTAGAATCAGAAAATGAAAACCGTTTTTCAAAAAAAAAAATTGTAGACCAGTAGATTTTCGCTCAAAGTTCAAATATCGTGAAAACTGATAAAATATTGGTATTCCTTAAATGATCAGTATATTGTGAAATTTGAAAGTTTTAAACAATTTTGTCTGCTTACATGATTGAAATAAATAGATAAACAATACAGTATGTTATTTTATTGAAAAAAATTGGATAAGGTATTTTTTGACGAAGAAACACTCTATTTATGTGATTTTCTTAGTTCGCATAAGGTTTTAACTACTGCCTCTGTCTGCCTCTGTTAGCAAACTATTCCCAATAGATAGTGTAGGGTCTCAGCAACATTTTGCAGTAAAAATCTCATCCGGATACGTCCGGATGCGGTTTTTAGAGCAATTTTAAGTTGGGAAGTCATATAAAAAAAATCGATATTTATGCCTTTTAACCAGTTCGGCACGAGTACGATAACTTTGGCGCCAAGATATAATAACGGTTTTTGGTAGAGGGGCTTACTACAAGCATTTTTTACTAAGGCAGGGGGGTCTATCTCCCCCCGTTTAGTATTTAAAATGGAAAAAAAATTATTAAAAAATAACGGTGATACTTACAATTAAGTTTTATACATTTTTTTAAAGCCAACATTCTGTTTTATTAGCCAGTTTTTAATTCAAGTCAAAACTATGCGTAGTTTTTGAAAAAAATAATTTTAAACTCAAAATTTGAGTAAAAAAAGTTAAAAAAAAGGTTTAAAGTGTAATTTTTCAATACTTCAAGATTATCTACCATTGTTTTTATTTCAGAATTTATTTCTCTTATTTGTTTTTGACCAAAAACTGAAAACTAGATGATTTTATGTCTTTTAGTTTTTGAGAAAACTAATTTAAATACTAATTTTTTTAAATTGCCCCTACCGCCTAAACGGGGGGAGATAGACCCCCCCTCCCATAGTAAAAAATGCTTGTTTTTAACTGTTCTATACAAATCCGTCATTAAACTTTGTCGCCAAAGTTATCGTACTCTCCCCACCAGTTCTGACGATCTTATATGGTAAACAGTAAAAGACGCTTATGTGAAAAAAAATCTTAATTAACCCAGCACTTAGTATATCAACAAGTTTCCTAGAAAGTACTCCGATTTTCTGAAATTGAAAATGAAAGTGCCTGGTAATAGGAGATTCAAAATTTCAGCTTCTACACGGTCTTTTTCTTTTCTAACTTCTTGCAGAGTTTCTTTCGAAAAGAAAAATTGAAGAGCTGGTGAATGATGGGTTGAGGATGGTCGAAGATTTTTCTTCATTTTCTCAATGAACAAGTTTTAATAATACCAGGGATGTAAGAATTAAATGTCCATCAGAAATGCCTTAAATTGAAACTTCATAGATTTGCATATATCAAATTATTTTTTTTTGTTTATTTACCTACTTGAATTATTTTTTATTTATTATTTAAATTTATTTTATATTACATTTAAAACAAATCAAACGGTAAGCTTTGAAAACACCAACTATCTATGTCATTATAAATCCAATGTGTTATCCTTGCAACTGCAAACAAAATAAACCTAAACATGTTTTTTACTCACAACCATTCACCTTTAAGCATATTAAAACTGAATTTTTAATAATTTACAATGCTTTTAAAATTCTTTTTTCGCTATTTATTATTATATTCGCAATATACCTTAAATTCGGTAAACAAATCTTTGTTTTCAGATATGTTTTCCGAAAAAAGCCATTTTCTCTTTTGCTGGGCGTGGAAATGAGCGGAATTTTCTGGTGTAGATTTGTCTTGCTATTGGCTATCATTCCTGAAAATTTCATTCAAATCGGTTCATTAGTTTAGATTTTATAGAGTTTTGTCCGCTCCCCCTTACAAGATGCCCCACTGTGCGGCGGCCGGCGTAGGTTCCCCAATCCCCTCCCTGTCGAGATAGAGGCAACATTTTACGTCCCCTTAGCTACCTATAGAGAGCTCTCGGTAGGTAGGATAAAAGGGGAATATATATACAGCCGCTTCATAAAAGGAAGACCGTATAGGTTTCCGGGGAGAACAAGGGAACTTAAGTCTCCTCCATACGGAGAAAGTCCCTGTGTTTTTTTTTGTTTTTCGTATCAGTGTGCACTAGGTACATATGTATACTCCTAAGGAGAAATTTCATTTTTTTTTTGTATTTAAATTTAAGTTATTCCCAATTTTCAAATTTTCTAATTTTATAATTTTCGAATTTAAATATCTATCTATTTCATTTTTCCATTTTTTGTTATATATTAATTCTGTTAAATAAAAATGTAAGTCACGTTACGGTGTAAGTGAATCGTTGCGTTTTGTTTTTATTTTGTCCCATTTTTGGCGTCCAGTACCTAGGTAGGATGGAGTGCTAATTTAAATTTTCAGAGGAGGTGCGGTAGGGCTGGATGAAGCCCTTCAGTGAACCGGGTCCTACAACGTAAACTTCAGCTTCACAGTCCAGATAAGGGGAGTTCGAAAGACAAGGCCAGTCGAACTCCAGGTTGGGTGGGTACGGCCATGCTGCAACAACAGCCGCAGCGTTCCCGAGGTGTGTCAGGTCCAGCGGGAATGTCGTGTTAACTGGTGTTGGTGTGTCGGGTGTTGGTATGTCTGGTGGTGGGGTGTCTAGTGATAGTGTGTTTGGTGTTTGTGTGTCGGTAGTCCTGTGTCTGGTGGCGGTTTGTAGGTTGTCCTGTGTTTGGTATGTTAGTTTCGATGTCGTGTTTTGTTTGCATGTGTATGTCGTTTTGTGTTTTTGTTCTTTTAGAGTTATGTGGTGTTGTATTGTTTTGGGATCGTTTAAGCATTATGGCATGAAATTAAGTTTTGAAAGAGGTGAGGTCCATCTGCGAAGGGAAGATCCCCCCCTCATCCGGCGAGCTTAGCCGCGCATCGCCAGCATGCCACCGCCTTCGTAGTGGACATTCTATCCCCAATTTATGACTTCTGATCTTGGTGGAATTTTTAATTTTCCAATGTTTTTCATAGAAATATTTAATGGTAGCACAATCTCCTCTTCTTGTGTTAAGATTGTCATCACACAAGTTTCATAATCAATTTTACAGTTATAAGTTTTAAAAAAGTCTCTTCCTAGTATTGCATCTGTTGATATATTTATTTCCTCACTAACCACGTGGAATTGATGTTTTATATTTGTTTCTCCAAGAATGAGTTCTAGTTCTGTTATACCTTTCGAAAATATTGTTTTATTTGTTATGCCATTTATTTGAAATGACGAATATTCATTTAAATCTTTTACCAGAAACTCTTTACAAACAGAAATATCTGCTCCCGTGTCAATTAAAAATTTGAAAGTTTTGTTTAAATGTTTTATCCTTATGTTAACGAAATTTGTGTCACATTCCCCATAGAAATTTAGAACTTTCTTTGGTTTCCCCGATTCTTCTGCCCGGGGATCTCTAAGTTTTTCGACCTAGTGTTACTATTGAGGTATCCCCTTGCAATGCCTCTACCTCTATTGTTATTTTTGTTCCTTTCATAACCATTATTATAATTGTTGTTATTGTACTGTCTATTGTTGTTTCTACCATTATTTGAAAATTTTGGATAGGAAGAATTATGGTATCTACCATTATGATTCGTCCTAAATTGCATGATGTTATTCTGTCGTGTAGACGCTTCAACCTCAATTGCTATCTGTACAGCTTCATTAAATGTAGCTACTCTTGATGCTTGTACTACCTGTCTACATGCTTCATTTAATTCATTTTTAAAAACATTTAATCCTAGTTGGTCATTTAACTTTATTATAACTCTTTTATTGGCTTCATCCTGTTCAGCTATCTGAATCTCATTTAATTGTGAAATTAGTACTTCTATTCGCTCTGCATATTTGTTAACTTCTTGTGTTCCCTGATGCTGTCTAGCTAAATCATTATGTAGTTTTAATGGGTTTATTTTTGTTTTGTAAATATCTGTTAAAAATTTCTTTAAATCTGAAAAATTGTCAGGTTCTTTGTCTAGAGTCAGTAGCCTATTTTTTGCTTTGTCAGTAACTTTAGTTGCTATAACAAATCTAATTAATTTTTTCTTTTCACTTTCTTCACCTAAGGTGTTATGATAGAATTCAATTAGCTCAAAAAAATTTGAAAGGTTCTTCGATTCACCGTTAAATTCTGTAATAAGCTTTGTAGCTGTTAACATATTAAATTCTGCCATTTTTGTTGGTTCAGTTTTTTTTGTTTTTGGCTTAAGTATTTCTAAGATTTGTTTTTCTATTACTTTAAAGTGTACTGATATTTCTTCTATTTCCGTTTTATCTGTTTTTTCTATAAGTATTTCTTTCCATATATTGTCAATTTCTTTCTTTGTTTTGTCAATGTATTCTTGAGTATATTCTCTGTTTGGACTTTTTTTTAAATTTGCTAATATTTTGGAAATGCTTTTTAAACTATCCATAATAGAAATGACTTCAAATGTATTTTATAATTTTTTTTTTTTTTTATTTTTTTTTTTTTAGACATTATTTATTCTATTTCTTATAATTTGTTTTCTAACATATTTCTTATAGTAAGAATGAACTTTCGCTACTAATAAAATGATTAGTATTACCAGAGTTATATTGTTAATATTCGAACTGCTTAAAATCTGCTGGCTGCTACTCAGGTTGTTGTTAATCACCTCCTTTGATTGCGGTTGCCCCATTTTCTTAATTCCTCGATCAACTTGTTTTTTGAGGATTTGTCAGTCGTAATAGCAATTATTTTATGGAGTTCAGCTCGCATCTGTCTTAGACTTCTTGCAACAAAGGAATATATTCTTCTACTGTTGTTGGCGCGTTGAGATCCTCAAAAAGATCATCAAGCTCTTGATGTGAGTAGCTCATCTAGGATAGAAAGTGGACGGCCGGTGAGGTGAACGTTGAAGACACACTAACTGACTTTTGGAAGATCTTTAAATACGATATTTTTGGTCCGCGTCTTGTTGTTAAATTAAATTTAACCAATAAGTTGGCAGGATCGCCATGTAAAGTACTACCCTAATTCTTCCCTCCTTTTTTGCTGTATAAGCGCAGCTCGCTTTAAATGGATGGCTAGAGAGCCGCAGTTTAATAATTAATACACACTCAGTGTAAGAAATGGAATTGAATTTATTTACATTTTCTTACAGCTATTTATACCTAAATTATATTACAAATCTATTTGGGATATCCCCTCTTATGAACTAAATTACAAATAAGAATGCATCAGCATTCTGCTTCTAATAAATAAATTATTGGGGCAGTCGTCTCATTTCTAATGTTGACGAACTTGCATTCGGGAGTAGTGTAACAAAATACATTCACTGAGCAATCACAAAGCAACGTAGTCAAAACGATGTCTTTGAACTTAGCTGGCCAAAGGGGGCAACATAATTGTGTACATCGTTTTACTATGATATTAAGTATGAATGAAAACGTGCTTGTTTGTTTGTTTCTAGTATTTTGGTTGTGGCTTTTCGAATGAATGTTATTACACTACACCCATGTCCCCTCTTCCTATCCTAGTTCGGGCCTACCCTTATGGGGTGGTCATTGAATCCTCCGCGCTCCTAACCTATCCTGAATCCTAAATCCCTTCCTTATTGCCTGCCCATTGCCTCATTTCAGAGTCGAAAATCAATTTTTACCAACTTTTGTTAATTTTTGATGTTAAACATCTATATGCTCACTTGTAAACCGAATTGTTGGCGTGGCGACGACGACGGGTCGCCACGCTATACTGAAGTATACATATATATGTATATATTTTATATGTAGTAGAGTGTACGGTGCGGCTTTTCACTCAGTTCGACGTTGTTGTTTACTACGGTACACATAACCTGCGTTATTTGGATTTTTTTTTCAAAAATATTCTTGTTTTGTATCACGTGTCAATATATAATAAATAAAAAATAAATTAGGTGGCGCAACAGTCCATGAAGGACCAGGGCCTAGTGACTTACAACTCTCAACCATCCCTGTGTGCGAGTAATGTTGTCAGAGATGGAAGGGACCTACAGTTTATATGCCGAATCCGAACAGCTAATTTGAGAAAGCACTTTTCATGACAAGAATTACTCTTGGAGGATTTGTCAATTCCTCGCAAGAGGCAGTACCCGTGAAAAAAGCTAGATGGCACAGGCAGGGATTGAACCCAAGACCCCTTGCATGACAGTCCAACGCACTAACCATCACGCTACGGGTACGGTCAATATATAATATAAAATTTAATTCAAGTCTCTAGCGTCAATGGTTCGTGAGATATTGAGGGTTAACGGCACGAGCACGATAACTTTGGCGCCAAGATATAATAACGGTTTTTGGTAGAGGGGCTTAATACAAGCATTTTTTACTATGGGAGGGGGGTCTATCTCCCCTCGTTTAGGCGGTAGGGGCAATTTAAAAAAATTACTATTTAAAATGGAAAAAAAATAATTAAAAAATAACGGTGATACTTACAATTAAGTTTTATACATTTTTTAAAGCCAACATTCTGTTTTATTAGCCAGTTTTTAATTCAAGTCAAAACTATGCGTAGTTTTTGAAAAATTTAATTTTAAACTCAAATTTTGAGTAAAAAAATAATAATAATAATAATTTTTCAATACTTAAAGATTATCTACCATTGTTTTTATTTCAGAACTTATTGCTCTTATTTGTTTTTGATCAAAAACTGAAAACTAGATGATTTTATGTCTTTTAGTTTTTGAGAAAATTGAAAATAACCACAACTACTATTTTAATTTAATTATTTTTTTTTGCTTGAGTGGTCTTATTTTGATAGTAACAATGGTAGGTGCGAGTTTGGGTGTATGCAACAGTAAGGTGTGTGCGAGTTTGGGTGTATGCAACAGTGGGATCTGCAACCCCCCTGCTTGGGAACACTACAGGATTTGGGGTGGGTGCAAGTTTGAGTGCGTGCAAGGTGGGGAGGGGCAAGGTTCGGTGGGTGCAAGATGGGGTGCATGCAAAGTTTCTTTTGCATTTAAATAAGCTGGATTTAAGAAAAATTAATTTACCCTAGGTGTATCTTAATCCATATTCGATTATTACTATCAAAATAAGACTACGTTAATACTTAAGCAAGGAAAAAGTAATTTAATTAAAATATTTATTTTGGTAATTTTCAATTTTCTCAAGAACTAGAAGACATAAAGTTTTTTTTTTTTTTTTTTTTTTTTTTTTTTATTATCCGATGGAAATCTTCAAAAGACAATCGGTAAGAATCGGTACCGAGTAGTGTGGGACTCTTACCGCACTAAAACCATCGGTGAATCAGGACCAATCTATGAAAGATCGACAAATGATTTTTATTTCTTAATTTTTAAATCGCATTGGGGGAAGTTTAAGGTTATAACACTTTCCCGTAGCTTTTAGACCATCAGCTCATGAGGCTTGGTTCTTCTTAATCTCCGAACATTGTCTCGTACATTTAATACGGTCTCCATTTCAGAGTTAGTATGACTTTGCAGTCGCTGATTGTGTGATACAGCGTGTTTCTTAACCACTTCTGTAACCATTTCAATTTGAAGGTCACGATGTAGATCGCTATTTCTTATATACCAAGGGGCATTTATTATTCCACGAAGGACCTTGCTTTGGAATTTTTGGATGGGTTCAGCATTTCTTTTTTTTGTACAGCCCCATAGTTGGATGCCATATGTCCAAACGGGTTTCAATACTTGCTTATATAACATTAGTTTGTTCTGGATAGATAGGTCAGAGTTCTTTCCTATTAACCATTACATTTTTCTGTACTTCAAGTTTAGTTCTTCTCTTTTCTTTTTGATGTGTTCTTTCCATTTAAGCTTTGCATCCAAATTCATTCCAAGGTATTTGGCGGTATTGGAGTAAGGTACTTCTGTACTGTTTATAAAAATTGGAACATTGTTTATGTTTTTGTTTGTAAAGTTTATATGCGTCGATTTTGTTTCGTTTAATTTGATACGCCATTTGTGCGTCCAATCACTAACTTTATCGACTGCATTTTGCAATTTTTGTGTAGCCTTCGTAACGGATTTATCTGGCAAAAATATTGCAGTATCATCAGCAAAGGTGGCCATGATAGCGTTGATGTCCACTGGAATATCCCTTGTATATAACAGATACAGGGTTGGTCCTAGGACACTTCCTTGTGGTACACCGGCTTCAATTTTCTTAAGTTCCGAGTAATTTTGGTCGTACCGTACTCTAAAGAGTCGGTTCGTAACGTAGGATTTCAGTATTTCGTAGTACTGCCTGGGGAAGTCCCTATGCAGTTTGTACTCAAGTCCCAAGTGCCAAACCTTGTCAAAAGCTTGAGCAACATCTAAGAATACAGACAAGCATACTTGTTTTTCTTCAAGTACCTTTTCCACAACATCCGTAATTCGATGCACTTGGTCTATCGTGGAATGTTTATTTCTAAATCCAAACTGATGGCTCGGAATTAGTCTTCTTTCTTCAATTATTTTGCTAAGCCTTTTCAGTAGCAGTTTTTCGAAAACTTTTGCCATGATTGGTATAAGCGATATTGGTCTGTAAGATGTAACTTCTGTTGGTGGCTTACCTTGTTTAGGTATAACAATGACTTCTGCAATTTTCCAATGATGTGGCACATATCTTAGTTTAAGGCATGCGTTTATTATAAATTGGAGTTTCTTGAAGGCTATAAGAGGCATTTCTTTCAGAACCTGAGCAGTTATAAGATCGTACCCTGGTGATTTTTTGTTTGACAACTTATGTTGACACATGCTTCTTACTTCTTTGAGCGTGACAAAAGGTATTTCACATTCGTCGTTTCTGTCAACAAACTGTAAGGGATCTGTAGCTGTGCTTGCTGGGAATGGCTTGAAAACATTCGCGAGATGTTCAGCGAAGAGATCAGCCTTTTGTTTCGGGTTTCCGATCCATTTACCATCTTGAGATTTTATCGGCGGGTTTTGTGTCTGAGGTCTTTTTAGGCGCTTAGCTGCTTTCCATAAGGAGTATTCTGTAGAAGCATCCGTCGTCAGACTTTTCAGGAATCTACTTAGTGAATCATTTTTAAACTCACAGATTCTTTTTTTTAATTCGTTGTTAAGACGGTTAAAAACTACCTTATCATCTGGGAATCTCGTGGATTGCCATTTTCTTCTAGCTCTTCTTTTTTCCAATATCAACTCCTTTATTTCGATAGGATATTTTATTTCTTTTTCTCTCGCATTCGAAATAGTTGGAGTACTTTCTTCTGCAGCCTGCTGCACATCAGCAATAAATTGTTCTACTTCATGATCAATTTGTTCAATTGTTTGCATAGGGGATCTTAGGTTTATAAAATTTTCAAGTTTGTCTCTGAATTCGTTCCAGTTTGTTCTGTTATTCACGAGCTTGGGATTACTTTTTTCTATTATTTCTGTTTCGCTCAGTGATAAAATTACTGGAGTATGATCTGATGATAAATCGTAATTACCTTCGACACTTATATGATTTCGTTTAATACCTTTAACTACGAAAAAGTCTATAAGGTCTGGTATTTTGTAAGTATCAGATGGCCAATATGTTGGCGAACCAGAAGAATAAAATTCGCAGTTGTATTTTCGGCCTGCTTGGTATAGCCATTTACCTTTTGTTGTTATGAGCCTAGATCCCCATTGGGTGTGTTTAGCATTGAAGTCGCCACCAACAAGGAAGTTATGTCCTAACAAATGTAGGAGTTCTGCATAGTCTTCTTCAGTTGGAGAGCGCCTCGGAGGGCAGTATATAGCTGTTATTTTGAATTCTTTCTTTTTTATACCAATACTAATTGTTGTTACTTGCATGTTTTCTTTAGTAAACTTTGGTTCTTCATAGTGTGTTAAGCACTTTTTTATAAGTATTGCTGATCCTCCCCTAGCTTTGTCAGCTGGGTGCGGAGCGTGATAACATGTATAGTTTGGTAATTTATTATCAAGACTTTGTTCAATAGCGAGGTGGGTTTCGGACACCAAACAAATGTCTATATGCTCTATGTCTAAAAAGATGTTTAGTTCTGATACATGCTGTAAAAGACCGTTTGCATTCCATGTTGCGATTTTGAGTGTTCTGTCCATCATTGTTTTTTAAGAGCGACTTCTTCGCTTAGCTGTTTTATGTTTAAATCTTGTTGGTCAATCCTTTTCAGGATGAGTTCCAGCATTTCTTTTATAGAAGTTTCCTCATTCTTCCGCACATTTTTTACAATCTGGGAATAGGATTTATTTTCATCACTTTTGCTTAGTGCAATTGCTTTTCCCGGTTGATTTTTAGTAATGTTATCGACCGTTACTTTTTTGCTTTCAACTACTGGTTTTGTGTTGGTTGAGTTTCTAAACTTGTTCCCAGTTTTGTTTTTTCTTTTTGTGTCTTGGAACTTTTTTGCTACTGGACATCCTCTGTAACTTGCAGGATGATTGCCTTGACAATTAACACATTTCGCTTTCTGTTCTCTGCCCATGGGACAGTTTTTAGTTGCATGTCTGCCTTCGCATTTAACACAAGCGAACTCGCGATTGCAGTATTTTTGTGTATGCCCAAAGGCTTGACAGCGCTTACATTGTGGAACAGTGTTCGACTTTCGCAGTGGTTCAATTTTGACAACTATGCCCATAATTGATTTAATACTGTAAATCTTATCGAGACTTTCTTTATTTTCAAACGTGAGCATAAATAAAGGTAGAGATCTCTTTTTTGTCGTTGATACCCCAGTGGAGTCTTTTACTATCTCATTTTTAATAAGATTATTGGCATCGAGAGCTTGAAAGCCTTTTTGTATAAGGTCTTCGACAATTTCTTTGGCAACACTTGAAGAGTGAAGGCCTCTTGCTACTACTTTTATCGATCTTGTAGCTTTATTTTCGTACGAGTGCCACTGAATTTTCTTTTTGTTCAATTCTTCAGTGACAGATCTATACGCATCGGCGTCTTCAACAATGATTTTCCATATGTCTTTATTGTATGATGTATATTTACATGCCTTATTCGTGCATTTTTCTACTATGCTCTTTAGCTCGCCAAACATTGCCAATCCGGAGATCATAATTGGAGGTGGGGCAGTTTGCCTGGTACCTTTAACGTGAGACTTATTTTGGGGTAAATCTCTTATTTCTTTATTGGATGCTCTCATTATTGTAGCAGTATCTGATTTTGAACCTGTTTGCTGACATTTTATAACAGCCTCTGGGCTACTCTCTGCTTTTCGTTTCTTTGACTTACGTTTATTTCGGTTTCCTTCAGTTTCAAGGAGGAGCTCTTCCTCATCAGTATGAAACTCATTAGCAGTTTTTTGTGGGCTTTTCACTACTGGTGACTTTTGACTTGATATGTTGTCTTTCACGGACTTTTTGTCGAGCAAGCTGACTTTTTCTTCGAGTCTCTTCACTTGTTGCTGAAGACTTTCAACAAGGGCTTCAAGTTGTTTTCTGGCTAAGATTTCTATTTGCCATTTATCGAAATAATTTTCGGATTCAACTTGGTGGATCTCGTTGTTTTTTGTGAAACACTGCTGATCTTTTGTTTCGATCTTTTCATAGATGGTTCCTTTTTCGTTAATGACTTCTATGTCATTTGATTTTTGCGTTGGGGTTTTCGATGGAGTAACCCTTGGTGATATTTTTGGTGGAGTTCTTAGTGTTTTTGAACTCCGTCTATTTCCTAGAAGCAATAATTGGTCCTCCCCAGAATCCATAGGACCGATCTCCGAAGAGAGTGGATTTACCAGTTTATCTGGATTGCCACCTGGGGTATTATATCTATTTGTTTTACTCATTCCCATATTTGTTTTTGTTTTTGTAACTTTTGTTTAGTCCCATAAATAGCTCAGTTACCTCTTCTATTTAGGTTTCTTGGAGAGCTGGTTCTTCAGAGCGATTATCTTATCTTTTGCTCCTAATTCCTGAGAAGGTAGCTCAGGTGTCTCAGCTCTTGGATTCAATAGATCCAACGCTCGTCGTTAGTTCACCTTACGGTTATCCAGCGGGCACCACTTGGAGGTGACGATGCGATTTTGCTCCGCCAGAAGACATAAAATCATCTAGTTTTCAGTTTTTGATCAAAAACAAATAAGAGCAATGAATTCTAAAAAAAAACAGTAGATAATTTGAAAGTTTTGAAAAACTACACTTTAAACCTTTTTTTAATTTTTTTTGCATACATTTTTAGTTTAAAACAATTTTTTTCAAAAACTATGCATAGTTTTGACTTTATTTAAAAACAAGCTAATAGACAAAAATGTTGGCTTTAAAAAAAAGGTATAATACTTAATTGTAAGTATTACCGTTATTTTTTAATTATTTTTTTTCCATTTAATGTACATATTTTTTTAAATTGCCCCTACCGCCTAAACGGGGGGAGATAGACCCCCCTCCCATAGTAAAAAATGCTTGTTTTTAACTGTTCTATACAAATCCGTCATTAAACTTTGTCGCCAAAGTTATCGTACTCTCCCCGGGTTAATCAACATTTTCACCTGTTTTTTAAATTGCTATGGTAAAAAAAACCACCCACTCAATGTTTTTGAGAGTCCTTTCTGCTTTATTACCTGTATAATAACATTTATTTGAAGTCGATATCTCTAGACGTACGAACGTACGTACACTCGCACGCACAGACATCTTTCTAAAAATTTTTTATTTCGACTCTAGTGACCTTGAAACGTCGAGAAATGTCAAAATTTTCAATTCGACAAATCGAACCCATTACAATAACTTCCTATGGGAAGTTAATAAATAAATACAGTTTTATTTATTTATTTTATTATTTTTGGCTTCATTGTTAGAACCAGTATTTAAAAAAAGTTATTCCACCGCCTAGCACTACATGTCAATCGCCTTAGATACTACTTACATACCCACCCTCTACCTACATAGAGAGAGGGTGGGAGAGGTGTTTCCACTAAGGCACCTCTCCTTATCCAGACGGCAGCGGACGAATTGTCGAGATGGAATCAACGGTGGCGTCTACAGTTCCAGTGAGGTTGAGCTACTTAGTGAACACCTTATAGGGCTTCTACGACTTATTCGGAGCCCAGGCCTATAAGGAGCGGTTTATCTGGCTCCCCGTCCTTGGAGTTATACTAAGGATCTGGCCCTCCAGGTTGGGGGTTGTGCCGTCGGGGTGACTTCCTGACCACGTAAAAATCTTCTAGTTGCGAAGCACCAACAAGCCTCGGATACGGACGGATTCACTGTTGACAACCCAAGCAAACGAAATAAGGACAACGAACTTCGGATCTGTACGTGGAATGTTAGGTCCCTTAACAGACCACGTGCAGCCGAACAAATAGCGGAATCCCTAAACTGCTGCAAGGCAGATATTACCACCATCCAAGAAGTGCGATGGGATGGACCGGGCAAACGCAAACTAAAAGACTGCAATGTATACTACGGCGACTGCTACCGAGAACAAAGACAGCGTCTATTTTGGTGTGGATTTGTTGTTGGAACTAGACTCAGGCAAAAAGTCTTGAGTTTCAACAGTGTGAGCAAGCGCATCACCACAATCCGCATCAAGGCTAAATTCGCCAACATAAGCCTAATATGCGCGCATGCCCCAACAGAGGAGAAAGTTGAAGACACCAAAGACATATTGTTCGAGCTCTTGGACAAGACTTATGAGCAGTGCCCTGGCTATGAAATTAAAATTATCTTAGGAGATTTTAACGCCAAGCTAGGAAGAGAAGACATCTTTTGTGGCACAATCGGGAGATACAGCCTGCACGACACCACCTCCGACAACGGATTCAGGCTGATCGATTTCACTGCGGGGCGAGACGTTCTGGTAGCTAGTACGCAGTTCACACATCTTAATATCCACAAGGGGACATGGAAATCTCCTGATCAATCAACTGTCAACCAGATTGACCACATTGCGATCGACGCACGACACTTCTCCAGTATACAGGATATCCGAACTTTCCGAGGGGCTAACATTGACTCGGACCACTACCTCATTGTAGCCAAGGTACGGCTACGGATATCCCGGTCCAAGCCAAAACAAGGAAGTAGTGTGAGAAGTTTCGACGTTAGACGGCTACAATCGCAAGAGACTGCCATGTCCTTTTCCGATCGAGTCTCTAGTAACCTCTTAAGGAGTCCTATGCTGCCTGAATTAAGCATTGAAAACCAGTGGCAACATTTCCTTGCAGCCACCAAAGATGCCGGCTCTGAAGTGCTAGGTTTCACACGTCTACAACAGCGAAACCCCTGGTTTGACGACGAATGCCGGCAAGCGCACGCAGCGAAACAAGAGGCATACAAAACGGTGCTGCACAGAAGGACCAGAGCTACTCGCGAGCTCTACGAGCAGAAGAGGAGAGAACACCAGCTTCTTAGATGGAAAAAAGAGAGCACGAGAAGCGCGCGATCGAGGAGATAGAGGGATGTCACAACAGGAATGAGGTTCGTAAATTTTACCAAAGGGTAAAACACCTCTCAAAGGTACCAGCCACGAACGAAATTAAAGTGGTAACAGGACATTTATTTATTGTAGCAGCATATATACCTCCAAGCTCCAAGAACGAGGTTTATGAAAAACTAAACAACTGTATAGAAAGTATTTATATCCTTTTGGAGCCTGAAGACGAAGTACTGGTTGTTGGTGATTTTAATTTACCCAATCTCAATTGGGTTAAAATTGACGACGATAACTTCTTCGTCCCAATAAACGCGTCATCTTCAAACGAGTTTTTATTAACAGATGGTATGTCTTCATGTGGCTTAAGTCAACTCAACAGTGTGAAGAACCGTTTTGGAAAAACACTTGATCTGGTATTTTTCTCCGAAACCATATGCTCTGAAGCAGCTGTGATTTCTTCTGCTGTCAAAATTGTGGACTTAATTTAAACATGGCTTCACCTCATATGCTATCTAATAACAACAAACTAGAATTCAACTTTAGTAGGTGTAATTTTGAAAACCTTTTTAACTTATTATGTACGATCAATTGGGATCACTTATTTTGTAACTTAAATATTGACGATATGTGTAACATTTTTTATTTAACTCTTTTTGACTATTTCTATAAAGCGATTCCATTTAAAAAGACTCGAAATAACTTGAGTGTTCCACCATGGTTTGATTCTCACGTTAAAAACTTAAAAAAACAAAAGGAACAAAGCTTGGATAAAGTATAGTCAAACAAGAACTGATGGTGATTATAGGACGTTCATTATAATAAAACAACTTTTCACTGACTACTCTAACATCCTAAACCTTAAAAACAATCCTGATAGTTTTTGGAAATTCGTTAATCGTAAGAAGAAAACATGTGGGTACCCTAACTTAATGACTGATTCGACATCAAATAGTAATAAGCCGAGAATAATTGCGAACATGTTTGCAAACAACTTCAAAGATGCTTTTGTAGATTATAATACTATTAGTTTTCCTAACACATCTACCACTGTTATAAATTTCCCCCACTTAAATTCTATCAATTTCGTTATAAGTGAAGATACTGTCCTTAATAGTATCCTACAACTTGACGAATGTTTTAGTCCTGGTCCCGACGGTGTACCATCATCCATTTTAAAGAAATGTGCTGCGTATTTAGCAGACCCGTTATGTGTTCTTTTCAACACGTCTTTAAGTAACTCACTGTTTCCTTTTATCTGGAAGAGCTCCTTCATAATACCTGTACACAAAAAAGGTCCTAAAAACGAAATAATGAACTACCGACCTATTGCTAAACTATCTGTGATACCTAAACTGTTTGAGTCAATCGTATGTAGCGTCCTTTCTTTTCACTGTAGTTCAATTATCTGTGATAACCAGCATGGTTTTGTTAAAAAGCGTTCAACTGTTACTAATCTGTTTAACTTTACGTCCTTTTGCTTAGATGTTTTTGAAAAACATGAACAAGTAGATTGTGTCTTTACTGATTTCAGCAAGGCCTTTGATAAATTGTGTCATAAAACATTACTTTTAAAACTATCACAGCAATGTTTTAACGACTGTTTTATAAACTGGATCTCCTCATATTTGCAAGGTAGACGTTATAGTGTTAAATTTAGTAATGAGTGTTCAAGTTCATTTGTTGTGAATTTTGATGTCCCCCAGGGTAGTCACCTTGGTCCTATTCTATTTGTTTTATTTATAAATGACTTGGTTTCGATCATACAAAAATCGTCTGTCCTAATATATGCTGATGACATTAAAATTTTTAAAAAAATTAACTCTACATCTGACTGTCTTCTCTTGCAAGAAGACTTAATATTATTCAGGGAATGGTGCAATAATAATCGTCTTGTTTTAAATGTTGACAAATGTAAAACCATGAGTTTTACACGCAAAAAAGATCCAATCGTTTTTAGTTACATGTTTGATTCTTGTCCTTTAAGTAGAGTATATGTATTTTCTGACTTGGGTGTTGTCTTAGATCCTAAACTAACATTCAATGAACATATTAACTTCATAGTTAAAAAAGCAAATAGAGTTCTGGGTTTTATTAAGAGATTTGGCCGTGATTTCCGTGATCCATATGTTTTAAAATTACTTTTTGTTTCATTTGTGAGACCAGTCCTGGAATATGCTTGTACAGTATGGTCACCTTACTACGCCGTACACGTCACAAGACTCGAAGCCATTCAGAAAAGATTTTTGCGTTTTTGTCTACGATCCCTTCCGTGGTTTCATGATATTCATACATTACCGCCTTATTCACAAAGACTTTCTCTTATAAATCTTCCTTCCTTGACAAATCATAGGATGTACTTGCAGTTTTGTTTTATTGTTGCAATAATAATCGGACAAATTTCATCACCATCAGTTCTTGGTAGTTTAAACTTTAGTTTTAGTCGTTCAAGTATAAGACTCCAGAAACCATTGAATACTAATTTTAGCAGATCAAACTATGGTGTACATAGCCCCTTAAATCAATTAATTGACATCTATAATAAATTTTACTCTTGTATTAATTCACCAAATGATAATATAAAAAGTATAAATTGCAAATTAATTTTTTTCAACAGTCTAGTTTAAGTTTTTAGATTTTAAGTATAAAGAATTGTTAACGTTAGTATTTAACGAATTATAAATAAATACTTTAAAAAAATACTTTAATACTTTAAAAAATCGAAGCCTGTAAAGACGATCAGGGGAACATCGTAGTAGAACCGCAGTCTATGTTGAGAATATGGAAAGACCACTTCTCCAAATTATATAACGGCGATGACGAACCGAATTCCGCTGTAAGGGAGACAGAACCACTCAACCTAGGCGACACAGATCAACAATTCCGCCTACCCGACCTAGACGAAGTGAAGATAGCTATATATAAACTGAAGTCAAACAAAGCTGCTGGAGCTGACGGCATCGCTACCGAACTATTTAAAGCAGCAGGCGATGACTTGGTAGGGAGCATGCACCAACTCATCCGCAAAATATGGTCGGAAGAAAGCATGCCCGATGAGTGGAATCTCAGCATAGTTTGCCCGATACACAAAAAAGGAGACCCTTTAAATTACAGAGGGATCAGTCTCCGTAACATTGCATATAAGATCCTTACTGCCGTATTATGTGAACGTCTGAAGCCGTTCGTCAACAACCTGATAGGTCCTTTGTAATATCTTAATAAATGAGAAACACTTTTATCTTGCTTAAGATCTGAATAATGACTGACTTTATTTATTATAATACATTTACACAAAGGGCGCGTTCCAATTATGGAAACGTTCTTAAAATACGATCATGAACAAGAAATAATATAACAACTTTCTTACTTAAAACTATGCTGACTCCATATTCACACATTTGTGGAGTCAGCAAAAAGAATAATATTAAAGAAGAACGAGTGCTATCCGGCACTATGGGTGCATTCCTCCACGACCTGCAATGCACGTTGTTCATTGCATATCGTGGGAAGATTATGGTGTGCTGATGTGCACAATGTCACTTCGCGACGTATCAAGTGACGAGTGGTATTCGTCACCTGACACGTGCATAAACTATGTGCACATAAACACACTACACCTCCCTTCTTTTAAGAAATAACGTAATTATATGGAGTTATTTAATTGTACATAAATCTTAATGATTAACAAATTAAAAATAAATATATTTTTATTTCATATATTTTAATAATTAAAAATGTTTTGTCAGTATTATTTGATTTACTATTTATTTATTTTATTTTTCTTTTTTTTTTATTTACAGAAATTATTCTTTGTACATATATTAATAAAAAAAAACTCGAAAAATGTATGTTTAATAAAAATTTGAGAGAAGGAGAAAAAATATTAAAAATTATTTAAAAAAAAAAACAAATTTATTGTTTCTATTTCATTAAAACTCTTAAGTATTATATATTTTTAACCTATTCTTATGTACTTTCTGCTTTTTTTTTATTTGTTTTTATAACTATGTATATTATTATTGTTTTCAATTTCTACGACCCCGAAGGGGCCTAAATAAACGGGATCCAACTTATGACCTGATTCGTTTCTTAGCATAACTTTATCTCCTAAATTTAAATCGAGACTAGCTATTTTTTATCGTAATAATCTTTATTTTTAGCTTTATTTACTTCTAATAGTATTTTAGCTCTCTTATATGCCGTTTCTAATCTAAATTTTACTTCTTTAGCATAGTCATCTACGATCTACATTATATATAGGATCTATCCTATCTATTGGTAAGTTACTTTGCTTACCATAAACAAGTTCGTATGGACAAGAATTATGTGCCATAGAGGGTGTCGTGTTGAAACAGTAAACGAAGAATGGAAGCCAAACATCCCAATCTGTTTTGTCAACGGATATATAGGAACGAATATATTCGTTAAAAGTTCTATGGCTCCTTTCTACTGTTCCAACGGTTTGGTGGTGATGTGCTGTAGACGTTATATTGTCAACTTTTAAATATTTGCACAAGTCATTTATAATAGAATTTTTGTATTCTGTTCCCATGTCCGTAATGAACGTCTTCATTGGACCGTACTTCAGAATAAAAGATTCAAATATTGCTTTTGCAATCGTTTTTGCGTTTTTATTTGCAACTGGAATGGCTAATAAATATTTTGTAAGGTCACAAATTAAAGTGACTGCATATTCGTTGCCATTCTCTGATCGAGGTAAAGGACCAATTGTATCAACTATTACCTTGTCAAAAGCATATGTGGGTGTATCTGTTTTTATCAGGTTATATGTAGCGTATATATATATAAATATATTTCGTATGTTTCGTTGTTTTCGACGTCAGGCATTTGTTGCATCTTTTTATGTGTTCTTTAATATGACGTGTCATATTTTTCCAATAAAAGTGTCTTTTTATTTTTGCTAGCGTTTTAGTTATGCCTGTATGACCTCCTGTAATTGGATCGTCATGGTACGTAAACAGTATTGCTTCTTGATCTTTTTCATTTTTTATTTGGGTCACCGGCTTGAGTAGCGCTACTCGTAATGATTTTAATATTTTGTTGGCCATGTTTTTGAAAGATTCAATTGAAATTAATTCAAATATCTTTTCGCACGGTGCCACTTTTAGTTTTTTGATTTTTAATATACCGGCTTCTGTTTCGAGCCTTTGGAAGAACTGACCTAAATCGAGAGTTCCATTGGTATATAAATCTCTAACTACAATTCTTGCTATAATTTTGTTCCCACGTTTAAATAAACATAAGGAATCCGTTATTCGCAAGGTCACTACTTTTCGTACTTCGTCATTAAAAATGACTTCAAATACTTTGGGCTTAGAAGCAATGTCAAGAGATTGCTTATGCAGATCTACTTGTTTTTCTCCTGCGCAGGATTTTTTCTGTTTACTTTGGTGCCTGGTAGTGACTTTCAGGACTTTAGCTTGTAAGTCTTTGAGCTCGGATATTGTTATCCTAGACAGGGCATCTGCCACGAAATTGTCTTTTCCCTTTAGGTATTCAACCGTGAAGTCATACTCTTCTAATTCTAGCCTCATACGTGTTAACTTTGAGCTGGGGTTTGTCATGGAGAATAAATACGTGAGTGGTCTGTGATCTGTTTTAACTATGAAGTGTTTGCCATATATATGTATATGGTCGAAAATGTGTTATTGGCCAGTGATTGGCTGTGAGCTCTTGCTCTGTTGTGCTTTTATTGCTTTCACCTTTTGTGAATGAACGTGATGCATAAGCTATTGGGAGTTGAATTCCGTTATGGTTTTGGGTTAGAACCGATCCACATGCTTGTTTACTTGCATCAGTTATTATGCAAAATTCTTTTTTAAAATCTGGGTATTGTAATAGGGTTGGTTCAACTAATTTATTTTTCAAATATTGAAATGCTTTTTGGCAATCATCTGTCCACACAAAAGGAATATTCTTTTTACATAACCTTGTTATGTGCCGTGAATAGTCGGCAAAATTAATTAATAAATCGTCTGTAATAGTTGCAGAATGCAACAAATCGTCTAGCGCTATCCGCGTCGTGTGGAACTGGATAATTTTTGATGACGTCATTTTTTTTGTCATCTGGCAATACTCCTTTATCCGTGCATTTACGACCCAGAAAAGTCACTTCATGCATACAAAATGAACATTTTTGTGGATGCAATTTTAAATTGTATTTTCTACATATGTTAAAAACATTTGTTAGATTTTTAAGCATATGTTTTTTGGAACAGCCTATAACCATAAGGTCGTCCATGTAGAGAAATGCTTGTGAAGGTTCAAGTCCAGAGAATGCTATGGTCATCATTCTCTGGAATGAATTTGGCGCTATTTTTAAACCAAAAGGTAGTCGCGTAAAACGATATGAGCCATTGCTCGTTGAAAAAGACGTTAAATTTCTGGAACTTTCTTCTAGATCGATTTGGTGAAAACCTGACATTAGATCGAGGCATGAAAAATATTTTGCTCGACCCAATCGATCTAGGATGTCATCAATTCTTGGGAGGGGAAATTTATCAGATAAAAGTTTTTTCGAATAATAATATTATGATTAAATTAAAATATAAAAAAAAAAAACAAATTTTGTAAAATTTTTTTCTTTATTTATTTATTTAAATTGCTTTAATTATTATCACAACATATATTATTATTTATGCGACGCGTTTCGGATATATACATATATCCATCTTCGGGCACTGGTTGATGCTATCGGACTGTGATGTTGTTCAGTCTTTGTTGTTGTTTTTGTTGGTGTCTTCTTTGGTTGATTTTGTTTGGGTTATTTTAATTAATGTATATATTTATCTCTTTTTTATTATATATTTGTTTATTTTCTTTGGTAGTCTATTGCGGTGTTATATAGTATGTTGTTCTTTATTGTTAATTTATCGTTTAGTATTTTGTCTTGTTCATTTTTGTTTGCCTTGTATATTTCAAACTCTTCTAATGCGTCAAGTGTTTTTGCTTGATGATTATTTCAAATCTGTCTACTCAATTCCAAATTCATGTGAACTTCCTCCCTTTTCACCGGTTGATGTGGTTGATATAGGACACATGATTTTTGATGAAGCAGATGTTTTTGATGCGTTATTAAATTTGGACACTAATAAAAGCGCAGGACCAGATGGAATGGTTCCTGTTGTGTTAAAAAACTGTGCTATTTCAATATCACTATCACTATGCTTGATTTTTAATAAATCCTTGATGACTGGAACTTTTTTGAATAATTGGAAGATATCATATATATCTCCCATACACAAATCTGGGTCCAAACAGAATGTAATGAACTATAGACCAATATGTAAACTTTCAGTGATTCCAAAATTGTTTGAAAAGATAGTCTCCAAAAAATTGAGTTATATAATTAAAAACATAATCTCTGAGTCTCAACATGGTTTTATTGCCGCTAGGTCTACAACTACAAATCTTGCAGTTTTATGTGACTCGGTAGTTAATGGATTTGAAAGTAGCTTGCAAACAGACATTATATTCACAGATTTTGCTAAAGCATTTGGTAAACCATGAAATCCTGATTTTTAAGCTATCGAAACTTGGTTTTCATTCTTGCTTTATCAAATGGATTTCTTCTTATTTGAAAAATCGTGTTCAGTATGTTAAAATTGGAACACATTTATCCAAACAAATTTCTGTTACTTCAGGGGTTCCTCAAGGAAGCCATATTGTACCGTTGATTTTCATCCTTTTCATTAATGACATTCCCTCCAATTTTAAATTTTCACAGAATCTGATGTATGCCGATGACGTCAAAGTATACCGGTCTATTAAATCTTCAAATGACTGCCTTCTTCTTCAGGAAGATCTTCACAAGCTGGCAAAATGGTGTGATGATAACAAATTGTTTCTGAATGTTGGAAAATGTCAAAGTTTCACTTGTCATCGGAAAATGTCGCCCATCATTTTCAATTACACCATTAACAATATAGTCCTTGAGAGAGTAGTTGTTAAGAAAGATCTTGGAGTTATTTTGGATGAACGTTTTTCTTTTTCGAGTCACATTGATTATGTTGTTAATAAGGCAAACAAAATGGTTGGATTCATACGAAGAAACTCAAAGGATTTTTCTGATCCTTTTACATTGAAAATATTATACGTTTCGCTAGTTAGGTCAGTTCTTGATTATTGCTGCATTATTTGGAACCCTTATTATGAAACCCACTCTTTAAGACTGGAAGGTGTTCAAAGAAGATTTACTAGATTTTTATTTTTCAAATTGAACTGGTCTATTGAAGTTCCCTCTTATGCTACTAGATGTCTGCTTTTTAATATTCAAACACTTGATCTTAGAAGAAAGTACTTTTGTATAATGCTTATTAAAGACTTAATTAATAATCGTACTAATTGTCCTCAATTGTTGGAGCGCATAAATTTCTTTTTTCCTTGCCGAACTATACGTGTAAATTTTCATTTACGGGAGAACTTCTATAGAAGAAATTATAGTATGAACGAACCGTTTGCACGTTGTATAGGGAAACAAATTCTGTGATAGGCCTTATAGATATTTTTGCAAATTGTTCAAGAGATGTATTTATGAAAGACCTGAAAATGACTTTATTATTTAATCGTTAAAAATGTTTCTCGTTATCGCATTGAATTATTTATTTATTTTTTTAATTATTATTTATATTATTCTATTATTAACATATTACATATAAGTATACATATTAGTCTGTAAGAGTTGTACTCTGTTTGATGAAATAAATAAATACAAATACAAACAAAAATGAACAAGACAAAATACTAAACGATAAATTAACAATAAAGAACAACATACTATATAACACCGCAATAGACTACCAAAGAAAATAAACAAATATATAATAAAAAAGAGACAAATATATACATTAATTAAAATAACCCAAACAAAATCAACCAAAGAAGACACCAACAAAAACAACAACAAAGACTGAACAACATCACAGTCCGATAGCATCAACCAGTGCCAGATGATGGATATATACATATATCCGAAACGCGTCGCATAAATAAAAAGAGGCTGGGATGCGACCCACACTGATAACTTCCCATCCCGTCTATCGATTTGTCTTGCTTAAAAGTTTGTCTAAATGTATCAATTCTTGCCAAATTTGCGTTCTATTTTTTGTAGATTTTATTTTTTTTTATGAAAAAACGGACTGTTGGATTCTTATAAAAAAATTACTGAATAATAAAAAACAATATTTTCTGTGAAATAAAATAAGTTTGAAGCCAATATTTTTAATTTTTGAAAAGCTATTTGAGCCGAAAATCAATTTTTACCAACTTTTATTAATTTTTTTGTTTAGGTTTTTATTTTTTGTAAAAAAACTGTCAATTCGATTTTTCTCAAAATTTTTCCTAATGTTGAAAACAATATTTCTTATAAGTTAAAATTAGTTAGAAGCCATAATCTCAAATTTTTGAAAAGATATTCAAGTCGAAAATCAATTTTTACCAACTTTTGTTAAATTTTTTTTTCGGTTTTTAATTTTTTGTAAAAAAACTGTCAATTCTATTTTTTTCAAAATTTTACTGAATGTTGAAAACAACATTTTTTGAAAGATAAAAGTAGTTTAAAGCCAATATCTCAAAGTCTTGAAAAGATATTTGAGTCAAAACTCAATTTTTACCAACTTTTTTTTTAGGTTATTATTTTTTGTAAAAAAACTGTCAATTCGATTTTTCTCAAAATTTTATCAGATGTCAAAAACATTATTCTTCATTGCACAAAATTGTTTTGGAAATGAAATCATATTTTAGTCGTAAAATTTTCGAAGTGACAAATTTTTTTTTCAGTTTTTTTGATTTATAAAAAAAACCGTTAATTGAATTTTTTTCCAAAAATATAATTATTTTGTATCACGTTACAATATATAATATAAAATTTAATTCAAGTCTCTAGCGTCATTGGTTCATGAGATATTTAGGGTTAACCAAAATTTTCACCTTTTTTTTAAACTGCTATGGTAAAAAAACCACCCACGCAATTTTCTTGAGAGCCCTTTCTGCATCTTTCTGCCTTATTATCTGTATAACAAAATTTATTTGAAGTCGATATCTCTTCTGGTTCTTGAGCTATGGACGACGAAAAAAACGTCGCGAACGACGTACGGACGTACGTACACACGCACGCACAGACATCTTTCTAAAAATCTTTTATTTCGACTCTAGGGACCTTGAAACGTCGAGAAATGTCAAAATGTTCAATTTGACAAATCGGACCCATTACAATAACTTCCTATGGGAAGTTAATAATATATGTTGTGATAATAATTAAAGTAATTTAAATAAATAAATAAAGAAAAAAATTTTACAAAATTTGTTTTTTTTTTTTATATGTATTTTAATTTAATCATAATATTATTCGAAAAAATACACAACATGGAGACAACAACACAAACAATAAAAGTTTTTTATTCAATTGACGATAGTCGATTACTAATTGCCATTTTTTCTCTTCGGAACCCGGTAGGGCTTTCTTGGGAACTAGTAAAAGCGGGCTATTATATTCAGATACAGACGGTTCGATTATTTCGTCGTTTATTAATTTATTAACTTGTTTTTGAATTTCTTCAACATGACTGTGAGGACTTCGATAGTTCTTAATATATACTGGTTCGCTATCTTTCAATCTCAAGTTTTACTTATAAAAATTATTTGTACTAATATTTTTGGATTCGGTTTCCAATCCAAATACATCACTGTATTCGGTGCATACTTCTGTTAATTGTTTTTTGAATTGGGGCGGAAAATTTTTCTTTAGTTGATTTAGGACTGATTCTGTTCTACTATTTTGATTAGTGTGGACCACATCATAGTTTGAGAGTGGTTCATATTTTAAGTTACTTAAACTGGCCAGTTGGTCAGTATCGGTTGTATTTAGTAGACGAACTAATGCAAATTGTGATGTTGCTATTGCATTTGCAACATAAGTGAGAATTGAAGTTAACACCAATCGAAAGACTTAAGCAAAAAACTTTCCAATTATACACGTTCTGTATCTATTTATTAAAGTTTTAAAATTTTCAATTTAATTTATAGTCGATGAAATTGATAAAATGCGATCTGAATTTGTTATCAAAATTGAAGAAGTTAAGAATAGCTGGGAACAACGATTTGAGTCTATCAACAATTCTCTCTTCAACCTAGCTTCTCGCGTTGATAAAATTGAAAACGATACCAATACTGAAACGCATTTGCATAGTGCTGAGATCTTGGCTCTTCGCAAACAAATAAACTTTTTGGAGAGAAAAGACGTTGCATGTGATGCTGTTCTTTCTTGTGTTCCTGTGCTGCCTGAAGAAAATCTCCCGCAAATCATCCATAACCTATGTACCACAATAAAATGCAATCCACCGTCATTAGTTAATGCTTTTCGGGCGAGAACAAAAAACGATAGCAAAAACAAATCCCCCCTAAACACCCCACCGTCGATTGTAATAAAATTCAACTCTACACATGATAGAAATTCTGTTCTCGTTGCTGCTGCGAATTATCGCAAGGAGAACAACAAGATGCTAAAGTTGAGTGACATTGGTATTGCTTCAAATGAAAACTGCTACCTGAATGAGAGTTTAACCAAACACTCCCGCTTTCTATTACAAAGTGCACTTAGTTTGAAGAGAAAAAAACAACTTTTTTCTGTATATACTAAATCGGGCATCGTATATGCAAAAACGACCGCCAACGGAAAAAGTTTTACTATTGAATGCCCCACTGATCTCCACTCCATTGCTGCTGGTGCTGCTATTACTCCTGTTCCTGCTGCAAGTCATAAATAAATTATTCTTGTTTATTAAATAATTGTTATTTTTTCTTCTTCTTCTCTTTCTTTCTCTTTTATTTTCTTTATACTCTCTTTTTATTTCTCTATCCACTCTTAAGTCTTTGGCATTATTTTTGTTTGTTATTAATATTTGATTTTTGATTAAATATGAGTGTTGAATTTCCTGATTACAGTGTGAATGAAAAATCAACGCACGCTATGATAAATGTTCTTTCTAATTATCGTGATGGTTTTAAAGTTTGTCATTTAAATGCTCGTAGTCTTAATCAGTATAAATTGGATTATTTAAAATATATATTTGCGGATTCTGGTGTCGATGTAGTTTGTGTTTGTGAGACATGGTTTAAGCATGATATTTCTGACATGCAGTATAATATACCTAATTATTTTATTTCTAGAAATGACAGAGTAACAAGTACATGGGGAGGTGGGATAGCAATTTACTGTAGATCTTCCCTTAAATGCAAAATTATATGCAGTTCGGTTGGTTTGGAAGTTGAGTTTTTGATTGCTGAAATCCACGATGGTTGCACAAAATGCTTGGTCGCCTGTGTATATGTTCCGAACCGAAGTTGTTCTCCTCAATCATTTTTTTCTGTTCTTTCACAATTCTCACATTTATATGAGCATGTAATAGTTCTTGGTGATTTCAATGCAGACTTGCTAAAAAATGATTCTCGAGCTTTCCAAATAAAAGATTTTGTCTCTTCTTTAGGACTTCAGATATTTAATACTACTTATCCAACGAGATTTGCAAAAGATACTACTCCCAGCCTTCTTGATTTGGTCATTTTATCTTGTCCATCGTCTGTTAGTCTTTTTGACCAGCTTTCACTTGACTGTATCTCTGATCATGATCTCCTGTTTTGTACATTCAATATTAATTTTAATCACACTATTGCCCCTCTATCATTCACTTTTAAAGATTTTCGGTCAATAAATGTAGATGCTCTCCATTACGCCGCCTTTACAGCCCCTTGGGATAAATGTCTTTTTACTCCTGACCCTGATTCCAAGCTGAACTGTTTCCAAGAAATACTTCTTGGATTATTTAACGATTATGTTCCAGTAAAAACGGTAAATGTCCGTAACAAAAGTTGTCCTTGGTTCACATCTGACGTTGTCGACACTATTCATGTTCGCAACAAGTTTTATAGAAAATGGAAACATTTTCCATCTGATTCTAATTGGATGGCTTACAAGGCAGTAAGAAATCGTTGCACTGTGGTAATACGTAACTCCAAAAGAAATTATTATGCATCCAAACTAAATACAACCCTTCCCCCTAACACTCTTTGGAGTAATTTGCGACAGATTGGTATATCCGGTACAAGAAATGCTTCTAAGTGTGAAATTGATCCTAATGTGCTAAATAATAACTTTCTCGAAAATGATGACCAGGAGCTAAGTTTAAGTTTCTCCGAAACTATTAATTCACACATGCAAACGATACGGAGTTTTGAAATTGAATCGGTTAATGAGAATGATGTGATTAACTGTATTAGTTTTATCAAATCAAATGCTGTAGGTGAAGATGGTATACCACTTCGATTCGTCAAACTAATTCTACCTTATATAACATCCAGCTTGACTCACATAATTAACCATTGTATTACAACGTCAACCTTTCCGAAGCCATGGAAAATAGCAAGAGTTGTGCCTGTTGCAAAAACATCCAACCCAATGTCAGCTACTGATTTTAGACCTATAAGTATTTTACCATGTTTGTCGAAAGTCTTTGAAAGATTAATAGCCAAACAGATCCTTCAACACTTGTCTCATTACAACCTCCTCTATGCTGGACAGTCCGGTTTTAGATCTAACCACAGTTGTTCCACAGCCATGGTAAAAATATTGGACGATATAAGACAAGATTATGATAAGGGACATGTTACGCTTCTTTGTCTTCTTGATTTCTCAAAGGCTTTCGACAAAGTGAACCACAAGATTCTGTGTTTGAAATTGAAATATCTTTTTGGTTTCGGGAATTCTGCAGTGGCTCTTCTTGAAAGTTATCTCTCTGACAGACTTCAGAGAGTTGTAACTAACGATGCTTGCTCAGATCTTTTACGTGTGAAACAGGGTGTTCCTCAAGGATCAATTCTAGGACCAATTATCTTCTGTATGTTCATTAATGATTTACCATCTGTCTGCAAACATACTGCAGTTCACCTCTATGCTGACGACGTTCAATTGTATCTAGCTCGGCCAATTGACAACACAATTGATCTTGTAAGTAAATTAAATGAAGATCTACATGAAGTTTACTCTTGGTCTATAAAAAATGGTTTGCTACTAAATCCCAGAAAATCTCAAGTTATTCCAATTACTAAAAAGAAACTGGATCGTAATACTCTACCTGAAGTTTTATTATCTGTAGACAAGCTAAACATTGTTCAAACTGTGACAAGTCTGGGATTTGTCCTGAATTCAAATCTATCAGGATACGACCATACAAACTCTGTTATAGGTAAAATATATGGATGTCTTCGGAAATTGTGGATGGCTGCAAGTTTTACTCCACAAGATACCAGACAAAGGCTTGTTAAAAGTCTTATCTTACCGCTTATTACTTACTTTGAAGTCGTATACCCTAATTTAGATTCTTTATCCCAACGAAAACTTCAAGTTGCATTTAATGACTCGGTAAGATACATCCATGGGCTTCGTAGATATGACCATATTTCTCACTATGTGCAAATCTTTTTGGGAAGTACTTTAGACAACTATATTGATGCCAGAAATTGTATCTTCTTACATAATCTTATAAGTAGTAAGACTCCATCGTATTTATATGAAAAACTTAATTTTGCTCGTTCCCTTAGAACTTTTAGTCTAATTCCCTCACGCTATAACTATCTCAATTCATCCCGTTTATTTTTTATTTATGCCGTTAAATTATGTAATTATTTACCAATAAGTATAAGATCTATCGCTACTGCCACTCGCTTCAAAAGTGCCATCTTTCTTCACTTCACTTCAACTTAATCTCAAAGCTACTCTTTCTTTTCTTTTTTCTCATTTATAAACTCTTCTTCTTCTTTTCAAACTCTTTTCCTACTGCTTTATTTTCTTTTTCTTCATTTTTAAAATCTCACACTTCTTTGCTTCTATCTCTAAAATAAAAACTCAGAATTTTGTAAATTTAAATTTAGTTCTAAGTTAGTGAATTTAAATTGAATACATAAATAACTAAATTATCTCCTATTTATCTTATCTCCATGTACTACAAAAGATATTAATCTTAATGTACAAATGTTAATAATATGTATACAATAAATTGAATTGAATTGAATTGAATTGAATTGAATTGAAATGCCATGTTTTATTTCTTGGTTGGGAATAAAAATGAAGTCTTTTGTTGTTTTTATTTCAATTTTTCTTATTACTTCTGATCTTGCTGGTAGAAGTAGTGAATTATTACCAGAACTATATGTTATTGGAACATAAATCGGAAAACTTAAATTGTTGGGTCTGATTATAACCCAATCTTCAGTTGGTTTGAAGTCTAATTTGCAGTTAAATTGTTTTATAAAATCCATACCTATGATTCCATCACATGGTATTGTAAAATTTTTTGAATCAACTATATGGAAATTGTGTGGAATGATGTATTTATCTGTTTAAAACTCTATTGGGGCTAGACCTTGGGATTTTATTATTCCCTGGCCTATTTCTTGGATACTTATAATCTTGTCATTTTGGATGTCTTGATAAACATCAGAATCTTCTTTTAGAAGTGAAATATCTGCACCTGTGTCTATAAGGAATGTGAGTTTATGTTTAGTAAATACATTCATAAATGACACGAAAATATTGAGATTAAAATTGATAGCATGGACCTTTGTATTTATGTATTGTTTCCTAAAAGGGTCTTGGCAGTTTTCCGAGTTACTTTGAGTAATTCGAACATTATTGCGGTTGTTATTACTATTATGGCCACGGTACGAGTTACCACGGCCTCTAGAGTTGCCTCTTGATCGGCCATTTCCCCTGTAATTGTTTTGATTATTGCGGTAGCGATTATTGTGACGATTACCTCTTCCGTGGTAATTTCCACGATAGCCTCTATTATTGGTTTGCCTGTAAAACAAAACAGTATTAGAATGTCCGGTTGCATCTGTGCAACTATTTACGAATTTGGACATGGCCTCATTCATATCGCTGAATGTGCCAGCCTGCATTATAAGTTTTACCTTATCAATAGAACAATTTTGTGTCATAGCCTTGACAGCGAGCGTTGTGCTGTACTTAGCAGCTAAATCAGAAGCTAAACCATCGTTGATATAGGCTCCTTCTAAACACTTCGTCAATTTTTCTATTTCTTGGACATATTGATTTGCTGTCTTATTTTTTTGTTGTAGATTTAGTAATTTCGCAGAAATTACATCTACTGAATCTCCTTTTACTTTCGCATTTAGCTTTTCAACTATCTCTCAACTATTGTTTGTTCATTACATATTAGATTTCTAGCATGTCCCTTTAGTTTGGTCTTTATGAGACTAATTGCTGATACTTCGTGTGCTCCTTTTAAGGAATCAATAAGGAGAAGGGCATCTTTGAAGCTTTGTAAATTTTCTGCCTTCCCATCAAACTCAGGTAAGAGTGATGAGGCCAATTTAAGAAATTCTACTAAAGTTTGGGCCATGTTTTCCTTGATTTTTATAATTGGTTGTGGGAATTCATCCAGTTTTTCAATTTCACTGTCAGATTCTGTATTTACTACTTGTTTTGATTTGTCTAAACTTTCTATTTAATTTTCATTAAACTCAGCGTGAAGTTCGAATTCATCTGGGACATGTATTTTAATTTCCCATTTAATGCTGATATTTTTTAACTTAGTGTCAAGTGTTTTTAAATGCTTCCTACAATCTTTTCCGTGATCAGCTGTCAATTCATTTTTGTATGCGTTGAAAACATCGACAATACTATTGTAATGGGATATTAGCGTTTTAACATGGTTTTTTAGTGTATCTACTTTTATTGTTGTATTTTTGTGAATACATTTGTAAGATTTTTGGAAATTGTCTTTAAAACCGTTTATTTTTATTGCTAATATTTTCCATTCCATTTTAAATTGTATCTAAGTCGTTTGTTCATCTTATGTAGCGTTTTTTAAGTGTACGCTTATACAACATATAAAATTTAAGAGATAAGTTTACTGCCGTGAGGACAACTAATAAAGAAATGAGCATAGTTTGTGTTTCTAAGTGTGGAGTTGTATCCATCACGTCAACAACATTTAACACATTTGCTGTGCTATCCTTTACTTTGGAGATTTTACCTCCCATTTTAAATTAATGTTAAAACCTCAATGACTTTAAACAGAAGAAACAATACCGAGCAAAGATTCCATATAATCTTTGTTCCAGTTTTTCTAGACTTGCAAAGAGTATTTGAGACGATTGATCATATTTTGATTAAAAAAAGAAACAGAACGGCAGAAGAATGCATCAAATTTTTTTTTTTAAAGTAAATAAATATTGGATTTTTTTTGAAAGAAAAGAAAAATAAGTAATAGATTTTCGATGGTTTGTACAATAAACAGTGCAATGGATTTAAGCTTCATATATAAAGTGTTTTACTTCTATTAGAAAAATGTCAACATGAGCAATCTTAGGTTTACAAGATGGTGCTTCTCCTTTAATAGAACAATTAACATTTTTTTTCACGATGATTTATTAAAATTTCATAAAATTATTAAAAAAAATTCATGATTATACTTTTCAATTTATGATACATACTTTAAAATGGCTTACTTTTAACAATGTACTTACATTTATCTTCAAAATTAAAAATAATATGTTACCAATATTTATTTGATCACATTACCTACATATGTACAATGTACATACATATCTGATATTCAACCGTATAATCACGTACTATATCTAGAATATTATCTGTATCTATGTATGTCAATATAACTACTCTATTTAAATGAAAAAAAAAAAAAATAGATTTAAACTGAATAATTGATGAGATGAGATCCTTGAACTTGGGATTTGAAGTTGAACATACCATTGAAAATCCAGGCTTTTCAATTTTAGAGAAGTCCGACGAACCACTGCCGGGCTGGATACATTCGGCGAAAGATGCTGTTTTTTTTTTGGTTTTTATTGTTGTTTGAAATCCAGTTCATTTCATCTGTTATAAAATCACATTTTATGTTGATATTGCATTCAGTTTTTTTTTAGCTTAATTTTTTTTTAACATTTAACTTTTTTTTTTTGCTTTGTTTCTCACGTGTTGTTTTTTTTTCGTAGTTTAAGAATATATAATTCTATATGCTTTATTTTTTCGTTTTTTTTTTAGAAGTAAAGCCGAAGATATCCACACCGCCGCCGGGTTTAACTACACCACAAAAAAAAATGTCCGATAAGTCACGGTCGCCATGTAATATCTTAATAAATGAGAAACACTTGTATCTTGCTTAAGATCTGAATAATGACTGACTTTATTTATTATAATACATTTACACAAAGGGCGCGTTCCAATTATGGAAACGTTCTTAAAATACGATCATGAACATGAAATAATATAACAACGTTCTTACTTAAAACTATGCTGACTCCATATTCACACATTTGTGGAGTCAGCAAAAAGAATAATATTAAAGAAGAACGAGTGCCGGATAGCACTCGTCACTTGATATGGGTGCATTCCTCCACGACCTGCAATGCACGTTGTTCATTGCATATCGTGGGAAGATTATGGTGTGCTGATGTGCACAATGTCACTTCGCGACGTATCAAGTGACGAGTGGTATTCGTCACCTGACACGTGCATAAACTATGTGCACATAAACACACTACACCTTATCAGTGTGGCTTCAGACCAGGAAAGTCCACTATCGACCAAATATTCACACTACGGCAGATCTTGGAAAAAACCCAGGAGCTTCAAATCGATACCCACCATCTCTTTATCGATTTTAAAGCCGCGTATGACAGCATCCATAGGGAAGAGCTCTACAGAGCAATGTCTAGTTTTGGCATCCCTGTCAAACTTATCCGTTTGTGCAGAATGACGATGGAGAATGCACGCTGCTCCATCAAGGTCGGAAAAGATCTCACCGATGCATTTGATGTCAAAAAAGGTTTTAGACAAGGCGATGCACTGTCATGCGACTTCTTCAATATCGTTCTGGAGAGAATTGTACAAAACTCAACCGTCAACACTAGAGACACAATCTTCCAAAGGTCCATCCAATTACTCGAATACGCAGATGATATTGACATAATTGGAAGATCAAAGCGTGATGTCAGTGGAGCGTGAAGAAGATGGGTTTAGTGGTCAATGAGGGCAAGACCAAGTATATGCTGTCATCAAAAAAGGACATTGAACAACGACGTCTTGGACAAAACGTCATCATGGACAGCTATAACTTCGAGGTAGTTAAGGGCTTTGTCTACCTAGGCACCGTTATAAACATAGACAACGACACCAGCGCTGAAATCAAACGAAGAATAACTCTTGCAAATCGCTGCTTCTTTGGACTTAGAAGGCAATTGAAAAGTAAAGTCCTCTCTCGAGCATCTAAAACACCATCTATAAGACACTCATCAACCCGGTTCTCATTTATGGCGCTGAGGCCTGGACCCTGTCAAAGAAAGATGAGAACGTCTTAAAATGCTTCGAGAGAAAAATTCTTCGGGTGATTTTTGGTCCCGTACGTATAGATGGAGAATGGAGGAGAAGATATAACGACGAACTGTACAGGCTGTACAGCGACACTGACCTAGTTAGCAGAATTACAGTCCAACGGCTTAGATGGAAGGTCTTCGAATCCAATCCCGAGGGACGGCGCGGTAGAGGAAGACCTCAATTAACTTGGCGTGCGAAACTAGAGACAGCTAGCTAGGGACCGAGCTGGCTGGATACGCATGTTGGTTGAGGCCCAGGTCCGCCCCGGACTGTAGCGCCACCTTAAGTAAGTAAGTATGTATAAGACTAATTTAAACATGTGTGTCAAATTTTATTAAAATTCGTTTAATAGTTCAGATTTTATACATCAACATTTTATATATCAACATCAACACCCTCAAATTTTAGAAAAATGTCATTAACTTTGTTTATAATTATTTTTTTTTTAACCAAATTTTGACCAAATATGTATGAGACTAATCTTGTTTGCCAAATTTCATTTAAATCCGTTGAACCGTTCAGATTAAACAGACTTTGACGCCGTACGCGCTCTGATTGATTTTTTGTCAAGTCGTTATTGGAAAACCATTTAGAAAAACACAGGCCAGAGTGCAAGTTTTTTTTTTTACAAATTCGTCTTCTTAACAAAGTTATTACCTACATCAGGTTTTTAAAATATGTATACTTATTTAAAAAAAACTATAGAAATAAAGTATTTTTAAATCTGACTTTTAGCTTATTTCAGATTCAAGATTGGGAACCAACGCTAAAAATGAACTCTAAACCATGTTTTTAAACGATGAAACAGAACGGCAGAAGAATGCATCAAATTTTTTTTTTAAAGTAAATAAATATTGGATTTTTTTTGAAAGAAAAGAAAAATAAGTAATAGATTTTCGATGGTTTGTACAATAAACAGTGCAATGGATGTAAGCTTCATATATAAAGTGTTTTACTTCTATTAGAAAAATGTCAACATGAGCAATCTTAGGTTTACAAGATGGTGCTTCTCCTTTAATAGAACAATTAACATTTTTTTTCACGATGATTTATTAAAATTTCATAAAATTATTAAAAAAAATTCATGATTATACTTTTCAATTTATGATACATACTTTAAAATGGCTTACTTTTAACAATGTACTTACATTTATCTTCAAAATTAAAAATAATATGTTACCAATATTTATTTGATCACATTACCTACATATGTACAATGTACATACATATCTGATATTCAACCGTATAATCACGTACTATATCTAGAATATTATCTGTATCTATGTATGTCAATATAACTACTCTATTTAAATGAAAAAAAAAATAGATTTAAACTGAATAATTGATGAGATGAGATCCTTGAACTTGGGATTTGAAGTTGAACATACCATTGAAAATCCAGGCTTTTCAATTTTAGAGAAGTCCGACGAACCATTGCCGGGCTGGATACATTCGGCGAAAGATGCTGTTTTTTTTTTTTTTTGTTTTTATTGTTGTTTGAAATCCAGTTCATTTCATCTGTTATAAAATCACATTTTATGTTGATATTGCATTCAGTTTTTTTTTTAGCTTAATTTTTTTTTAACATTTAACTTTTTTTTTTTGCTTTGTTTCTCACGTGTTGTTTTTTTTTTCGTAGTTTAAGAATATATAATTCTATATGCTTTATTTTTTCGTATTTTTTTTTAGAAGTAAAGCCGAAGATATCCACACCACCGCCGGGTTTAACTACACCACAAAAAAAAAATGTCCGATAAGTCACGGTCGCCATGTAATATCTTAATAAATGAGAAACACTTTTATCTTGCTTAAGATCTGAATAATGACTGACTTTATTTATTATAATACATTTTCACAAAGGGCGCGTTCCAATTATGGAAACGTTCTTAAAATACGATCATGAACATGAAATAATATAACAACGTTCTTACTTAAAACTATGCTGACTCCATATTCACACATTTGTGGAGTCAGCAAAAAGAAAAATATTAAAGAAGAACGAGTGCCGGATAGCACTCGTCACTTGATATGGGTGCATTCCTCCACGACCTGCAATGCACGTTGTTCATTGCATATCGTGGGAAGATTATGGTGTGCTGATGTGCACAATGTCACTTCGCGACGTATCAAGTGACGAGTGGTATTCGTCACCTGACACGTGCATAAACTATGTGCACATAAACACACTACACCTTATCAGTGTGGCTTCAGACCAGGAAAGTCCACTATCGACCAAATATTCACACTACGGCAGATCTTGGAAAAAACCCAGGAGCTTCAAATCGATACCCACCATCTCTTTATCGATTTTAAAGCCGCGTATGACAGCATCCATAGGGAAGAGCTCTACAGAGCAATGTCTAGTTTTGGCATCCCTGTCAAACTTATCCGTTTGTGCAGAATGACGATGGAGAATGCACGCTGCTCCATCAAGGTCGGAAAAGATCTCACCGATGCATTTGATGTCAAAAAAGGTTTTAGACAAGGCGATACACTGTCATGCGACTTCTTCAATATCGTTCTGGAGAGAATTGTACAAAACTCAACCGTCAACACTAGAGGCACAATCTTCCAAAGGTCCATCCAATTACTCGAATACGCAGATGATATTGACATAATTGGAAGATCAAAGCGTGATGTCAGTGGAGCGTTTTTGAGCATTTCTACGGAAGCGAAGAAGATGGGTTTAGTGGTCAATGAGGGCAAGACCAAGTATATGCTGTCATCAAAAAAGGACATTGAACAACGACGTCTTGGACAAAACGTCATCATGGACAGCTAAAACTTCGAGGTAGTTAAGGGCTTTGTCTACCTAGGCACCGTTATAAACACAGACAACGACACCAGCGCTGAAATCAAACGAAGAATAACTCTTGCAAATCGCTGCTTCTTTGGACTTAGAAGGCAATTGAGAAGTAAAGTCCTCTCTCGAGCATCTAAAACACCATCTATAAGACACTCATCAACCCGGTTCTCATTTATGGCGCTGAGGCCTGGACCCTGTCAAAGAAAGATGAGAACGTCTTAAAATGCTTCGAGAGAAAAATTCTTCGGGTGATTTTTGGTCTCGTACACTGAAAAAATTATTATTCTTAAAAACTGTGAATCTCGTTCTTAAACCGAAATTCTTTAATTTTTAAGGAATATTCATTAAATTTAAGAACGAACTCTTTAAAAAAAAGTGTGATTTTAAGAATAATTCATAAAATTTAAGAATCAGTTTTCTTAAAAAATTTTCCTTGTAAAATATTTTTATGAATTTTGTTTAAGAACGAATACACTGGTTAATGAATAAATTCATAAACTTTTGGTCCCAATTTGAAAGAATATTTCATTAAATTTTAAGAACGAAATTCATTAATCCAAAGTTTAAGAACATATACATTTAATTTATGTAATTATGCATAAAAATTATGAATAAATACTTAAACTCTGTTTTAAGTACCTTTTCTTAAAATTGACGTATTTTTTCACTAATCGATCAGTTGAAGTCTAAGAATCTTTACATTTTTTTTATAATCAAAATTCATTATTCCAAAACTAAGGAATTTGTTCATTAAATGTATGTAGTAATACATACAAATTATGAACAAATACTTTAACTTACTGACATTTTACCTTTATTTAACTTTTAAACAGGTTTAAGGAATTTTTCATTAAATCTAGAATCTGTACATCCTTTTTATGAAGGAAATTCATTCCTCCCAAGTTTAAAATTTATATATCAAATTTATGTAACTATGCATAGAAATTGAGAATAAATACTTAAATTTTACATTTTAAAAACCTTTACTCAAAATTTATGTATATTTTCATTTCTCTAAAAACATACGAACATTTTAATCATTTTCATTTATTCTTTAGGAAAATCCAGCGACTTTATTTATATACATAAATTATAACAGAGAATGCTTGTGCGTAGAGAAGATGAGCTGTTAACTCGTTGGTGGTCGCTGGCAAAAAGGGCCGATCGATCGCGAAACAAGTGCACAGATTTTTCCAACCATACAAAATTCTATGTATAAAAAATTAACCTTGGAATCATAGCCAGCATAAGAAGTCTATGCATAAAAAATATTACATGCAATCAAATGAGGTGTGAAAGTTAAAAGATTAAGTTGTTTGTTTGCTTAGAGGATTAAGGGATTAAGAAATTAGCTTTAGAAAGTAAATACATAGGGTATAATATTCTATGTTTTACAATTGAATAATTTTAAGTTTTAAGTTAAGTTATTAAGTTTTATACAAAGCAAAATATAATTAGCGAATTGATCAAATTGAATATTAGTTATATAATAATAGTTAATGATGATTATTTATGTGAACATAAATATCTATAATACAGCAAAATATAAATAATAAATATCATTTCTGAACACTAATACTCAATTAAAAATCATATACCTACCTACATATATTCATATTTCAAATTAAATCGAACTTTAATTTCTTAAAATGGAAGAAATATGTATTTCTGATTTGTTTTTCTCATAGTTCACTCCCTACAGTTAGGTTTTAATCCATTTCCTTTCATTTTATCTTTGAAAACATAGCAAAATAAATTTTTTTTTAAAATAGTGAGTAGGTAAATATTTTTTGTTTAATTGCGGCAGGATTATAGCAAAATGCCTTATTATTCCAACTAATTCAAATTGTGTGTATTTTGAATTCGATATGAAATTTCGCTATACCAGTAATTTAAAAAAAAAGTTATCAATAACGATATTATCAACAATTGAAAAACGTAATAAATAATTATTTTTCAAAATTTTTAATGCACTTGGATTTGAAGAGGCTGAGTAGTTTTTTTTAAGAGTTACCTATGTACATATGTATTTTTTTGTTTATCGAAAAAATAACAAATATAAGCCTGATATTTGTAATTTCATTTATGTTTGCAAGTTTTAAAAACTCATTCTCAGAATTTGCTATATTTCTTACGATGAAAATTCATATTCTCCACAGTCTGGGTATTATAACCCACATACCTTTATAACTTTATAAGTAAATTATGTATAAATGTATGTAGGTATGTAGGTATAAACATATCTTTTTAAGAAATATTAATGTGATTAAGGGAATGTTGTTACAAACTAATTTGAAAAAACAGTCAAACAGTTTGAGTTAAAATAATTTTGAAAATTAAATGTTTTCACTTTTCTGAGGAACGAAAAAAAACTTCATCAGAAAAAGTAAAAAAAAATCTATTTTCGAAAAGACATTTACTCAAAATGTACTGTTACTGTTTTTTGGAAAATGTTCAATTGAACGGCAATCTGGTCTTAGTAATATCACTTTGAACTATAGACTTTCATAAATTCTAAATTGAAGAATACATTTTTTTAATAATTATAAATCATAAATTACAAACTTTTACTTTATTTTCAAGTTTAGGAAAAAGTTCTTCATAGTACTTTTTTGAGATTTTTTTTCTTAGAATATACGAATGCAATGCATTTTTTTATTAATCGAAAAAATAACAAACATTTTACCGTTATCCAACTTTTTATTTACTGTTACAGGATTTTTCATATTTTTCCAAAGTTTAAGAAAATATTCATAACCTTTAAGAATCCGTGCATATTTTTAAATGTACGAAATTCATAATAGTACATATTTTTAAGTATTTTTTCTTAAAATTTATGAATTTTTTCATTGATCGAAAAATAACGAATATTTCACCGTTATCCTCAACCTGCATTTGGTATTAAGAACTTATTCTTAAAATCTAGGAATCTGTTCTGGCTTTTTAAGTACAAAATTCAATTTTTTTCCAACGTTTAAGAATATATTCTTAAACTTTAAGAATCCGTGCATATTTTTAATGTACGAAATGCATAATAGTTCATATTTGTAAGTATTTTTTCTTAAAATGTATGTATTTCTTCTTTCAAACAAAAATAATAACTGTTATTCTGAATTTATGATGCAGGATTTCTCTGACGATTTCATTTTAAATCTGATATTCGAAGTGGATGGTCGTAGTCGAGTCAAGTGTAAAGTGATTTTTGATTTTTCTAAGATTGATATTTTTTGTTAACGTTTGTGAATCGAAATTATAAAATATTACTGAAAATTTATAAAAAGTGTTAAACATTCTAAACAATTTAAGACATTTCAAGCAGTGCAAAACATTTTAAATAGCGTACAACATTATTGGTTACTGTTGGCTGGTACCCGCATACTCAGTTAAGTATAAACACATACACTTAATATTAAAATTTCTTTCTTTTAAATAATATATATATATATATATTTTAAAATTCATACGGTGCCTTTTCGTAGATATTTCCAGTTTAAAAATGTATTCATTAATTTTATGTTCGAAAACACGGTATTTTGAATAGGTAGCTAACATATTGAATAGATATAAGAAGTGATTAAAAAAAGAAAATATAAAATGGAAGAAAACAATACCCAGCAATACGATGAAGGAATCTTAACGCAAGCAAGTGATAATCAATTGATTAATGTTGATCTCCTTCCGAGCTACGAAATGTATGATACGGGGGTGGTATCAGTCACCACGGCGCTGCTGAGTGAGAAATCTGCTCAAATGCAGCAGGAAATTTTAGAAACAATACAGCAAAATAATGAAGTCGAGGATCTACTTCGGGATTGGAAGTTAGGACACCTTTCCAATCGTTTTCGGGGTAAGTTTGGTGTTTTTAATATAATTTTTCCATACAATTCAAAGCATTTTTTCTTTTACTTGGTTGTTTTTTAGAACAAAAAATTAGCATGGACATTTTAAAAATAATAAAGAAACATCACATAGTTTTGCTTTTTAAAAACGAGCCAATAGGTGATTTAGCTTTATTTGAGCACAAACTAATGGAGTGGCGTAAGACAAACAACTTAATTTCAAAATCAATCGAAATTGATGAAACACCCGACTGTTCCAGAGCGCTGGCTTCAGAGCCAACACTATCATCGCCAAGCAGTTCTCGTTATTGCAGTTCCCCCGAGCCGTTCGAAATCTCAGCCACATTGCCAAATATATTGCACAACAATAAAAAAACATCGACATTGATCCAATATTATGCTGAAAATAAAAAACTTTTGGAAGAGCATCGGCAAGCATTGATAAATGCTATTTGCAATCATTTTTTGGAAAACGAATTGCATTTATCACTAAAATGCAGCTACAGACTTGAAAACGAGATTTTAATCCGCTTTCCAACTGAAAAGGCGGAATATTACAGAATTGGAAAAAGGGGAAAAATATACACAAAATTCTGCAACGCAAAAAATACCTTGAGGGCGATTCAAAAGAGATCCAGTACACCCGAAGTTGTCATTCCAAAAGAAAGAAACATATTATGTATGCAAAACATAGACTTTTGTAAGTATTATGTACATTTAAATTTATTTCTCGCACATGTACATATGTAGAACAAAAGTGTCACAACTCAAAAATCTTCGTTTTTTTTTTGCGTTTTTTGAGTTGTGTCACTTTTGAACTACAGGTGCGAGTACCTACATTATATAAATTTTGTTTACAGATGCTGTAGATTTTTTATTATGATCATTCATTAACTTGTTCAATTTTGTATTGTTTATTTCAGCTCCAGAACCTGATGCTGCTGAATATGTTAACACAATAAAGAATGAGAATTTGTCAATACCCGAGTTTGACAGCTGCTGGCAAGCCTGTAGTCAATTTCGGCTACAGGGAATAAAAAACTCAACTTCCTTAACGGAGGTTTTTAAGAATTGGCCAGAATACAAAAAACCAATTGGCTACCGACTCGTAAGTTGTGTATTTTACATTATTAGAAAAAAAAATGATTTTTGAAATGAAAACCAATATTTTTTTTCAGATAAACAAGGATTTTGAGGTGATGTTCGGCAAACGACCAGGGGTGGTCACGAGATGGCCGGAACAGGTCCTTAAACTGAAACACTTTTTACTTCAAGAAAAAAATATCAAGGAGAAAGCTGTACGGTCGCTGCTTCAAAGCATTTCAGAAGAAGATGTGGCAAATGGTAAATGTAACTTTAATTAACGTCTTAAAAAAAAAACCATTTTCATTTTCATCGATATTTAAGGAAGATTTAAAATAAAAAATAATTCCTAAAAATCTCCCTTCTATTTCGATTTTTTAAATCTTACAATACAATCATATACATTTTACTAATATAAACTTCTTTTTTTCTACCTTTTCAGATGATGCATCCATAAAAATAATGTGGTGCCTCCACGCCTACCTCTTCCCAACGCAAAAAAGTGTCAAAAGAAACCTTGATGGGAAAGCGAATATTCTCAAGTTTACGGTGAAGAGCTCTCAGGAGGCATTTTTATATCAAGCCAAAACCACACAGGAATTGGACGACCACATCAACTTCCTATTAAGTAAACATCAGAGCATCCAGCCGTTTATAATCGGAATAGGTGAAGAACATTTTAAATTTAATAATATTTTAGTATATATAGATGGTATTAAATACCAGTTTAAAAGTTTTTTAAATGCGGTAGATATATGCTTTAAGGCATTTCATCTCTTTAATTTGGAATATCCAGCTGCATGCTCGCAGTTTTGGACATTTGTAGAATATCACTTCTTTGATATTAATATTTCAAAAAATAAAACTTCAAAAATGTTCATATTATCCGAGGAATTAAAAAATATTTAAAAGAATTTAATTTTAATTTATTTTTATGTAAATATGTATATGTACATAGTTTATTTAGTAGAAACTCGTTGTTTATTTTAAGTTTAATAATAAAACATTTTTATAACGTTTAAACTAAAGCATTTCTTTTATTTAACTACTAAGAATTTCAGATTTCGTTGCTGTTTTTCAAATTGGGTTGTTTCTTTTTTGTTGGTTTCCTGTTTGGAATCAATTTTATTTTTCAGGAACGATTGAAATGGTAATCTATCATACGTTTTATAAATTGAAAACAATCTACAACTTTATGAAATAATTCATATTTATTGATTATTTATTTCATAAATTTTAAGAAACATTTCACTTACTTTTTCCGGAAATTAATGAAATATTTCCTAAAATTTAAGAAATAATTTATACATTTAATGATTTATTTCATGAATTTAAGGAAACATTTTACTAAATTCTTTCCAATATAAATGAAAAAAATCATAAAATTTATGAAATAAATCATTAAATTTATGATTTATTTCATAAATATTAAGAAACATTTTACTTACTTTTTCCAGAAATGAATGAAATGTTTCCTAAAATTTAAGAAATAATTCATAAATTTAATGATTTATTTCATAAATTTAAGGAAACATTTTACTAAATTTTTTCCAATATAAATGAAAAAAATCATAAAATTTATGAAATAAATCATTAAATTTATGATTTATTTCATAAATTTTAAGAAACATTTTACTTACTTTTTCCAGAAATAAATGAAATGTTTCCTAAAATTTAAGAAATAATTCATATATTTAATGATTTATTTCATACATTTTAGGAAACATTTCATTAATTTTTTTCGAAATTTATGAAAAAAATCATTAAATTTAAGAAATAATTCATAATTTTTATGAACATTTCTTAAAAGAAAAAATAAAAAGTTTAAGAAATAATTCTTAAATTGTATGAACATTTCTTAAAATCTAAGAAACTTTTCATAAAATGTCTTCAAAAATTTTGGAATATGTTTATGAACAGAATTCATAAAATTTAAGAACTTGTTCTTACTTTTTAAGAAAGATTCATTCCCTTATGAATTCGTTCTTAAAAAGATTCTTAAATTTAATGAATTTATACGTTGGCTGATTTCCCACGAATTTTTTCATTGATTTAATGCACAAATTCATTTATTTTATGTACCTTTTTGGTTCAGTGTACGTATAGATGGAGAATGGAGGAGAAGATATAACGACGAACTGTACAGGCTGTACAGCGACACTGACCTAGTTAGCAGAATTACAGTCCAACGGCTTAGATGGAAGGTCTTCGAATCCAATCCCGAGGGACGGCGCGGTAGAGGAAGACCTCAACCAACTTGGCGTGCGAAACTGGAGACAGCTAGCTAGGGACCGAGCTGGCTGGATACGCATGTTGGTTGAGGCCCAGGTCCGCCCCGGACTGTAGCGCCACCTTAAGTAAGTAAGTATGTATAAGACTAATTTAAACATGTGTGTCAAATTTTATTAAAATTCGTTTAATAGTTCAGATTTTATAGATTTTTTTCCGCTCTCCCATACAAACATCAACATCAACACCCTCAAATTTTAGAAAAATGTCATTAACTTTGTTTATAATTATTTTTTTTTTAACCAAATTTTGACCAAATATGTATGAGACTAATCTTGTTTGCCAAATTTCATTTAAATCCGTTGAACCGTTCAGATTAAACAGACTTTGACGCCGTACGCGCTCTGATTGATTTTTTTGTCAAGTCGTTATTGGAAAACCATTTAGAAAAACACAGGCCAGAGTGCAAGTTTTTTTTTTACAAATTCGTCTTCTTAACAAAGTTATTACCTACATCAGGTTTTTAAAATATGTATACTTATTTAAAAAAAAACTATAGAAATAAAGTATTTTTAAATCTGACTTTTAGCTTATTTCAGATTCAAGATTGGGAACCAACGCTAAAAATGAACTCTAAACCATGTTTTTAAACGATGAAAGTATAACATACATAATAATGTTTTTCAAAACTTTATATACCTACCTACAAAATTAAAAGTATGGTACACCATTTAAACCATCTAATACATCGTACATTGTAACAGCAAGTAATAAACTGATGAGAAGGCTTTTCCGCTTCATTGCCGTCACCGCCGCAGCACAGTGGATCATTGTATTTATTCTAGACCAAAAAAGTATTTAATTTAATTTTGTGTGGTTATTTGTGTTGAGTTAACCGCACATAATTATACTTTTAGTTAATTTAAAGACATCATAGTAAACAGTTTTTAAATGTAATACAATAAATCATCCCTAAGGAGATAACCGATCGACATTGTTTCTTCTTGTTAGCCGAATAGGAAAAAAATATTGACGTATTACAACGCGTTGATTAAAAATTGTTCATTTTTTGTTAAATACAAATACTTCGATGAAAACTCAATAGTAATATGAACAACACAGCCTAGTAGAATTTTTAGAAGCAGAAAGATTGAAGAAAATGTATATTTAACATATTTCAGTTCCCTGATTAAAGTCAATAAAAGTATTAACTCTAAATCACCAGCAATTTTGAAAATAATATAATCGGAAAAAAATTGTGGACACATAAGTTTTATATTATTTTGAACACACATCACAAATTTTTTCGAAGGTTTCTGCAATTTTTTATCTGAACTAATACAATTATCTAAAATTCGTTCGCTTTGTACCGCTTGGAGGTGTTCAACCAAATATTGAATATTTCGGTTAGTTCTATAGCATATAATTTTCAATGTCCTTGTTTGGATTCTATCCAAGAGTCTTAAACCTTTCCAAAGATGCAAGTTATATTGAAGTTTTGGACTAATGAAGACTTTGTAAATTAAAGTGACAGACAAGGGTTAATGGTTAATGAATATTAGGAAGAGAGTCAGAGACAAAACGGAGCAGCAGCGTTTATTTTATGAATTTCAAACTTGAAACCATCCAATAGAACTTGTAATGTTTTAGTACTATTCCAACAAAAAAGAGATTCATCAATACCAAAAACACGCATTTTCGATAAGAGAGCTTGGTACAAGACACTACCAAAAGCTTTTGAAATATCAAATGCAATAATCTTAATATATCCAAAACGATGTAATGATTTGTTCCACTGTTCGATTAGATAAACCATCAAATTACCGGTTGACTACTACGGCTACGAAAGCCATATTACCGGTCATTAAGAAGCTTTGGTTCTTCGAGACATTTCAATTTCAACAATACATAATTAATATTTTATTCTTGAACAAAATTATAACACACTACGCATTACAAACAGTTCTAAATTTTTCAATTTGCTCATCTCAAAAGTATGAAACAGTCCACTGTTCGGCGGCGGAAGCGACGACGATGACGGTGTTGGCACTATAAATACTCATGCTTTTGAAACGATAGCAATTTGTTGGTTCGTTGTTAATACGAATTCAATCAGCTTATTGAAAAATAGCACACAGCTAGCATACCTATTAAGCTCCATGGAGTCAGGAACATCTAGTGGGAAGACCGAACTAAAATGTTTTGTGTTTTGTTGTTCATCTGCAACAGTTCGTTCGACCATCGCCATCGTTTACTTGTGGTGCACCATCATGTGTGCTTTTCGCTTGGAATCAGAAATTTGGAATGATTTGGCAGAAGATAAAGGGGAAGGTGCGGCAGTGGGGGTAGCTAGACCACGTTTCTGTGGTTTGACGATGGTGTGATTCTGATGTGTTTGGGGCTTTAACTTGTGTTGTTCTTTTGTGGCTAGAAAATTGTGGTTTGTTCTTTGAGGTTTTGTTCAATGTTCATTCCTTCTTTTCAAATAACTGAGGATATACGTATAGGCAATTTCGCCACAGAACTGTTGATTTCTAAATTGTTTGGCTCACAAATTTCCCAAGCATTGAAAATATTATATATAAAATTACCTATTATCAAAATACTATTTAAGGGTAGGTTCAGGTTGATAATGCCTGGACCGCATTCCAAATCTGTTATTATATTGTTATGCACATATAATGCATAAGAATAAAACAAAAAAATATATTTTTTTATTGTTGTTGTAGGCTTTGTATGAAATGCTATGGTTTAAGTGTTTAACAGATAATAAAGCGTTATAATTTGCAAGCGTTGTTATTTCGTAAGACGATTCATGGTTAAATTATAGACTAAACTGAAAATGTTTGACAGCGACACAAAACATGAAACTTGCGTTAGCTGTCAAAACCAGTGTTGCAAAAAAAAAAAAAAAAATAGCAAACCCTCTACTATAAAATAAGTTTTAAATAAAACCTCAACAAAATACCGATTCAATTGCCCTTCCACATTAATAACATCCTTAAAAGTTTTAATGGAATAAATGATTGAGGTTAACATATAAAGGTTAAGGGGGATAAGCTTTAGTTGTGCGTAAAACTATTAAAGAAAATGAGGCTGAGAAAACCATAAAACCAAAAAAAGTTGTCAGTTGAATTTTTCTTAAAAAAATTAACTAAAAATTACCAACAATATTTTGCATTGAAATAGTTTGATCTCAAAATATATTTTCGGCAACGAGATTTTTAGTCGAAACCTAATTTTGAATAGTTTTAGTAACATTTCTTGAAAATTTTTGTTTCTTATATAAACAAATACAGATTGGATTTTTCTAAGAAAATTTGGCACAGAATGAAATCACTTTGAAGTCAAAACCAGCATTTATTCACGAGATATCGATCATAAATATCAATTTGTAGATTTTAATTTTTATGAAAAAAACTGACTTTGGTTTTTATAGACAAATTACTGAATGTCGAAAACAATATTTTCTATAAGATGAAATCAGTTTGAAGCCAATATTTTTAATTTTTGAAAAAATACTTGAGTCGAAAATCAATTTTTACTAGGTTTTAGTAATGTTTATTTAGGTTTTTATATTTTGTAAGAAAACAGTCAATTGGATTTTCTTCAAAATTTTGCTGAAGGTTGAAATGCATATTTTGTATGAGATGAAATTAGTTTGAAATCAATATTTTTAATTTTTGAAAAGATATTTGAGTGGAAAATAAATTTGTACCACTTTTTAGTAATGTTTTGTAGGTATTTTTGTAAGAAATCTGTCAATTCGATTTTTCTCAAAATTTTACATTATCTCATGAATAAATGAAGGTTTTGACTTTAAAATTATTTCATTATATGCTTAATTTTGTTTTTAATGGTCTTAGAAAAATGCAATATGTATTATTTATATAAGAAATTAAAACTTTCAGGAGATGTTACTAAAACTGGTTAAAATTGGTTTTCGACTAAAAATCTCGAGAAATGGTTTTCGACTAAAGTATTAGGAGAAAAAAGAAAGATATTGACTTCAAATTATTTATCTCACACAAAATATTGTTATGAATATTTTGTTGAAATTTTAAGCAAGATAAATCGACATACGGGAAGGAAAGTTATAAGTGTGGGTCACACCCCAGCCTCTTTTTAAATTATGTTATTTTAAATGATATCATAGATATTATTGAAGGAATATGAATAAATTCAAATAAAAATACTTTCATAAATTTAAACACGAGGTATTGTGTTTAGTAATAATTTTTTTTTTACTTTTAAGTTATCATAATTTTGCTTTATGTACCTACTCTGTTTTTTATAAAATATTATTCAAAAATCAAAATCTTTGCTACAATGTTTTTTTTTCTTCTATTTTTCTCTGTTTAACTCTTTGTAATTTAATTTTTTTTGTGCATCTTGTTATTTTAATTGTAAATATTTGAAAGCCCTAAATAAGATATTAACTCAAGGCTCTTTTTAAACAAATGAAATGAAGGTATTTGAAATGCCATTCTCTCCATACATTCTTCTCACTAATATGCGCCGCTTCGTAACTACTTCAACTATAAAAACATATTTATGTACGTAGCTTAGGTACTACTTGGTTTTGAGATAACAAATTGCACTCCAAACAATTAACACAATATATTAAGAATAGGAATCAAGAGCGTTTAATTATAGATATGTATGTTACCACAAAAATATCGGATGACAAGGCAATTCACCTACCAACATATCTTATTGCTTCGTAATGATTGATGTTTAAAGGATATTGAAATTAATGAACCATTTAAGGGTCCAGCCAAAGAACTTAAGTAAAGTTCCTCCTTCCATTATATAGATATAGGTTAATTGTTTAATAAAGCATTTAATTGTTTTAATTTCTCCCCATTTGACTTCAGGACCAAGGTTGAGTCCGTTTTCTTCGGGTGCATAACAAAAAAGCAAAACCCAAACTAGAAATCAATCAAAAGCATAAGCCAAGCATACTTGTACAGTGAAAAGAAGTGTTCATGGAGAGAACAATTAGCGAAAAATTCGATATGATATCTATGCAAGAACATACTTAAAAGATCTAATCCTCGCTATCTCCTTTCTCTCCAACGATTTTCGGTAAAGGAGTTCGGGGAATTGAAAGATGTAAAGCTTATGATATTTCTATTTAAAAAAATTCTTTAATATGCTCTGTGCTAAAACACTCTAACAAAGAGATGATACAAAAATTAATTCGAACTTTTAGTTAAAAAAAAGGTCACGTGCAGCCGTTTGTGTTTATGTTCCTGGTCGTGCGTCGAAGACCGTAGAAGCTGAAGCTGATATACCGCTGCGCTGTTGCAAAAACTCCAGTTTTTTTTTTATTTGAAAATCAATCGACCATTATAATAGGATTTCCACTAGATAACTTGTAAGGGTATGCTTCCCTTAAAAAAAAGAAACAGTTTGGAGCTTTGCGCTTAAATTGTCGGGATATTTTAAAGATACGAACGGCTTTCAATTGGAAAAATGTTGAGTAAAATACTTATTCAACTAAAATTAAATTAAAAAAATAGAGGCGGGGGTACGATATTATAGGTAAGCGCCACAAATTTATTTTGTTGTATATTGTAGACGGGTCAAAAACAAGAAGGAGCAGAACAGAAATTGAAAAAAAAGTTTCGAAATCCAGAAATCTGTTATTTAATCTTAAATTTAAATAAAATTTGTATTACTAATAAGTTTTGAAAAATTCGCTTACCAAACTAAATTTTTACAAAAAAAAATTAAAAATTTAAGTTAATACTCATTTTTTTCAAAATTGTGAAATATAGTAATGAATTCAGTTTAATTTTTTTGATAAAACACTAAAAAGTAGATAGTTCAAAATTAGCCATTGAACAAGAAATAATCTTATTGAAGAGATCTCAGAACAAGTTGAGTTTTGCCATAGTACAATTTGAAAGCGTTGTTAAGGCTTTACGTGCCTCATGATGAATTGCCAAACCAAACGTTTTGACTTTGTTTACCATCAAACTATATACAACAATAATTTGAAACTGTTGATGCAGTTTAAATACTAAAATACTAAATACTAAACAAGTATTTTTTACTATGGGAGGGGGGGATGTCTATCCCCCCGTTTAGGCGGGAGGGGCAATTTAAAAAAAATATTACTTAAAATGGAAAAAATAGTTAAAAAATAACGGCAATACTTACAATTAAGTGTTATACATTTTTTTAAAGCCAACACTTTGTCTATCAGTTTGTTTTTAAATTAAGTCAAAATTATGCACAGTTTTTGAAAAAAAATATTTTAAACTCAAAATTTGGGCAACAAATGTTAAAAAAAAAGTTTAAAGTGTAATTTTTCAAAACTTTAAGAATATCCACTATTTTTTTTTAGAATTCATTTCTCTTATTTGTTAGTGATCAAAACCTGAAAACTAGATGATTTTATGTCTTCTAGTTCTTGAGAAAATTAAAAATTACCAAAGAAATATTTTAATTAAATTATTTTTTCCTTGCTTGAGTATTTACGTAATCTTATTTTGATAGTTATAATCGAATATGGATTAAGATATATACCTTGGATAAATTAATTTTTCTTAAATCCAGCTTATTTAAATGCAAAAGAAACTTTGCATGCACCCCACCTTACACCCACCCCCTTTGGACCCATCCCAATTTGGACCCACCCCACCTTGCACCCACCACAAATCCTATAGTGAGCAAAAACAGGGGGGTTGCAGGGGGGCAGCATGCCCCCCGATACACACCTCGGTGTTGCATAGACCCCAACTCGCACACACCCCACTGTTGCATACACCCAACCTCGCATCTACCCCAAATCCAATAGTGGGTCCAAGCAGGGGGGTTGCAGGGGGCAGCATGTCCCTCCATACACACCCCACTGTTGCATACACCCAAACTCGCACCTACCTTTTTTACTATCAAAATAAGACCACTCAAGCAAAAAAAAAAATAATTTAGTTAAAATAGTAGTCGTGGTTATTTTCAATTTTCTCAAAAACTAAAAGACATAAAATCATCTAGTTTTCAGTTTTTGATTGAAAATTAATAAGAGCAACAAATTATTAAAAAAAATGTTATTTGTAAGCTAATGGTTTTGAAATATTGAAATATTGGAATTAAAAAATTTGTTTTTAACTTTTTTTTTACTCAAATTTTGAGTTTAAAATTAAATTTTTCAAAAACTAGGCATAGTTTTGACTTAATTCAAAAACTGGCTAATAGAACAGAATGTTGGCTTTAAAATAATACTTAATTGTAAGTATTACCGTTATTTTTTAATTATCTTTTTTTTCCATTTTAAGTAATAATTTTTTTAAATTGCCCCTCAAGCCTAAACGGGGGGAGATAGACCCCCTCTCATAAAAAAATGTGTGTTTTTAACTGTTCTTGAAAAATTCGTTATAATATCTTGTCGTCTGAGTTATCGTACTCTTGCCTAACACCTAATATAAGGAATGACGAAAGTCAAATGAACTTTTATACAACGTCATTACAAGTGCATGCAGTTACTTACCTACTACGCATGGGACTTACTAATAGGGACTTGAAAATGTTGAATTTAGTTTATGAATGAACCTCTAAAGAAATCATCGAACTTTCATTGTTAATTGCAATAACAAGTTTAGTGCAAAAATTTGAGTTGCGAGATTGATCGAAGTGTCGTTGCCGTTCAGGCGTCCCTAGCAAACGATTCCACAATTCCATGGGCGGCATTCTCAAGACTTGAGCATAGCTTTGTACTAAATATAATAATAAATTATATACATACAAGATCAAGCTGACTCAAGAATTGAAGCCGATCGATGGTTTGAAAGCCAGAAATCCATTCTTTTTTTTTATTTCGTGATAATTTTTTCAAAAAATATATTTTCTTACTACTGAAACATTATTTAACAAAGGAAAAAGAACAACAAAATAAAGTAAATTTTTTTTAATAGAAGGAAACACGATTGAAAAACCTCCATATAGTTTAGAAAAAAATATGTTAAATTAATAAAATAATATGTATGTATGTATACGGTAATATACATACTTGTATACGCTAGGATACATGATATTTAAAAAGTTTATAGCACAAAAGTATATTTTATTATTATTAATAGAAGGAAACACGATTGAAAAACCTCCATATAGTTTAGAAAAAAAAATGTTAAATTAATAAAATAATATGTATGTATGTATACGGTAATATACATACTTGTATACGCTAGGATACATGATATTTAAAAAGTTTATAGCACAAAAGTATATTTTATTATTATATACAACAAGGAATACACACCAAATAAATAATGTACATAAAAGCAAACAAAAATAAATCACGTGAATAAAAATCAATAAATAAATTAATAACTAAATAAACAAAAAAAATTAAAAAATAAATAAATGAATAAATGAATAAATAAATAAATAAATAAATAAATAAATAAATAAATAAATAAATAAATAAATAAATAAATAAATAAATAAATAAATAAATAAATTAATAGATAAATAAACAAACAAATAAATGATACAAATAGATACAAAAAAAAATAAATAAACGGCATCAATTGAACATGTAGCACATATGTAAACTACAAAAATAAATACATAATATAGAAAAAGCAAAACGAAATAAGTTAGTTGTTTATTGTCACAGGGAAGTAAGCTGTTGTATGAGTGGATTTTCCGAAATCTCGCAACTGTTGTAAAAATTATTCCTAAGCTTGCAAATCCTATCGGAAATCAATTCGACATTCGCTCTATTATGCAAATCAAGGGTGGAATTATACCAAGGAATCCAACATTTTAACTGAATTGTTTATGTGAATATTTTTATAAAATTCGCATGCAAACTCAAAATAAAATAAAATGCCCAACTAGATCGTACGAACTTGCTGGCACGAGTACGATAACTTTGGCGCCAAGATATAATAACGGTTTTTGGTAGAGGGTCTTAATACAAGCATTTTTTACTATGGGGGGGTCTATCTCCCCCCGTTTAGGCGGGAGGGGCAATTTAAAAAAGTTATTATTTAAAATGGAAAAAAATAATTAAAAAATAACGGTGATACATACAATTAAGTTGTATACATTTTTTTAAAGCCAACATTCTGTTCTATTAGCCAGTTTTTAAATCAAGTCAAAACTATGCGTAGTTTTTGAAAAATTTAATTTTAAACTCAAAATTTGAGTAAAAAAAGTTAAAAAAAGGTTTAAAGTGTAACTTTTTCAATACTTCAAGATTATCTACCATTGTTTTTATTTCAGAATTTATTGCTCTTATTTGTTTTTGATCAAAAACTGAAAACTAGATGATTTTATGTCTTTTAGTTTTTGAGAAAATTGAAAATAAAAATTTAATTTTAAACTCAAAATTTGAGTAAAAAAAATTAAAAAAGGTTTAAAGTGTAACTTTTTCAACACTTCAAGATTATCTACCATTGTTTTTATTTCAGAATGTATTGCTCTTATTTGTTTTTGATCAAAAACTGAAAACTAGATGATTTTATGTCTTTTAGTTTTTGAGAAAATTGAAAATAAAAATTTAATTTTAAACTCAAAATTTGAGTAAAAAAAGTTAAAAAACTTTGTAACTTTTTCAATACTTCAAGATTATCTACCATTGTTTTTATTTCAGAATTTATTGCTCTTATTTGGTTTTGATCAAAAACTGAAAACTAGATGATTTTATGTCTTTTAGTTTTTGAGAAAATTAAAAATAACCACAACTACTATTTTCATTTTTTTTGCTTGAGTGGTCTTATTTTGATAGTAATAATGGTATTTGCGTATGCGTAATGCGTGTTTGGGTGTATGCAACAGTAAGGTGTGTGCGAGTTTGGGTGTATGCAACAGTGGCATCTGTAAGGGGGGCATGCTGCCCCCCTGCAACCCCCCTGCTTGGGCACACTATAGGATTTGGGGTGGGTGCAAGTTGGGGTGCGTGCAAGGTGGGGAGGGTGCAAGGTGCGGTGGGTGCAAGATGGGGTGCATGCAAAGTTTCTTTTGCATTTAAATAAGCTGGATTTAAGAAAAATTAATTTACCCTAGGTATATCTTATCGATTATTACTATCAAAATAAGACTACGTTAATACTTAAGCAAGGAAAAAGTAATTTAATTAAAATATTTTGTTTTGGTAATTTTCAATTTTCTCAAGACCTAGAAGACATCAAGTCATCTAGTTTTCAGTTTTTGATCAAAAACAAATAAGAGTAATGAATTATAAAAAAAAAATAGTAGATAATCTGAAAGTTTTGAAAAATTACACTTTAAACCTTTTTTTTTAACTTTTTTTTTGCACAAATTTTGACTTTAAAACAATTTTTTTCAAAAACTATGCATAGTTTTGACTTGATTTAAAAACAAGCTAATATACAAAAAAGGTATTATACTTAATTATAAGTATTACAGTTATTTTTTAATTATTTTTTTTCCATTTAATGTACATATTTTTTTAAACTGCCCCTACCGCCTAAACGGGGGGAGATAGACCCCCCTCCCATAGTAAAAAATGCTTGTTTTTAACTGTTCTATACAAATCCGTCATTAAACTTTGTCGCCAAAGTTATCGTACTCTCCCCAACTTGCTTATGTATCCAAAGAATTTTTTTTTAAATATTTCCTGTATTTTGAGATTCAAAAATGTACCTTTAAAAAAAGTTTGTTTTCAAAAATTAAAATGCCATTCGATTTGTCAAAAAAACTTTAATTTTTCAAATTTTGTATTTGAAAATTGTTATAGAGTAGTATATAAAATGTATAAATTTTAGTTAAAAAATAGGTTTGGTATGCATATATTTAGAACTTATTATGTAATTCAATTTCGTAAAAAAATGATGACCCATTTTAAAGATATCGAATTTCGAAAAAGGTGTTTGAATATTTTGTTTTTAAATCAAAAATAAAAACAATGACATTTTGGATCGTCAAATTTTATTAAGATAATATAAGAGCTTGTGCAGAAAAAAATTATTGAAATAGGTTGATTAGTTCTTGAAAAAACTTAAAAACAAAAAATGGTTCTATAGGGGGTACCCTTCTGGAGCAACACAAAAATATTGTTTGTACATTGAAAGAAACCACATTTAGAAAAAAATAGCTAAAGTTTAAAAAAGTATATCAGTTCGTTTGTGAGAATATTCGAATTTTCGATTTTTGACCAAAACATTTTTATGGGTACTACTGTTATTTTTAGGCTTGAGAAAATGAAAAAAACGCCCAAAGCGAATCGACTCAAAACTTAAATTTCCAAATTTGAAGTCAATCGACCCAATGCTTTGGGCTGTAGTGGCCAGGGCTGACAGGCAGACAGATGGAATCGGGGGTTCCATTTTTTCGAATTCTCTACCATCGCGAGGGTATGTTTGATTAAAATCTCGAGTTCGAAATTTTTAATGAATGCAAAACTTGCCATATCTGTAGGAGAAAAAATAATAATGTAAGCTTTGTCTGTTTTGGATTGGCTTTAATCGATCACTGAAATCTGTAAGGTTTGGCTTATGAGAAAATTCAAAATTTCCAAAACTACATTTTTTACTTCAATTTGTTCGGTGGGCTTGTTTACATTTGAAATGAAGCTTATATAGAAGATTGCTGTTGCGGCTCAATGTTTAAAACCAGATGACATTGGCCAGGCCGCCGCCGTGCTGCCGCTTCTCGCTGCCAATTGATGTTGAGTTGGCAGCACCTCATCTTAGGCCAGGGCTAAAAGGAAGAAGGAAAAGAAAAAGGTTGACATGAAAGAAAGTCAGGAAAGAAGAAGGAGAAGAAGAAGGAATCGGATGACCTAAGGAGAGGGGGGGGGGAAAAGGCACACGATGTCCGCTGCGGGGGTCGCGGCATGCTTGTTCGGCTTGGCTATAACTCGCCGGTTTATGGGGGGGATCTTGCCCCCACAGACGGACCACTCCATTTTCAAAACATAAATCATGCCTGGAAAGATGAAAAAAAAAAACGATACGATACCACCACCTAATTGCGTGCACCACACTCGCAGCTGCTGGTGACGGTGCAGCTGGGCCTTAAAATTCCCACTTCTCCGTGGAATCCGGTAGGCCTGCAGAAAATCCGGACTCCCCTTTGTTGCCTCTCCTCAGAGCATCATCTCTGCCGCATTCGTCATACAATCGTCACTCCCCTTTACTTACCCTACTCACCCCCTTGGGATTCCTCTACTCGGCCATCGAGCTATTGGCCCGATAACAAAAATGATTAATCAAAATTTCTGTTTTCAACGTGACATACATCAACCTTATTAACCTTTATTCATGTCTTAAAAAATTTTGCGCCCGTAGAAGGCAACGTATACCCTCGGCCATTTTTAGCCGATGCACTAGTCAAACTTAGCTTTAAGCCCTAGTAAGCCTATAAGTGATGCGTTCCTTTTTTTTTTTCTATTGTTTAGTTTCGTTGAATTATTGTCGTTTACTTTTTGGTAGTTATTTTTGTGAACATTTTAATTTGTTATTTATTCACTTATTATTTATTTTGTATTATTGAATTCAGTTAAATTAACAAAAAAAATACAAATAAAATAAAATACTAAATAAAAAAAATTGTTTTCATTGTGCACCAATTGCACCAATTGCACCGATTGCGTCAATTGCACCAATTGCATCAAACCATAACAGAACAACGTAACTTTAATCACGTAAGAATTTTTACATAAAGATTAGCCTTAACCACATAATAAGTCAATTCATCTCTTTCCAGCCCAACACATCCGCATTCCAAAAATTCTTTCCGCTTCTTACTACTTTCATTCATCATGTTTTTTTGTTTTTTTCGCTATTGTTTACTTCCGCTTTTTTTTCAGCTATTGATGAATGAATGGAATGGACCATTCACGCCGCCCGTACCAAGCCCAACAAGACGACCAAACCTGCGCACCATCCACCATAGTTATTCCGGTAAGTATTTATTATTTCCTTTTTATAATATGTGATAATATATTTCTATTTTCCTTACTATATTGTTTGTTCCTTTTCACTTTTTCAGATTACCAGTCGCCGATGACCGGAGGATAAACAAACAACGGGGATGGGACGGAATGGCGGTAGGTGACGATCAAGGGACCAGCAGCAAGAAAAAAAATATCGTAAGTAACTAATCCTTTAATATTATTAACATCCATGTTGAATTTACTAAAATATCTTTTCTCATTTGTGTTTTCAGGTTGTAATTTAGCGCCAGCGACGCCTCTGCTGCCACACAACTTGGTGGTCACCGAATTGCGGCTCACCATGAGGACAACGACCTCCGCCGACATCCCTCTGCTGGTAGTGACGACCAGCGAGGACAATATCGTAAGTAAATATGTTCTTATGTTGATTTTTTTTCCTACCTATCTCATCATCTTCTGCATTTCAGGGCAATTTTTCCCGCAGCCGACGCCTCAGCTGGCCAGGAACGATTCTCCAACGGGGTGGTTTTGTTGAGGATCACGACTATGACGACCGGCAGCGAGAACAAAAAATCGTGAGTATAAACGTGTGTTATTGTTTTCCTCTATTTTAAATGTAATCTGTTTTTATTTTATATGAACAAAATCTGCGCCGTTCGACGCCTTAGCTGCCAAACACGCAGCCGTAACAAAACATCGGTGCTGCGGTGAGGGCATCCCGAGACACCGGGACGATGGCTAGGCTGCTGTTTAGCTATAATGTGCCTGTGGGGAAGAACCCACGTTCCAAAGCCGGGCCATTCAAATTTTTATATATGTATAGAGTGTAGTCTATATATTGTGGATAATCGACTCGCAGGTATGTACAGTTTATTTTTCTGTTTGGATTGACTGTATCAAATTAAATTATTTCTTTTCCTTTTAGGTGTTCTGCCTCCTGTCAGCGACCCAATAGCCATCAACTGCAGGAGTCGGATTCCCTACCCGACAACATCCCTTATCGTTATCCTACTCATCATCGACAACATCAACACCAACCTACCTAACTGTCCAGGTACGAACATTTTTATTTTTTTTTTCTATCTATTATGTCGTCGGTTTCAACTTGCTAATTTTCTTTTTCTCGTTATTTTTCTAGATGTGCTTCTACCTCTTCCTGTGTCTACCGACACCATATGTAGCTCCTCAGCGGCATGAGCTGGGAGAAGATTTGCATACCCCGTGCGATCACCATGGATAAATTTTCCCCAGCTTCGCGGTTCTCTTTCTCAACGAAGACATCCCTCATCTCACCATCGTTTCGTCGTGGATCCAGGAACAACATAAACAACCACATATTTCACCGCATCATTGCCCGCGGCTGCTCGATGCGGATCCTTGGCCAACAAAAACAACAACGTGGATCGACGTCATCGTTTGTTAGTGATAGATCCAGGTACTTAAATTCTTATTTTAATTCTGTTGATAGACCATTTAATTTTACTATTTTTTCTTTCGCTTTCTAGATTCCTTTTTCTTCTACTACTTTCCTCTGGAGGACAACCCTAAACCATATGAGCGGAATTTATTTTATCCCTGTCACCACCATAGGTCCAACGACCTCGGACCCATCCTCAACACCGTCGACAACATCTCTCGACAACGTCGCTCATCATCATTATCAACTCCTCATCCTCGATAGAAAAATTCTTCCGGATCCAGGTTCAAGTCGTGATATTTTTATGATTTATTTTAGTTATTTTATTTATTATTATTATTACTTTTAGCTATTGTCGTCGTTTTATATATTATTATTATTTTATTATTGTTTGCATTGCATGATATTTTACTATAAGCACGTTTTTATCCCTATACACATACATACCTACCTACATGATTTGAACTATTTATGAATTAACGCGTTTTGAATTCGTTTAAATTATTCGAACGTGTCGATTAAAACTTGCCTGGATATATAACTAATATTTTTTGTTGTGATAAGACCTTTATTTGGATTGTTTAAATTTTGAGACTATAGTTTGATATTAATTTATAATATCTATACCTGGATAATTTGAATTGGTTTTTATGGGTACATGGTGCATGGGTATGCGTTTACCTCTAGCGTTGCCGGCAGTAGCAATTATTGTAAATCTTTCTGATGTTGCATTTTAAATCTACTCAATCGATAACATTAATACTAGTCGGACAGACTCAAAAGTAAATATCACAGATCGGGAGTTATAAATCTTGAAGTTAAATAAAAAAAATATCACAGATCGAGCATTGGTCAACAGGTACGGATGCCTGGACCATATCACAGCTTTAATAAATGTTCAACATGTGATTGCACGATTTATGGAGTTGATACTACAACTGTGATTTTATTTTTAAGTTTTGGTAATCATTTTCCTTGCTTTTTGTATTCTTATTCGTGTCCACATGTACCTATTAATACAAATTTTGCGACGGGATAATGGGTGATGTTTTTGAAATGTTTTCTTGTTTTGATTTTTTTGTTTGTTCGTCCATTCGTTTACGAACTGGGTTTTGTGGTCGTTTTGTAACTCGAGCACCTACCGGGTGTTCCTATTTACGTTTGATATTTTTACAATTGTATTCAGTCTTTTGAGAGTTATACCTATGTACATATCACAGATGTTGCTAATTATCCTAGTCAGTCTTTAAAAATAAAATTTTGTTTTCATATCACAGTTGATGCTTCTTATCATAGTCAGCCTTTCTCTCTTATTTTATCTCGTATCACAGATTAGCACTTAAATCTAACTTAACGCTAAACTTAAAGCTAATCAGGTACGGTAGTGGATATTTCTGTCGATGAGTACAGGTACTTATGGACATTAGTCTGGACACGCATTGTCGTTACCCGGACATTCCATAATATTTTACATCACATGGTGATTATTGCATATTGCTATATAAAGTTTAGAATGACTACTGACAGGTTTGACTAGAATTGTGAAAAGTTTTAAAGAAGATTTAAGAAAAACTTTTTGTCTGACTAGGGTTGGCTAAGAGCCGAAGAGGATTAAACATGAATACGCCACAAACGCACAAATTTTACTGTTTCATATCTTTCGCATGAAAGATACCAATACTTTTTCCGGCTAGATTTTCTAGTTCGTAAAGGTTTTTACCTACCGCCTTGACTACACGACACTTAATGAATTTTGGACACAACTTGGCTGACAATAGTTTGGACGAATCACTAAGGATGAAATTTCTTTTGAAGACTTCTTGTCCAGGAAGATATTTCACGTTTCTGGAACGGAAGTTATAATTTTTCGCGGTTCTTTCGTTACCTTTTAAAATGTTTTCTTTTAATTTTTCGCGGATAATTTGTAACCTTGCTTGTCTTGGTAACGTCGACACCTCTCCATCGGCTAAATTATCTAACTTTTTCGCGAGTTCATAGCTGGTGCCATGCATCATCATGTTCATTCCGAACAAAGTGTAATACGGTGTTGTGCCAGTAGCTGAGTGAACAGAACTCCTGAGCGCCGCCGCTATCTCGCTTAAATGTTTATCCCAATCACGCTGATCGGTTTGCAGATATGATCGAATGGCTGATAGCAAGGTTCTGTTTACCCGCTCTGAGGCATTTGATTGTGATGCGTAATTGGCTGTCTTGAAATGCCTTATGCCGTATGTGGACAACAAATTTTGGAACTCTTTAGAAAGGAATTGTTTACCATTGTCCGAATGGATTAGTTGCGGTACTCCGAAAGTATTAAACAGTTCATCTCGCAAAAAACGGACGATACTTGAAGCTTTTGCTGCACGCAAAAGTTTCAAGAACACATACTTGGACAAGTGGTCGAGGACAACAAATACATACGCGTTACCATTTTTGGAACGTGGATAAGGACCTATGAAATCTAAGTATAGTTTCTGAAATGGTCTGTCGGTAGAGTAACTGTTAGTTATCGGTGGACGTGAAACAACATTGGACGCTTTTGACTCTTTACATATTTTACAGTTAGAGATGTATTGACGAACTTGAATGGTCATATTTGGCCAATAGAAAAATTGTCGTATTCGATTTAACGTTTTTGCTATGCCGCCGTGTGATGACCGTGGAGGATCATGAGCTTTTTCAATTAAGTCTTGTGTTAGGTTTGACGGAATCCACAAACACCATTGATGTTCGTTTAGTACATCGTTATCTATAGTTGGGAAACTACGTTTATATATGTAACCATCTACGATTTTTAAATCTGGCAGTTCTTCTTGTCGAAGTTTAATTGTTTTCATGAGTTCAACATACTCATCGGACTTAAACTCTTCGGAATCTAGATCTATCAATGGACTTACTTGTTCCAACGAAACTGCATCTAAGTGTGCCCGAGAAAGCGTGTCTGGCACAACGTTTAATGATCCTTTGCGGTGCTCTATGTTGAAGGCATATGTTTGGAGTTCTAAACTCCACCTAGCGAGACGACCACTCAGATCCTTCATGGTCACAAGCCACTTCAGGCTAGAGTGATCGGTTATGATCGTGAAGTTCATACCTTCAACATAGGGCCTGAATCGTTTTACCGCCATCACTGCTGCCATACACTCCTTCTCGGTCACACTATAGTTTTTTTGACAAGAGTTCAGCTTTTGTGAGAAGAAGGATATTGGCAGTTCGCCTTCATCATCATTTTTCTGGAACAGGACGGCACCTATTCCAGAATCGGATGCATCGCACTGGACGAAAAAGGGCTTTTTAAAATCGGGGTGTGTTAGCACCGGAGCTGAAGTTAGAGTTTGCTTAAGGGCTTCGAATGCTGCAAGGGCTTCTTCAGTCATTAAAAATTTTGTTTTTGATTTCTTTAACGTATCTGTCAAAGGTGCTGTTAAGGTGGAGAAATCTTTTACAAATCGCCTATACCATCCGGCTAGGGCTAAGAATCTCCTAACTTGCCGGGGAGTTTTCGGAACAGGGAAGTTAGCTACTGCTTCTACCTTTTCTGGGTCTGTTTTTAACTTTCCACCACCAACGATAAAACCTAGGTATTTCAGTTCCTTGAAACAAAACCTAGACTTTTTAACGTTGATGGTGAGGTTCGCCTGCCTAAGACAGGTGGCTACTTCATCTAACAATTTAAGGTGGGACTCAAAATCTGGAGCAATTATTAACAGGTCATCCAGGTATACGAAGCCGCGATCCCGTAAACGTGCAGGGATTACCTTGTCCATTAACCGACATAACCTTTGAGCAGCATTAAACAACCCAAAGGGCATGACGGTGAACTGGTACAAGGGTCTCCCTGGCACCGCAAACGCCGTCTTTTCCCTACTGGCTTCCTCCAGCGGTATTTGCCAAAAGGCTTCTTTTAAGTCGACGCTGCTTATATAATATGTGTCGGGCAAGCGACTAAGTAGATCTTCTATGTGAGGCAATGGATTTGCATCTTTTTTCGTGACTGCATTAACTCTACGCGAATCTAAACAAAATCTATATTTTATAACACCGTTTTCTCCTGCTTTCTTGATTAATACTACTGGTGAGCATCAGGGGCTCTCACTTTCTTCGATTACTCCTATTTTAAGCATTCTATCTATTTCTTCATATAGCAAGGCTTGTACAGCTGGAGAAACCGGGTAATGACGTTGTTTTACCGGGACCGCGTCTCCGGTATCAATGACATGACTCATTAATGAAGTCTTGCCAAGACCATGACGTTCGTAGTCCAAGAACCTCGTTTTAACGGCTTCTAATCGGGACTGTTGTTCAGAAGATAAAATATGTGCGTTAGGATGCGGAGTGTTTTCAGGTTCCATAATGGAACTAATTATGTTTGGAGCGACACGAAAAGTCCTCCAAAAATCAACTCCTAAATAACATTCTTGGTCGAGGCCTGGAACTAAATAAAATAAAAACTCATCTTCTATTCCATTATACTCTAATTGGCATTTTACTTTTCCTATTATTTGTTGATTTTTTCCATCGGCAGTTTTAACTCCTGACTTATATGGGATAACTTTCTTTTCTACATCTTCTACGAAATTCAAACAGTTTTTGCCGAGTATACTGATACTTGCTCCGCTATCTAATAAACCGTACAACTCTTTTCGACCTATTTTTAGTTTTGCATATGGGCGAGGATCTGAACTAGTAAAAACTGTTGTCGCTACTATGCAATTTCTTGTACTCTTCCTTTGACGATATCTCTGACGTGTTTTTAAAATTCTATCTGATATCGCGCTTATGTTACTATTGAAGTTTCTTTCTCTAGCTTCTTTATATTCCTTGAGACGGATATGTAACGGAATAAACTGAAGTTTATTTATGCGATTATTTATTGACTTACTATCTAACTTATCATTTGACTTATTTCTTTTTAATATTGCTATTGGTTTATTGTTTTCGAAAATTTGTGTTTGAATGCCTATGTCGATCGTGGTGGTTCGTGGGGTGTCTGAGTCGAACGTGATTCCCCCAGACTCCTCGCGTTCGACCTGGAGTTTCCCGGCCGACATTGCGGACAATTGGGTTTAATCACTTCTTCTTTTCCGCATCCAAAACAATAGACTCTATGGCTTGGAGACGGACAATCTACGTAGCTGTGCCCCATTTCGTGACAGTTCCAGCATTTCAATTGTCTTGACTCGTTGCTATTCCGGGACGTACGAGGTCTGTTATTGGATTGTTGGAAAGCGTCGACGTGGTCTTCTTCGTACTCGGGGCTGTCGAATGCTAGTTCGTTAGCTGCAAAACGGTTTTGTTGCCTAACTGGTCTAGCAACTTCACGTTCCCTATCGGCTCCTCTCGATGGAAAAGCGAACTCCGCATCCTTACATGCTCTCCTCAGTTGGTCGAGATTAAAGAGCGCTTGAGGGTAAACCAATTTCCCGATGCGATCGTTCAAATTTCGCCTTAGAATTCGAACCAACTCTTCCTCAGAAATCTGAATTCCGAGCTGACTTTTCAGCTTGTATATGACTTTTCAGCTTGTATATATGTATCAATGGGTTCCCAGGCTTCTTGACGTCGGTCCATGATGTCTCTCATTATCTCGAGATCTGATTTTAAATTTTTAAACTGACGCATTAAGGCGTCTCTAAGTCCTGGCCAGTCCGTACGATAACTTGTTCGTTGATACTGCCAGTACCACTCGTATGCTGTTCCTGATAATAATAAATGGAAGTCTCTTAGTAATTCCGCCCAGGAACATCCATGCTGTCGTTGAAGCACCTCAACTCTAAAAATGAAATCTTCGACGGTTAGTCGTTCCGGCTTACCTTCGAAAAGTATTCCCCACTTATCGATCCGAATCGGCGGTCTTGTTGCTCTCGGCTGATAAGAGGGTGGCGATCTAAATTGATGGTCGGGATATCGGTTTTCTCCGGAATAGTAACCTTCCGGCGGGTATGGCATCCTATGGCTGTTGTTGTCGTTACCGTATGGATGGTTTCTTCCAACGTGCGATGGTTCCTGAAATCCTCGCCCCGAATGATTCGTAGGCGGCAATTGTCCAGTTGGAATTTGGTTTGGCGGCGCATAACGAAATTCCGGATCCACTCCTTGTGAGTGAAGCGACGGAAGCGGTTGTAAACTATTTGCCGGAAATTGTGTTGGATGTGCTTGTGGCATCGCTGGCATAGTCCTGGGAGCAGATGACCGTGGCACCATCGGTGGTCGAATCCTTTCTTCTAGTGGTGGAATCGGTCGCGTAGCATAATTGATTTCTTTCACGAAATCCAAAAATCCCCTCTCAACTTCGCTTCTAACTGACTCGGACACATTTCTACTTATTGATCTCGTGTAGGACTCGTATGCGTTCACGACAGCTAAGTTGATGAGTGTCTTTAACTCCGCAGATACACTACTCGCGGTGACTCCTTGTCCTTGGTCGAATCGGTCTATATTCGCCTGTTCTGACACTGCTTCGCCTCGCGGTGTGTTCTCTGGGAAAACCTCCATGGGGCTAATATTGCTGGTTCGTTCTCCCTGAACGTCAACTGGTACCCTGTGGTCTCCGGTTGGAACTCTTTCATCCGCGGATGTTATATTGCTATATGGGGGTGTCGAAACTGTCCCGACAGTTTCTTCCGACCCGCTTGTACAGTGATATGAAGGTTGAGCTGGTGGTTTCGTTGTGGTATTCTCACCCACGACCTGGTTATTTGTGCCACTAGGCTTACTTACTGTTGGTGGATCCTGCATGGTCGGTGAATAACCAGATCCGCGTGGAGGTGAACGTACGGTGGGCATTTTATCGTTATCTCCCACTAACTTGAATTGACTCCGGGTAACTGGTCTGTGGAAAACGTTAACTTTGCGTGGAGTGTTGGGTTCGTTGGATTGAGGCTTATGACTCATTACCACTTAAGAAAAAACTTAAGCTACTATGATACTGTTATTATTCTCAATCTAGTAAGAATTGGCCTGAGAAAACTTACTGATTCCTGTATTGATCAACCAAAAATAAAGAATCTCAAAACTATGTTCTGTTTGACAAACTTTCCTCAGAACAATTTAAAAAAAAACGTAAAATTTTTTTTGTTGATGAAATATGGAATTTGACAAATAAACGGAATATGAAATTCGGGTAGTAAAATATGAAAACTACTTGAAATTTTGTTGACAATGAACATAAATCAATAAGATTTTCGTTGACAAAAATATATTAAATCCTGACGAAATACGAAAGATTGACTTTTTGACGACCAAATTTCGTATTTCGAAGTAAATAAATAATTAAATTTTGTTGAAAAAATACAAAATTTTGACGACAAAATATAAAATTTGACGAATATCCAATTTGATTTTGATGAAAAAATTATTAAAATTGGATTACCAAGTGTAAGATTTTTATGACTAAATATGAAATTTGCCGATTAGTAAATCGAAATTTGATGACATAAATAAATAAGAAAACGAAAATGAAATTTTGACGAAATAAATAAATGATATGGAATTCGGATGACCAATTATAAAATTTATATGACGAAATTTGAATAAATAAATAAATAAATGAAATGAAATTTTGACTAATGTAAATAAGTAATATTGAAAAAAAAACAACAATTGAGACCAATGAACTAAACACTAAAAAAAATTGATAACTTTAACGAAAAAATTAAAAAATATGTATGAAACTTTGATGGAATAAATACAAAGTTTCACAAGATGACGAAAAAATAATAAATAATAAATAACAAGAAAAAAAAATATTGATAAAGAAGATGAATAATGAACTTACAATTCTAAAATCTCAATCTAAAAAACTATATCTAAAACTGTTGACAATCAAATTGACTGACCGACCAAAAATGAAAAACTGTAAGGTCTAAACTTAGTATACTAATAATTTTTTTTTTTTTTTTGATTTTTATGTTTTTGACTTATGACCTAAGGCTTACTAACTACCAACCACTAAATGACTAAAAACTAAAAAAATATAAACGAAAAAATAATAAATAAACTAAAACTACATCAGGTCTAGAAATCTGTACAGACCATCAACCATTAACTTTCGCGATTTCACCAAGAAATCCAAACCCTAAACTCAAACGATGGTTAGTAGGAATGGGGGCACTGTGTGCTGGGAATTCGGCGTAAGAAAGAGATAGCACTATGTTTGAGTGAGAGAGGTGATTAAGAATACTTACAATGTGTTTGTTGTTGTTGTGGCGCGTGGATAGATGATAAGAAATGTTTAGGAGCGCGTGGTAAAGAGGTCGGCAACCTTTGAATGTTGTGTATGGCTTATCAGTAAAAAAAGAAAAAAATCTAATGTCCGCTGGAAACATATTTTTTCGGACGCGCAGATGTTCTATATTTTGTCTGTGGCGCGTGGATAGATGATAAGAAATGTTTAAATGTACCGCATGATGTATAATCTATGATTCATTGTAATTTGTGGTTTGTATTTTGTTTAATGGGTTTATATGCCTACATACATATGTGAGAAAAAATTTATATTCTAGCAATGATTGCGGTAATCATTAAAAAAAAGCTAGAACGTTTGGCTTAAGTGTTTATTTTTAGAACAGCTCTGATATAGAGAACATAAATTGGGGGAAGTAGAAAAAACAATATGTTTTTTATGATTCATTGGCTGTTCTATATTTTGTCATAAATAGAAACTGTGGTTTCATAAATATATGTATGGGAATTTCACAGATTAGATGTGCAAATGTTCTATATTTTGTCGTAAATAGAAATTGTGGTTTCATAAAAATATGTATGGGAATTTCACAGATTAAAGAAAATAATTCTGCGGATTAAAATACTTAAAGAATGGTTGTGTATGGCTTATCAGTATTGATGTTTTGCGGTTAGGAGCGCGTGCCATTGTGAGTTATAGAAATGTGAAATGGTGTTATCACAATATGTTTTTTATGATTCATTGTAATTTGTGGTTTGTATTTTGTTTAATGGGTTTATATGCCTACATACATATGTGAGAAAAAAATTTATATTCTAGCAATGATTGCGGTAATCATTAAAAAAAGCTAGAACGTTTGGCTTAAGTGTTTATTTTTAGAACAGCTCTGATATAGAGAACATTAATTGGGGGAAGTAGAAAAAACAATATGTTTTGGTGTGAAAGATTAAGGGAAAGAGAAACATTTTGTATCTGTGAATCTGGATGGTTGGAGATAAAATTTTCGGATGTAATATTCTATAATGACACATTAAAATTGATGCTACAGCCAGAATATGGAAGCGAATGCGTTTTGTTTCATATTAGAAATGGTGAGACCTTATCGCCTATTCTGAGTTTTAAGTTGCAGTTTCAATCTATGCAACATGTACGGTTTAAACTTTTAGGTGAGAATATTACTTTTCATAAAAAAAAAGTAAAATGAAATGAATAAAACATAAAATTATATTATAGGAGGGGAGTTAACACTGAGCGGAACGATCACACCTCATTCGAATGCTGTAAAGAGAAAAGAGGGTGAATATCCATCGCTTTGTCCATTTGGTGAGGCTGAATTACTTAATGAACCTCAAAAACTTAAAAAGAAAAAAGAAAAAAGACAGTCATCGCAGAGAAATAGAGACAGTTGAACGAGTTCATGACACATCATTTCAATCGAATGTATTTTAATACATATATACAAGATGAGATAAGAATAAAAATTGGTTTTAAATTCTTCTATACAAAAAGATTCTGAAGAAAGTATTGTCATAAAGTCTAACAATATACGACGTACCATAGAACATCAGGTAGTTACTGTAGAAGAAGTCAAGATATATAAACCAAGAGCTGAAAAAACGTCAATTTTTCGACGATCACAGTTCTCTGCCGTACGGATATAAAAGAAAAAACCCAACCCACTAAAAGAAAAAAACCCAACCCACCATCATCATCATTATCATCATCATAATAATCATTATAGTAATAAAAAGTCGCACTTTATGCAAATATTAAAATAAAAAAAAAATAATTTAAAATTTTAAGCAAAAGTGTTTTGTTTTATTTGAAAATATCAATTACAATTTTTAGCTTCTTTAATGTATCTGCTCAAAAGATAAACATTCTGGAGTGCACATATTTTTCCATGATACCAACATTTCAAAGTTATATCTGGATAAATTCTTTTTAGTTCTTTTAAATTAGGACACTTATAGTTAAGATCTTCAAGGTTAATGACTTCAACATTTTCGTTATTAATAAGTTTTTGTAGCCAATGTTTCTTTTCTTTACCCTTGACGTAAACAACATTTTTAATTTTTTTTTTCGAAGATATGACTTAACTTTGCAAAAATCTGTATCTCCTCCATCCCAGGTGAAACCATGATGATACTCACGCAACCAATGAGCTTGTCTTTTGAGGGGTGACGGAAGAAAGTTAAAGTGAAATGGTGGAGTAAGTATGAAATGTTGGTGATATCCATTAAAAAGCACAGCCATTTCCTTTAAGATAAACTCATTGTTCATTCCTCTAAAACCTTGAAAGTCTACAAAACAGGTATCCATGTTTAGATCTGTTCTAAGCAAATGCACTTTTTCTACTGAAAAAATATAGATTATGACACCAATTTAAATAAGTTTGTTAACTTCTCCAGTCAATGGATTGTACTCGATTATGCGATCATGAAGTATTAAACAATACATAGTTGTTGAAGCAGGAATCGAAGTTAATGTTTTAAGTTCAATTTTTACATCCACAGGACCCGTTTTGATTGACTCATTTTGATGAGAACAATCAATAACCAGAATTGGGGCGATATCTTTAAACTCTTGTCGCGATAAAAGTGGATTTGATTGTTGTTGATAATACGATTGTTGAAATTTACTATACATTTCATAGAGAATAGCATATCGATCCAGTTTATATTTAACATTTAAATCTTCGCGAGGGTAAGATTCGGAATTTAAATGTACTTTTACATTGCTCACATCACAATGATCAAATATGCTAGCATCTTTATTTCGTTGATTTTTTCTATCAGTTTGTAGAGCAATGATAATATATCTTGGTTTCTCAAGCTGACTTGAAGTTTTAACTGTCCATACATGATCAGTGGTGGTTGGTAGTGTTGGATATTCGTACATTTCCCAATTTCGAAAATGAATTTGAATTGGATTTGATTGTATATGTTTCAATAATGTAAGTTTATTCGAATCAGATAAGGTAATGTGTGGTACTCTCCACTGCAGTTTAAAAATCGAAAGTTTTAATTCTTCGTTGTCTTTAGAAAAATAAGCATTCTCATTAGATCGAGTACGAATTAAAATCAATTCATGTCTTGCATTTGTTATGATCTTCTTATAATCTTCAGCAAATCCTAACAGATATTTTAATTTTATACAAAAATTAAAAGTACCCGATGCAAGAGAAAAACTGCTACCCCCAGTCCATGATCCATTTTCCAAGCTCTTACTTTCATTTTCGTTTAAAGAAATATAATTTTTTAAGGTCGATGTTATTCCCACATTTTTATTGTTGTCAATGTTTACTCCATTCAGTTCATATTGTATTTCTTCAAAAAGAAAAACCATTGCATTATTAGTTAATTTTCCTGCTGAAACAGTTCCATCTGCTTTTGTTAGACTCCCTTCTATATAAATATAGCTTTCACTAGGTAATATACATAAGTCTTGTTGTTGTATGGGAATACGTATTTCATCACTCGGATTGAAGGACTGAACAAATGGTGAGTAACAATGGTACTCAAACTTAGATATGCTATTATCAAAGATGGTTCCTTGAGTAATATTTAATATATCGTTCATATTGTAAATTTATTTTAATTTGAATCCCAGTGACAGAAGATAGGCTTTATTTTCAGGTGATAACTTAGGTGTTGACGGTGTTGATGTTCGGGAAGAACTAGTTAAATGGTTACCTTTGATATCTGTTAAATAATTATTGTAGATTATCATTATTCTAATATTGGGGTTAAATGTAATCGAACAGTTATTCTTTCTCCTCTAAAATTTATTAAGTCTCCGTTCTGGTCCACTAGTTTTAATGTTATAGTACTTATTCGTTTGACATTCACAGGTAGATAGATGACATTTTTTGGAACTTCAATGATTTTATACCCTGACCCTGTTTCTGGTGAGAATTCATGTATTGTATAGGAGTATTATTAAAATAAGAGCCAGTAATGATATTACACTCGACTCGTATTACATTTACCTTGTTTATGTCAACAGGTAAATCTGACAAATGAGTTTTTTTACCTTCGAGAACACGTTTACTGAAACCCAATAATTTTCCTATGGTTCTGTTCTTATTGAAATATATGTTCTCGTTGCATTGGATTTGACATTCCATTGTGTTATTATTTGCTTCTATTTTAATAATAATGGAGGAATTTCGCAATAATAATTCTTTGGATATATATTCTGCAATAGCATCAATTTCATACGATCCTATTGGGATTTCAATTTCATATTCGCCCACATGAAACAAATTATTATTCGCATCAACATTCGGTATAGAGTTGTACGTGTGAAAATCAATCAATCCACAAACATAGTCTTTGTCCAAGTTCAGCGGTGGAAAATATTCAGCTGATAGAAGGGAAGTTCTCCCGCTTAGTGTAAGTGTCATTGCCATGATGATGAAAAACATAATGAAAGCCATTGTATATAAAACTCTTTATTTATTGAAAATAACATTCATATAAAAATCTTAAACATAAATGACCACAGTTAAAAGAGTCATAATCTTGGTATTTTGTATAATTATAATTAATTTTTTCACCCAAATAATTAATAATTTCAATAGGAGGTTGAAGATTTCCAAAACTATCAAAATATTCAATTTGGTTGCCTTTTTTATAATACGCTACCCAGTGTGTTCCAGGGCCAATTGACGAGTCTAGATTTACAATTCCACACTCGTTTTTCAAAGGTTTAGTTTTTGGTAAATTATCTCTCATGAAAACTCCTCGAAAATTCGGAATGAATTTCCTTGCAAAATTTCTCAAATCAATTTCATTTGATGCACGATTGGGAAGCGAACTTAGAAGTTTTTTGGCTGTGGATTTAAATAAAGTCCAAACCCTTTTCTATAAGGTTTAAGGTATAAGCCCTGGCCTACTGCAATGGATTCCATTTGTTGATTATGACGATTTTTCTCCTCTAAATCTTTTTTGGCAATGCTAATATCGTTGACAGCTTTTGCTACGCCTGCAGCACCTCCCGTTAAAGCTCCAAGAGCTGAAAGTCCAGCAAACAACGGTACAAGAAATGGAATTACACCAGCAATTTTCGGTACAGAAATAACTCTGGGTGTCTTAATGTTATTACTGTTTTTTCTTACTGTTTTCTTAGCAGATGATATGGCTGTTTGGATTGCCTTTTTCAGATTGAAGGGTTTTTTACGTTTAATATTATTTCCAATAACTGTTATTATTTTTCTAAATGAGAGTTGCTTAGCATTTTTATCTAAATTTGACTTATTGTCGTTTTCTTTTTTATTTTTCGCTTTTTTCTTAGGCTTTTTGTCTTTATTCTTAGAACAACCCATACCGAATTTTGTTTTTGCCTTCAAAAGATTGGTAACCAATAGTGCGTTTGCCTTTTCACCTATACTAGCGTCTCCGGATTGAACTCGTTGCCAAGCTTTTTCAGTTAAAATCCTATCGGCAATGTGTCGATCAGATGTATTTTTAAATTTATAATAAGATATATCGTGTTCCTTGCACGCTTGATCAAGCAAATTAATTCCCGGATCCCCTCGAGCTAGACGTTGTCGGAGTTTTGTTCCAGGTCCACAGTATTGATAACCAGGTAAATGTAGTTCAAGAGGTAGTTTGTTTATTAAAGTATTTAATAAACCTTTTCCTTTCACAATCTTTCGTCGACTGATAGATTTTTTGGAATATTCAATCATTTTAAAATGATTATCTTAGCGTAAGAATGGTTGGATGTCATATGACACTTTTAAAATATAAACTTGTCATTTATAGGAAATCATTTAGTTTTAATAACTATGCGTTTCGTTAAACAACAATGCCAGTTACCAGTAATAAATACGGAACTGTCTAACAATATTGAAAGAAAAAAACATGGTAAACTATTCCCTCATAGTATAAGAGGGTTAATTACTGGTCCCTCAAATTGCGGAAAAACAAATGTCATGATGAGTTTGTTACAACATCCAAATGGATTAAAATTTGAAAATATCTGTATATATTCTAAATCCTTACAACAGCCAAAGTATGAGTTTTTACGAAAAGCCATAAAACCTATTAAAAATATGGGTTTCTTCACTTTTGCCAATAACAGTGATGTTATTTCACCCGAAGAGGCTAAACCAAATTCTATATTTATTTTTGACGATATTGCCTGTGAAAAACAAGACACAGTTCGAGTTTACTTCAGTATGGGACGGCATAATCATATTGATAGTTTTTACTTATGCCAAACTTATACAAGAATACCCAAACACTTAATTCGAGACAATGCAAATTTACTAATCATCTTCAAACAGGATGATATGAATCTAAAACATATATATAATGATCATGTTAACTCAGATATGACATTTAATACATTCCGAATAGTTTGTGCAGAATGTTGGAAGACAAATTACGGATTTGTGGTAATTGACAAGGATAGTCCTTTGAATGAAGGTCGTTATAGAAAAGGATTTGACTGTTTTCTTAAGTTATAAAACAAATAACACTTTTGATTTAATACCATACGTATAGAAATGTTCTATGAGAACAGTAAAGAGCAGTATAGCGAGCAGATAGTAGAAGTAAAAAGCAGTTCCACCCAGATTGAGACCCAGTATTCTTCAGTTAAGACCAGTAATCTCAATATCAAATTCAGTTTAAAAACTTTTGAACGATTCTTTCAACAACTTCGAAACTTATTAAACACTTGCCTCTGTAGGAAGAAATAAATGTTTACATTATGATGAATATAGATGTAAAACTAACAAAGGAATTAATTAAAACTACAGATGCTCTACGAAAGAAATACAAAGCTCTTAAGATCGGTAGGGAAGCTTACGAAACTCAAATTGAAGAAACTCTTAAACCTCTTACGAAACCACTAAACGAATTAGTAAAAAAATCAAATATCAAACAAGATCAACATAACCTTATAAATGGTCCTTTAAAGAAAATAAAACTCAATTTTGAACATCCTCAATCACAAGAAAATGATTATGATAAGAAGAAACATTTTCATGAAGAATTCACCACCCCCAAAACTTCTATTGATGATGATGATTCACCAATTTTTTCCGTCGATAGTAATACTACTCCAAAGAACAAGTCAAGTCATAGTAGCTTTGCAGAACGCTTGTCACAAGAACAATTTCATGACACACCTAAAAATATATAGATTTATTTCTAAATAATTCCAACACCCTTGATAAAACGTATGGTGTACATTCAAAAGATGGAAAAATGTACATTGGTAATAGTGAGTTAAACCTTATCGGAAAAGATATAGAAATTAAAAATAAAACCTTCGAAGGAACAAATCGGTTATATGAGCTTATATTTAAGAAAAACCCTGATAAACAAGTTTACACCGATGAAGATTTAAAAAACTACAGGACTATATTACATGACACTAATGCTCATAGAATTGATCATAATTCGCAGAGACAAGTACACGGCAATAGAGGTTATAAGTATAAAAAAATTATAAGTAAATTATTCGGATTAAGAACAAATACTTCTAATACTCCATCGCCATCATCTTCAACACTACAAATACCTTCAGGAAGTGGAATAATGCAATTATCAAATTTGAAAAAAGACTATATATTTTGGGATAATCCCGATGAACTAGTAGATCGATTGAGACTTCTTATTGGTTCACAACAAGCTGGACACAACAATCACTCTAACGAAATTATTTCAATCATTGAAGAACTTAAAGAAGCCAATATTATCGAATAATAATAAAAAAAGATGAGTGTTGATAAATTTGGTCGTTTCTCAAATAGAACCCCACCCAGAGGACCAAGAGGAAAACAAGGAGAGCAGGGACCACCAGGTGTACAGGGAGAGCGAGGTTTGCCTGGACCAGCTGGAGAGGGATTCCTCAAAACAGAAAGCGGAGATTACAACATACACTTTAAACGGTTAAAAAATGTTCAAGAACCACAAGAACAGGAAGACGCTGCTACCAAAAAATATGTTGATGAAACATACCAACAACTTAAAGAATACATCCAATATGGAGTAGTTGAAAAATTTGAGAAACTACTGTTTAACACAATTGATAATAAGAAAAAAAAATCTGAAAATGAAATTGAAGACAATTCTATTAATTATTAAAACTTAAAACCAGTCATTATATAACTTTAGTCTTTAATCTATCTCCTCAGTGTGGAGAACTCAATCATTATGTCTAACATAGATCTTTTATTAATTTTTGATGAAATTCTACAGTTTCTGAAAACAAATCATCATAATATAGTGGAAGAACATCATGAAGAGCTTTTGAATTGTGTAATCTTTTTGAAAAGATTTATGAATGTATCTACTACAACATCAAAACATGGATGTCATTTCGATAACTGCCCATGGTCTTCAAACTTATGCAAAGATGGTCCAGATACATGCGCATGTTACATGCTTGAAAATAGACTGTTAAAAATAAAAAAACTGATGTCTTTGTATAAAAGATTGAAATAGTATGACTTAAACTTGTAGTTATTATATAGAAATATTTTTAATTAATAAAATGTATGAACAAATACTTTGTTTTTATCATTCAATAAAAAGATGAGTCAGAGAAACGTTGTTGAAGAACTACATAAGCCTGCTCGAAGGAATTTTCCAAAAAGACGAGTAATTATTAAGGGTCTAGATGATTTATGGCAAACCGACCTAGTCGAGATGGTTGTGTATTCACCCGAAAACGAAAATTATCGATATCTTCTCACAGTTATTGATACATTTTCTAAATTTGCTTGGACGGCTCCTATTAAAAATAAAACAGGAACGAGTGTCACTCAGGTTATGGAAGATATATTTAATAAAGGTCGTCACCCAAAAAATTTACAAACAGGAAAAGAATTTTTCAATGCATCGTTTCAAAAACTTATGAAAAAGTTTCAAATCAATCATTACTCTACATTTAGTGTTCTCAAAGCTTCCATTGTTGAACGATTTAATCGTACCTTGAAAACTTGGATGTGGAAAGAATTTAGTTTAAATGGTTCATATCGTTGGATTGATATTATAGAACAACTAACAAAAACGTACAATAATTCCAAACATCGTACGATAAATATAAAACCATCTGAAGTCAATGCTGCAAATGAAAAAATATTACTCTCCATGATCTATAATCACATCAAAATACATATTACTCCAAAGTTTAAAACCGGGTATTTTGTCAGAATTAGTAAATACAAACATGTTTTCGATAAAGGATACACACCGAATTGGACCACAGAAATCTTTAAGATAGCCAAAGTGCAACGCTCAAATCCAATAACGTACCTATTGGAAGATCACCAAGGACATCCCATTAAAGGAGGGTTTTATGAGCTTGAACTACAGAAAACTAAGTTCCCCGATACATATCTAGTCGAGGAAGTGCTTCAAAGGAAAAAAGATCGATTATTTGTTAAATGGCTCGGCTTTTCATCCGATCACAACTCTTGGATTCCTATACCTAAAATTAATAAATAAGACACATCTTTTTGTAATTTTTTTTTAATAAAAATCTTTATTGATATATACACTTATACATTTTTTTTTCTTAAGAGATATTCATATGGTATGATTGTTTTAATGATTTGAAATTCAGTAATTCGACATCAGATTTGTATGCGAGATCCTCCTTCATAAAGACCTCAACTTCTCCATTACTTAATACTCTCTCAGTTTCATATTCATGATTCTCATAACATTTAATGCTTAGAGTGCGCAAATTATAATTGCTATCATACGGACATCGAACAGTTAGTGCCTTATCTTCATCAAACTCAAGCTTGAAATGTCTATAAAAAACATCCTTACTTTGTATAATTCCTGATATTTCAGTTTCTTTTTTAATTAAGTCTTGCCTAAAACTCTCGATTGCTTCCTCTACGGTTACTATTTTTTTCTCCTCCAAAATTGTATTTACCGTTCTTGCTGTTGTTGAAGTCACTGATGCATCATTTTGAAATGATGTTGTATCGGTTGTTGTTGTTGTGGTATTAAGCAAATTTTTACCATTTGTAAAGGTTAACAAACGAAACGATAAACCTATCTGCACAGTATCATTATTAGGTAAACTCAATGAAAAAGAGAGATTGTCAGTTATGTTTGCTTGTTGCAAATTTATATCCACAGGTAATGGCAAAGTAGCAATTAATGAAGGACAAATTAAAAGCAGACATAAGACTGATGAGTAAAACAACATTTTTAAAAAAGATGCTTGCTATCCAAAGGTTTGTCATAAACTAATAAACATTACACTCAAATTTTAAATTTTATATAATTTTTATTCTATCTATATTCATCTCTCGCATCTTTTATTCTTATCTCATCTTGTATATATTAAAATACATTCGATTGAAATGATGTGTCATGAACTCGTTCAACTGTCTCTATTTCTCTGCGATGACTGTCTTTTTTCTTTTTTCTTTTTAAGTTTTTGAGGTTCATTAAGTAATTCAGCCTCACCAAATGGACAAAGCGATGGATATTCACCCTCTTTTCTCTTTACAGCATTCGAATGAGGTGTGATCGTTCCGCTCAGTGTTAACTCCCCTCCTATAATATAATTTTATGTTTTATTCATTTCATTTTACTTTTTTTTTATGAAAAGTAATATTCTCACCTAAAAGTTTAAACCGTACATGTTGCATAGATTGAAACTGCAACTTAAAACTCAGAATAGGCGATAAGGTCTCACCATTTCTAATATGAAACAAAACGCATTCGCTTCCATATTCTGGCTGTAGCATCAATTTTAATGTGTCATTATAGAATATTACATCCGAAAATTTTATCTCCAACCATCCATATTCACAGATACAAAATGTTTCTCTTTCCCTTAATCTTTCACACCAAAACATATTGTTTTTTCTACTTCCCCCAATTAATGTTCTCTATATCAGAGCTGTTCTAAAAATAAACACTTAAGCCAAACGTTCTAGCTTTTTTTAATGATTACCGCAATCATTGCTAGAATATAAATTTTTTTCTCACATATGTATGTAGGCATATAAACCCATTAAACAAAATACAAACCACAAATTACAATGAATCATAAAAAACATATTGTGATAACACCATTTCACATTTCTATAACTCACAATGGCACGCGCTCCTAACCGCAAAACATCAATACTGATAAGCCATACACAACCATTCTTTAAGTATTTTAATCCGCAGAATTATTTTCTTTAATCTGTGAAATTCCCATACATATTTTTATGAAACCACAATTTCTATTTACGACAAAATATAGAACATTTGCACATCTAATCTGTGAAATTCCCATACATATATTTATGAAACCACAGTTTCTATTTATGACAAAATATAGAACAGCCAATGAATCATAAAAAACATATTGTTTTTTCTACTTCCCCCAATTTATGTTCTCTATATCAGAGCTGTTCTAAAAATAAACACTTAAGCCAAACGTTCTAGCTTGTTTTTAATGATTACCGCAATCATTGCTAGAATATAAATTTTTTCTCACATATGTATGTAGGCATATAAACCCATTAAACAAAATACAAACCACAAATTACAATGAATCATAAATTATACATCATGCGGTACATTTAAACATTTCTTATCATCTATTCACGCGCCACAGACAAAATATAGAACATCTGCGCGTCCGAAAAAATATGTTTCCAGCGGACATTAGATTTTTTTCTTTTTTTACTGATAAGCCATACACAACATTCAAAGGTTGCCGACCTCTTTACCACGCGCTCCTAAACATTTCTTATCATCTATCCACGCGCCACAACAACAACAAACACATTGTAAGTATTCTTAATCACCTCTCTCACTCAAACATAGTGCTATCTCTTTCTTACGCCGAATTCCCACAGTGCCCCCATTCCTACTATGGTTAACACTTATAGAGGAATTTGCACCCAAATTCACATATAAACCAGGAAAAGAGAATGTAGTCGCTGACGCACTCAGCAGACAAAACTTAAATCATATCTCAGAAGAATCAGACGACAAATGTTCAGTACATTCAGCTGAATCATCAGTTTCGGTAACACAAACTGTAGAGCAACCTGTAAATTCATTCAAACAACAAATCCTAATAACTAGGCATATTGATCAAGAAGTAAAACACGAAACATTGGAACCCTTCAAGGGATATACAAGACATCTAATATCATACAATGATCCCAATAACCTAGTAGAAACACTAAAAAAACTGAAACCCATAAATACAGGAATACATTGCTCACCAGAAACAATGTACAAATTAAGAAAAATATTAAAAACATTCAGTATAAAATTCATTTTTTGCCCAAATATGGCACAAGATATAGAAAATCAAGAAGACCAAATAGAGATAGTCTGGCAAACACATAACCGCGCTCACCGCAACTACAAAGAAAACGTTTCACAAATACGAAACATATACTTTTGGCCCACATTGGCAAAAGACTTCAAAGAACTAACACACCTTTGTGACATCTGTCAACAAAATAAATACGATCGACACCCACATAAAGAACGAATACGCGAGACGCCTATTCCAAAACAAGAGGGAGAGCCTATCCATATCGACATTTTAAGAATTTCAAATAATAAATTTTTAACCGCTATTGACAGATACTCAAAATATTTAGTGATAAAACCCATTGAAAATAAACTCCGTATAGAAGAGAAACTTCTAGAAATATTACAAACATTCCCATATTGTAAAAACATTATATGTGATAATGACGTAGTATTCACATCACATCTATTCAAGAACATGGCTAAACGCCAAGACATAGAGATATTCTACGTACCCATACAACACTCCAAATCAAACGGACAAATAGAAAAAACACATTCCACCATTCAAGAAATAGCCAGATGTTTAAAAAAAATCATACGAATTACTCTCAACAACAGAACTTATGCTAAAGGCAACCATAGAATACAATAAAACCATACATTCAGTGATACAAAAACAACCCACACAAGTTTTATTTAACAAAATCACACATACGGACATACTACAAGCAAAAATACTTGCAGCACAAGAAAAAATGATAAAAAACAATAATAAAAACAGACACGAAGATGTCAAACTAAAACAAAACACAGTAGTATACATTTTTTTTTTACACTTCAGAATTTTCAGAAAGTAGTTAGCTTACAGCAAGCGTCACACTACGATCAGAGGCTCATCATAAGTGCATGTGTTAGTTGTTAGTAAGAAAATAATACAATTATAGCCTAACACACGCACAAAATACAAAACATAATAATTAATAACATTTAACATGAATTATTACATAACATCAAAAAATAAAATAAAGACGTTTACGATAGTGGAGCACTGGTTCTAAACAATGATTTTAATCCCACCTTATTTAAATTTAAATCAATCGATGAACTGTTTAAGTTATATAAAATGCTCATTCGACTTAAAGCTTCATTCTTTCCATAGTTAGTTCTATGGAAGTCAATATGTATAAAGTCAAAAGTACGCAGGTGATGAGTTCCGCCTCGGTAATTTAAATGTATACAAGATAGCAAATAAGGTGCATCAATTTCACCATTAATGAGTTGATGAAAAAAAATTAAATCATTATTAACACGCCTTTGATGGAGAGTTTGCAATTGAAGAAGTTGAATACGATGTTCATAGGGAGGCAGATCATAAGGATCTTCCCACGGAAGACCCTTTAGGGCGAAGCGAATGAAATTATGTTGAATTGATTCAATACGTTAAGAGAATTAATGAAAAACAGGGCAAGCTAGAACCCAAATTTAGAAAAGAAACAATAAACGAAGACTTAGGAAATAAGATTCTTATTAAACGCAAAAACAAAGTCATCCATAAAGATAACGTAAAAATTTCTTCATTACAGAAATGATCGCGAAAATCATACTACATACAATCTTCACGACAACCTTGTCGTATACGATAATTGATCATAGCAAAGACGACTATGTATTACATCAAGAAAATGACGCACTCATATACGAGAACTTTGGAAACCTATTCCACATTACAAATCTAACTAGGTATGAAGAACTGTTAAAATATTCACAAAAGGTAATGAGGGCCTTCGACAATAACTCACTATACGAAACAGACTTCACACATATTGAAATATTATTAAAAGAACTAAAATTAAATCACTCTATTAAAAAACGAGCTTTAGAATTCTTAGGAATAGCCTGGAAATGGATCACAGGATCTCCAGATTATCAAGATAAAGTAGCAATAGAAACTAAAATTAATGAACTAATAATAAGCAATAATAAACAACATGTAATAAATTCCAGAATATCCAAACAATTCGATTCCCATGTAAACACTAGAGATGCAGTCTTTAGATAAATTAGAGCTCTCACAATAGAATTAACTAATCTTGTAAACACAATTACTCTTGCAAAAAACAAAATTATACATCCTAATACCTTAAATATTAAAGAAATAAATGAAATATTAAAAGAGGAAAAAACTTAATTTTCAATAAATGATTTAATAGATACTTCTACAATCAAAATTGTTCAAATTCAAGATATAATTGTCATTTTAATAAAATATCCAATCATTAGGTATAGAAAAATGTAATTATTATGTAACCAAAGCCATAAGCAATGAAGAAGGGAAATTAATAATCCCTAAAGAAATAATTAAATGTAAAAACCTATACTTTCCAGTAGAGAAATGTAAACAAGAACTAAATAATCAATTTTGTAAAATTAGCAAAGAAAATAATTGTCTTGCAAACTTATTAAATCATATTAAAACAAACTGTACTATATTTAAAGAAAAGAACCTTCCAATAGAAAAAATATCAGAAGGCAGCATATTGTTCACTGATACGCATAGTATCGAAAATAATACTATAAATGGTATAAATGTAATACTATTCAATAACCCAAGCAACAATTTTTGGTAAAAAATCGGCTAACAAACCGATTTATAACCCGAGGTTATTTACCGAAAAGTAATGAAATCAGTCAAAATCACGGCTGGGAAACGTTCCAGAACCATTACCATTACCCGAAATGGTCAGTAACTTTTGAACTTGGGTTTTTTCTTGGTAACAAAAAACCGATTTTAAAGAGTTAAATAATAACTTCTTCTAAACCTGGGTTTTTGTGTGGTAACAAAATTCCAGCTTTAAACGGTAAAATAATAACTGCTTATTGGAGATTAAATGTTACCGATAAGAAACGGTTAATATCTTACGTTCCGTTGACGTTATTTTGAAGCGTTATGGTGACGTATTTTATTTACCAGTTATTACAGGTAGTAAGGAAACCTACAAATCGGTTTTTTTAATACCTGGTTTGAACGTTGTAATTAGGTTACTTAAAAACCATTATTTTTCGTCGGTTAGAATTAGGTTACCAAAAAAACCAGTATAATTCCGAAATCAGTTATTTCATAACTATTTATAACTTTCCTGAAAATTAAATTCATTTTAAATAAAAAGAGGTTAAAAAATTACTTTTTACATGTTTTTTTATTCATGTTTAAACTAAACATTTATCTTCTTTAGGAACTTAAAACTAATGATATATATATATAAATATATAATATATATATATAATACTAGCGGCCCGGTACGTGCTTCGCTACGTATAAGGCATAGTAATAAAAAAAATGATTATTAAGTTCATTTATTCAAACAAAAAAATATTTTAAATTGCTAGCTATTTAAAAGTCCAAATGACCCAAATGATGTATTTATCAGCAAAGAGTAAAAACTAAAAAATAAAAAAGAATTCGGTATCTACTCTTACTATGGTGGGTCTATATGGGTTAGTCTAAAACAGTTGGATAAACAATATTTTTTGTTTTTCCATTTTGAGGCAACATAAAGTTGGCATGTGAAAAACATGATTCCTCCAAATTGACACCACAAACGTGAAGTGTTTGCCCTTGGGCCTTATTTATGGACATCGCAAATGATAAACGCACAGGATATTGTAATCTATTTAATTCAAATGGCATATCAGTTGGAATCATAGGGATACACGGTATCAAACACACTTCTCCTTTTGAATTACCAGTTAAGATTGTAGCTTCAATCAAATTTGGCAATAACTTTTTCATTGCCAATCTGGTGCCATTACACAGTTTTGGTGCATTAATATTTCGCAATAATATAATCAAAGAACCAATTTTCAGATTCAAGCAATGCGGTGGTAGACCAGCCGGTTCCAATGAATTTAAAAATTCAATTGGATAATTCATTGCCTCATCTTGATTCATAACACTGTCAATTGATTTATATGTCGTGACTACAACTGGCAGTTTCGCTTGAATTTGAAAATTAATGGCATTGATATGAATGTTCTTCGGTGCTAAAATGGCGCGTTCTCTCAACCAATGATGATTTCTGTAATTCTGAAGAATATTCGGAAAAACACATTCATTCAACTTATCTATAGATTGCGCAATTGTACAAAAATTGTTCGGTAAAGTGATCAATCCGTTGGTACCGTCGATTGGTATTTTGCCATCACCAATTTCTAACAATTGTTTTAAAAGCTCGTGGCAGTTGCATCATCATGTAGGTGTAGGTGAATACGCATGTTAATGTTCAGTGTCAATTTTCGTACATATCTCCAAAGAACTGATGACTTCAAACAGGCGTTTATTTCATCAGCAGAAGATCGAGATATGATAGGCAATGTTTGACGAAAGTCCCCTGACAGGAATATCAGAGCATCACCAAAAAGCTGTTGATAACCGCGTAAATCTTGCATTGTTCGATTAAATGCTTCTATTGATTTTTTATTCGCCATTGTGCACTCATATCATAAAATAATTGACATTAATCGCAGAACTTTTGCCACAGCAGAATTTCTCGAAATATTGCAAATTGGAGTTTTAATCACCTGTACATTCAATGGCAATTATAAAGCAGTGTGTGCGGTCCGACCACCTTCTAATAATGTAGCAGCAATTCCCGAAGATGCAAGTGCCAATGCAATTTTCTGTTCCGATCGAATAGTCGCTAAAATCAATGATACAACGAAAGTTTTGCCTGTACCACCAGGTGCATCCAAGAAATATAATCCACCTGCAATTTTGGAAACGGCTTGCATGATTGTTTCATATAGGTACATGTTTTTGTTGAATATTCAATTTGGTGCTATTACAATTTTGTGATTATCAGATGGCATACGATCAAGAGCAATTTTGAACAATTGAACTAATGCGTTATGCTGATGGAAAAACCTTTGTAGCTCACCAATAATTTCACGTCTTGTATTTGAAACTATTGCACAACGTTGATCCAATTCACGATTTTTATCACCAATAAAATAAATTTGCAAAAATTGATGATCGGCGTCGGGGTATATGGCAATAACGAACCAGCTTGATGATAAATCTGGCCCTGAATCTGTCACATGTATGCAATTTTAGGTAGATGTTGAATCAGAATTTGTAAGACTTTATGATTCAGATTGATATAAACATGGGACAGTCCTGTTGAGGTATTTACCTAAAAACTCGGCATAAAATTATCTCTAATAATTTTAGTAGCACCAAAAGAAGTCATTTGAAATGCCGAATTGTATTGTTGAATATTACTCGAACTGCTTCGACGTTTGAGACGTACCAAAAATAAATGAATACAATAGTTCGGGTGGAGTTTCTAATGTTGGCAATCTCAATTTGCCATTAGCACAACACATTCCGGGCGTTTCACCTGGAAAGTAAGCCGCATCACAATGTGGACATAATGCCACTTGATTCGCATTACGCGTTCGCCGGCCTATGTTTGGTCGTCTTGCTCGTGGCATTTTACCTTCACTCAACAATATTTGGGAAAATATAAACACAAAGCAATAACTCAACAATATTTTGGAAAATATAAACACAACAAAGCAATAATTATCGCTGATAAAATGAAATGACATATGATGACATTAAATTTGTTTGACAGAACTAACGTCACTTTTTTGTCTTCGATTGGTTTGCCAAAGGTTCAAATTGGCTTTTAAGTTTTAGTACAAATTGTTTGTATATGGGAGTATAGAAAGATGTTGATTTTACACTTTTCCAAGATTTTTTTTTTTAATTTTCTCTACGCACAAACCTTCTCTGGACTTCCACGAATAATTCAAGACCAAAATTAGCCAAATCGGTAAAGGCATTGTTGAGTTATAACATTACAACGAAAAGTGGCATTGATTTTTATATATATAGATATATTTATATAACTTAAGACTAATAAACAAAATTTAATTGGTTGCTGCCCCGTCGCTGAAAAAAATACACAAATTTATTAGAAAAAAAAATAAAAGCAATATTCTATTTTTTAGTTTATTATAGCTACATAAATATATAAATATAACTATATAAAAAGAAATGTGGGTAAAATTAACTTACATTTTTTTCTAGCCTGAAACGGTCCTGTTTCAAGTACGTTTTTATGTATGCGGATCCCTGCGCATCGCTAAAGTTAGGGAACCTCTTCCTGACCGCCTCCACCATCACTCCAAAAATTTGCTTAAACACATCTAACCGTTTTTTGGTGACCGTCCCGAACCACGAGTATTTGAGGAGCAAAGTTTATTCAGACATGCACCTGGACATTGTGCGAACAGTTTTATTCGCGCTTACTCCTCCAAATGTGCTGAGTTTTCGAATCTATTTAAAAGAAAAACAGAACGAAACGAAAATTTTAGTTATAATATAACACATAGAGAAAAATAATATTAGTAAAAATACATTAGCAAGAAACATTATAAAAAATACATTAGTAAAAATACAAAAGAATTTACGCATACCAAGGCTTGCTTAAAAACTGGATCAGCCCCAATTTTTGCTTCCAGCTTATCCACCTGGGCTTGATCTTTGATAAGCAACAAGCTGTCAGGAATTTCAGCTGTATCCGTCCTCGCAACTCCAAGGCACAGTTTCTTGATATTAAGGTTCCAGCTAATCTCCGTCTTTTCGACGGAATCCATTTTTAATGTCCCAGCAACATTTCGAGGGACTGGACTTGCCCTTTGTTTAGCCCGCACATTTTGCATTGTTTGTAAGGCAATTTGCTGTTGAGAAGTGTTGGAATCTGAAATGTTCAATAAGAAATATTTTACAACTTATTTTTAAATTGAAACATTAAACAAAAATAATAACATTTTGTATGGAATGATAAGAGTTATATACTTTTGGGCTATGACATCTGCTGCTAAGTACTTCTGGAAACTGCATAGTTTTGAATTGAGACGACAAGTATTTAAGCTTTTTAGGTTTTAGAAAATTTAAATTAAATTAATAAATCGAAAGTACTTACTTATCAAAAATGATTTTGCGCGCTATTTTCTGCCAGTCGTCAAATAGTTCGAGTCATTGTTTGCATCCAGGAAAAATGCTAGTAATATTTGTACTTGTTTTTTATGAGGAAGTAAAAAAGATGTGATTCGTTTACTTATTTTTTACTAGAGAGTAAAAACGAAGAGATTTTTTGTACCTATTCTTTATAAGAAAAGGTGAAATAGGGATACAAATGACCCAAAATAACGTTTCATCCAATAAAAATAATTAAATTTAATATATTCCAAAATGACTTACCAAATATCCTTTTGGACACAATAATCCTGTTGACTCCAACTTCTTTTGTAAACAATCCTTTTGTTTTCGATAAATTACTTTTTTATAATTTTCACAACTCACTTATTAGCACTTAGCAAACTTTACGACTTCACGCCACGCTTAACAAAAACCAACTGACGAAAACATAGTCTGATACTAATATTGGAAAATAGTTTGTGTGGTTGAGTGAGTTTGGTTGTGCAGAGAATACAAATGAGTTAGACTATTTCTGAGGCTCTAGATAGGTAATAATTAGACTAAATATAGATAATATGGAGTAAAAAATAGTAATTTTTCAACTTTTACTAAAAAAAGGTTATATTTCAACTCAAAATTAAGCTTTTTTTAAACCAAATTTACAATTCAAATAAAATTAGTAAAATATAAACCAATAAAACAAATTATTTAAAAACCAATTTGACTTAACTACCAATAAAATAAGTTTTTCTATAACTAGTTTTACATTTTTAGTAAAACTGGTAAGATTATAGCCGATAAAATAATTACCAAATTCAAAAGTGTTTTTTTTTTAACCTAAAAAATCAGTTATTTTAAAGCTGGTTTTGAACTTGATAGCTAGAAGTGGTAATAAATTAACCAGAAAATTGAAAAAAAGTAAATAATTGTTAAATAAAAACCTGATTTATGACCCAGGTTTCAAATAGGATTTTTAAAGCCAATTTTAAACCTGGGTTATTAAAATACCTAAAAAAAAGGATGCAAAATTACCTGAAACTAACTTTGGGTTTATTTCAGGGTTTGTTTTTACCGAAAATTTCCTGCAGTTAAAAGATAACCTATTTCAAACCATTTTAAAACCAAGGTTATTCCAGGTAAAATTAATAACCGCGGTAATTTTGCTACTGAGGTTACAAATTGTTGCTTGGGAAGACTATAATCATAGATAATGAAACATATTATAATCCTACTAATGAAATCAAAGAATTTATCAAAAGGATACAAGGGACCAGATACACTGATCGAAAATTATGTGGCATCAACCAACAAACTTTTAGAAATCACAAATAACGATATTCTATCTCTTATAGAACAAGAGTACGAGGAACATTACATACGAAATACGCTGATCCTCATCGGACTAATCATACTATCCTACATGATTACAAATCTATACATCAAATATAGAAACACTCGGAAAAACGTGTACACACACGAAATGCTGTTAGCAGACCTTGCATACATCAAGGGAGCAGCGATGCCACTTTGCTGCAAAAGCAGTAAATCTACTGCACATTTCGCAAAATCTAAATCTACTGCCACTAAATTCAATCTACTGCACTTTTTTATGTTTAATAAACCTTCTCTTGGACAGCTGTCTAAAAACATATATACAAATAACCGCTGTAAAAACCGTCCGAACGAAGCCAATTCATTGTGAACTTGATATGATATATGAAATTAGTTGAACGCTGAAACATGATCTCTGTCTCTGTTTCTAAAGTGTTCCCGTTTTCTGCGAAACTACAGGATTCTGAGAACTTATTTAAATTTGTATATTTATTGTGTGACACTGACAATTCCTCATTTTAAAAGAATTATCATTATAAAAAAAATAAAATATCTATTCCAATCAGAGTACACTCAAATACGTATATCTTCTTGAACGACACATTTTTAATCTCTGAAGGACATAAATATAGGTAAACATTCTTGCAAATGTAATTTCTTGTAAAGAAATGAATAATGTCAGTAAATGTCAAAAGAGTGTTTCCAAAATTTAACTTTTATTGATAGAATGTATGTGAAAAAATACGTTTAAATATTTAGTAAGTATTCCAATATAAGGTTTTAAAACCTATCCGTTTAAAAATACATATCTAAAAAATTAATTTTTTGTATATTTTTGTTCGATAAAAATCTACTGCGGAAAGATGCAATCTACTCCTTTTTTTGTAATGATCTACTGCCTCCTTCTCTTCTTGAAGTGGCAACGCTGCAAACAAGTAGTCGATGGTTCATTTGGAACTATCAAGAAGAAATTGAGTAAGTCAATGACAAGAGTAGAAACATATAACATCCCGCTTCGGTAAAGGCTCACTAAAAATACTCATATTATTTAAAATAAAAGACAAGAAGATATTAAAGAAATTGAATAATAAAGTGTTTGTTTTATTATTTAAAAAGCAACGGAAAATCATAATATTGTAATGTGTATACACTCTTTATCTCTTTTAATATCGTGTTATAGTAGAATAAGGGCAACATCTAGTGATTAAGAGGAGAACTCGCTTTGTTAAGCATCTAGTGATTAATAGGAGAACTCGCCTCGTTAAGCATCCAGAAACATCTAGTCGCTAAGAGGAGAACTAGCTTCGTTAAGCATCTAGCGATAAAGAGGAGAACTCGCTTCGTTAAGCATCGAGAAACATCTAGTGGCTAAGAGGAGAACTAGCTTCGTTAAGCATCTAGTGATAAAGAGGAGAACTCGCTTCGTTAAGCATCAAGAACAACCTAGTAGATTCTCGAACTGATTTGAGGTATATAAATAGGCGCTCGGAAGCGAAGCGTTTGATTATTGTTTGTGAACTGCGAAACAACTATTCCTGAAACAACTAGAAGCCCAAAGAAGCGACCAAAAGCAAGAACAGCAGAATATTCTAGAGCGGTTCGACGAACAGAGAAACCTTTTAGAAGGCAGGTTTGCGGTCTTCGAAGGAAAAATCAATACTCTCGACGTGCGCGTCGAAAAACAAAATGCATGTTCCGAGAAAATGGACGAACAAATCGAAACCATCACAAATGAACTAGAAAAACCTTTTGGTGAGTGCTCAAGGAAGAGAGAAGTGAATCCTCCAAGCTTTGATGGGCAGATTCCCTGGTCAATCTACAAGAAACAGTTTGAAGTAGCAGCGTTAACAAATGGCTGGGACGATCACGAAAAATACATTGCTCTTACGCTTGCTTTAAGAAGATCTGCTGCTGAACTGCTACAAACCATCCCAGCAGAGAAGAGTGGTGACTTCACAGTTCTGGTAAACGCAATCGAACATCGGTTTGGGGATAGCCACATGACAGAAGTCTTCCGCTTAACCATAGGACACAGAAAAGAGGTGAAACACTGCACCAGGTTCAGACAGATATCGAGCGATTGGTTCCCTTGGCATATCCAACAGCTGGTAACGAGATAATAAATCAACTAGCTGTTGAAGCCTTTGTGAGAGCTGTGGGCGATATAAATCTCCAAAGGGCTATCCGCACTGATGGAAAGCGAACATTACCAGAAGCATTGACTTTCGCTCTGATGATGGAAGCTGCAGAACAAGCTTCCCAAAACGTGCATCGCGTAAGAGAATTAGAAGTCCAAGAATGTTCTTGTCAGAAGGCTACTGTGGAAAGGAGTCAGCGAGATGGACCAGCACGATGCTGGAACTGCAATAAGACTGGCTATCTACAGCGACAGTGCAGATTACCGCTAAGAGGAAGCGCATGCCAACACTGTGGAAACAGAAGTAATTCAACTGGTCAAAAGCAACACCAACAACGTTGGTTTCCCACCCGGGAAACGAATAAGAACCAACTTCGAGGGGCAGAAGCTGGTTTCTGGTATCGATGGCCCCAGAAACAACATCCAGGTTTCTCAAAGGAAACGTGACAACAAGAGCTTGACCGTGGAAGCAAGTATAAACGGCAACAAATATGTGGCTACCATTGACACCGGTGCCACGGCGTCCATCATACGGCAAGACCTCGCTAAATTGGTGAAGAAAGATGCAGATATTTCTCAACTGCGTTTCATAAATTTTAAACTTGGTGTACCTTCGAGATCTTTCGATGCTGTTCTTCAATCATCTTTATGGCCAACTGGAGTACAAGTTAAGCAGTTTTTGAACCATCCAAAAAACGGACTAGGCCAAAAACAAAATCAAACGTCAACATAATGAATGATCTTCAAATTTTTAGCTTCAACAAGTATTTTTCCCTCTTTTATCATAATGCGAGTGGTATGAGAACCAAATCGCATGATTTCTTTATTGCTGCCCAGGACTGTCTATACGACATTATAGCTTTAACTGAAACTTGGTTAAATGAGAACTTTTTGAATGGTGAATATTTCCCTTCCGATTACAACGTCTTTCGCAAAGATCGTCAAACTGGTCAAACTAGAGGAGGAGGAGTTTTGTTGGCTGTTCAATCAAATTTTACATGTAGAGAAATTAGACTACCTTATAATTCTTTCGAAATTGATCAGATTTGTGTTTGTGTAGATTTATTTATACAATCTTTTAAATGTATTCATTTATATATTTTCGTATCATATATCCCACCTTCATCTCAAAATCTTTTGTATGAGTCTCACATTAAAAATATTGTAGAAATTGCTAATGATAAAGATGAAAATTGTTATTTTGTACTTGTTGGTGATTTTAACTTGCCTAATATTAATTGGAAATTCTCAGATGATGAAAAGCAATTATTTCCTTATAATGTTGTCAAAGATTATGAATATAATGTTATTGATAGTTTATCAGCTTTAAATATGTATCAAATTAATAATATTCCTAATTCTATTGGTCGTATTTTGGATTTAATTTTTATTGATAATTGCCTTGAAACTCAATGTAATGAACCATCTTATAAAATGTTAGAAAATAGCATTCATCACAATGCAGTTGAAATAATTTTTAATTTTTCAGTTTTAAATGAATCTAAATCTAAAAATAATTCACAATTGTATGATTTTAAAAAAGCTGATTATGATTCCATAAAAACTTATTTAAACACAGTAGATTGGCAACAAATCTTAAGCAGTAAAGATACTAAACAAGCTTTTACTCTGTTTCGGAACATTTTAGATTCAGCGGTTTCTTCTTACGTTCCTAAAAAAACTTTATTTAAAAATTCAAATAAACCTATTTGGTTCAACAAAAGTATATCAAGACTGAAAAATGTCATGAATAAACTTAATAAAATTAAAAAATCTTCAATTCATTTAAATGAACAGTTCAAACAAATAAGAAGGGAGTATGAGTTTTTGAAAAAATTTTTATACAAGCAATACATCTCGTCTCTTGAATCAAATATTAAGAATAACCCTAAGAGTTTTTGGTCATTTATTAACACGAAAAGAAACTCAACTGGGATTCCATCTAGCATGACTTATAATAATGTGTTGTCCGATGATATTAATATAATTTGCAATAACTTCGCGTCGTTCTTTCAATCTAATTTTATAAATCTCAAATTAGACTATGCTAACTCAATAAATTCAGATCCTATGGTTGATCTTGGTAATTTGCAGTTATCTGTAGATAATGTCTTACAAGTACTTTTATCTCTTGAAAACAATTGTTCTATTTCACCAGACAATATTCCACCAATTCTTTTAAAAACATGTGCTAATATACTTGCTACACCACTTTGTATAATATTTAACCTTTCTTTAAGTAATGGTGAGTTCTTAGATGAATGGAAATACTCTATAATAACTCCCCTTCATAAATCAGGTACAAAAAGTTCGATTGAAAATTACAGACCAATTGCAAAACTGCAGTTAATTCCTAAGGTTTTCGAAGCTGTAGTAAAAAACAAATTGTATAATCTTATTCACAATAACATTTCAGTTTACCAACATGGTTTCTTAAAAGGTAGATCCACTACTACAAATTTATCAATATTTTCAAATTTTTGTCTATCACAGATGGAAATGCGTTCTCAAGTCGACACTATTTACACTAATTTTTCAAAGACTTTCGACCGCGTTCAACATAGTGTTCTCTTAAAGAAACTAGAGATATATGGATTTCACTCTCAGCTCCTAATGTGGATAAAGAGCTATTTAGTAGGTAGGAGACAGGTGGTAAAAATTGATAATGCCTTGTCTAAGGAAATTATAAATTTTTCGGGTGTTCCTCAAGGTAGTCACCTTGGACCACTTCTTTTCATCATTTTTATTAACGACTTACCTCTGCATCTTACTTTTTCTAAATGTCTTCTATTTGCTGACGATTTGAAAATATTCAGTTCCATAAATTCACTTAACGATGCAAATAAAGTTCAAATTGATTTAAATAATTTAATTAAATGGTGTAATATCAATGGGCTATATTTTAACAATAAGAAATGTAGCGTTGTGACATTTTCTAGAAATCACAGTCCATTATATTATAATTATAAACTTGAAAATGACATTCTACAAAGACTTGACAGCCATAAGGATCTAGGCGTAATCTTCGATTCTAAAATGAATTTCTCAAATCACATAGACCATGCGATCTCAAAAGCAAACTCTATGCTAGGGTTTGTTTTTCGAAATTCAAAAGATTTCGAAGACCCCTATACATTAAAAGCTCTTTATTCTAGTCTCGTCTGACCACATTTAGAATATTGTACTGTTATATGGAGTCCCTTTACCGCGTCTAGCATTTGTCGTATAGAAAGAGTTCAAAAAAGGTTCACAAAGTTTGCCTTAAGAAAAATATATGGTTATTCAAATGTTCCATCTTATGAGACGAGGTGTATTTTAATTGACCTAAAACCTCTTGCGCAGAGAAGAAAATTAAACTCAATACTTTTTGCTTTTGATGTCTTGAATTTTAATATTGACTGTCCAGTTTTGTTATCTATGTTTTTTATTTATGCGCCTTCTAGAAACTTGCGCCCTCGTGACTGTGATTTCTTAAATGTTCCTTACCACAGTACTAGCTATGCTAAGTATAATCCTATCACAAGAGCTTGTATGGATTTTAATGAATATGATTTTGCAATTGATTTTAATATTAATAGAAATCCGGATGGCAGAGTTGGAATTATCTCACCCGTTCCTGGTAGCAGATATATGCGACGAGTGCATTGTCGGCGTTGATTTCATGAAAGATCACAGAGTGATATTGGACATCGTGAACCAAGTCCTGTAATATCGAAACATCGAGATTCCTATGATCTATGGGACTAACTCGTATGAGACCTCGCCATCTGTGAAAACCGTCATCAAAGAAGATCTCACTTTTTCTGCTTCTTCAGAGATATTCGTGTGGACGAAATTGAAGGGTAAGCCTGGCAGCCATCGATACCTCATGGTCGAACCAACATCTGTAAAGTCCTCCCAAAACGTTACCATTGGGAAGACTCTTGTGAGACCTGTAAAGAACATGGTTCCGGTACGAATACTGAACATCAAGCCGTATGAAGTTAAGCTTAGAAAAGGTGAGATTGTCGGACGATGCGAATCTGTATCAGCGATAACAAGGATCAACGACGAAGAGTCAAGGCAATCCTTGAAGTCCGAAGAGCTGAACTCCATAAAGACGAACATTCTCAAGTCATCTAAAGTAACTCGATGAAAGCTAGGGGGTAGACCCATTGTTTTTATCAGGCAACCTTTTTTAAGTTTTCGTTACGTTAATGAACATATTAATACTCCTCTTGTTAAATACGAACTTTACCTTGGTGCGCGAGAGCAGCGATGCCACTTTGCTGCAAAAGCAGTAAATCTACTGCACATTTCGCAAAATCTAAATCTACTGCCACTAAATTCAATCTACTGCACTTTTTTATGTTTAATAAACCTTCTCTTGGACAGCTGTCTAAAAACATATATACAAATAACCGCTGTAAAAACCGTCCGAATGAAGCCAATTCATTGTGAACTTGATATGATATATGAAATTAGTTGAACGCTGAAACATGATCTCTGTCTCTGTTTCTAAAGTGTTCCCGTTTTCTGCGAAACTACAGGATTCTGAGAACTTATTTAAATTTGTATATTTATTGTGTGACACTGACAATTCCTCATTTTCAAAGAATTATCATTATAAAAAAAAATAAAATATCTATTCCAATCAGAGTACACTCAAATACGTATATCTTCTTGAACGACACATTTTTAATCTCTGAAGGAAATAAATATAGGTAAACATTCTTGCAAATGTAATTTCTTGTAAAGAAATGAATAATGTCAGTAAATGTCAAAAGAGTGTTTCCAAAATTTAACTTTTATTGATAGAAAGTATGTGAAAAAATACGTTTAAATATTTAGTAAGTATTCCAATATAAGGTTTTAAAACCTATCCGTTTAAAAATACATATCTAAAAAATTAATTTTTTGTATATTTTTGTTCGATAAAAATCTACTGCGGAAAGATGCAATCTACTCCTTTTTTTGTAATGATCTACTGCCTCCTTCTCTTCTTGAAGTAACAACGCTGCAAGGGAGAACGTCCACATCAAAAGTAAATTGATCAGGAGCTCAATATTTAACAAGAGGGAGAGTTAAGGAGATGCCTTCACCACACAACAAAATTAAAATGATTCAGACAAACCATATCATGTTGCACACGCAAACGGAAACAACATACGATAAACATAATCCAGACGGCACCAATGAACTTCGTTTATCAATTAACCAAAAGCTCACGTAAGCAATAAAAGTCACGTACGACTTCTTTGTTCAACGAGTATAAAAACCCAAACCACACCAGAACGCCACCGCTGTTCTTATCCGAAATTCTGAATTGAAAGTGCTACTCCGACAACACCATTTATAAGAATAAATTAAGAACAAGTCAAAAAAAGATTTTGTAAAGCTTAGAATAAGATTTTGTTTGAAATTAATAAAGATTTTTTTTTAAATAAAATCGAGTAGAAATATTTAATTCATATATACCAGGTTTTAAATTTTTAATTTTATGTTTGAACCAGAAATTCGTTAGATGCAAAAAGCCTGGAAAAACAACCGGTTTCCTTAGCGGCAACCCTCGCCACTGTCTCGCAACTATTTCCCAGGCGTATTAATTCACGCCCGTTACTCCAAGAAACGCAAAACCCTTTCACCCTCCTACACATAGAGCTCTATCTTAAGGGGTACCAAAAGGAGCAAAATCTTGCTTCCCGCGACCGAGACGTGGACAGAAGCCCACCACGGAGTCTTACCCAAATTTGCCGGTGTCGGTATTTTCCAAACCCTTTTGGACTACACTTTCAAATTCACAAAAAAAAACTAATTAAATAGGACTGAATCCTCACAAAAAAAAACCAAAATGAAATTTCGCTCGGATAAATGGCATGAACAAAGGTTCACTTGCATATACATATGATGGTGATTTTTTAAGAGCTTGAGAACTTTTTTTAAAAAAAGAACGCATAAAATTTGCAAAATCTCATCGATTCTTTATTTGAAACGTTAGATTGGTCCATGACATTTACTTTTTGAAGATAATTTTATTTAAATGTTGACCGCGGCTGCGTCTGAGGTGGTCCATTCGGAAAGTCCAATTTTGGGTAACTTTTTCGAGCATTTCGGCCGGAATAGCCCGAATTTCTTCGGAAATGTTGTCTTCCAAAGCTGGAATAGTTGCTGGCTTATTTGTGTAGACTTTAGACTTGACGTAGCCCCACAAAAAATAGTCTAAAGGCGTCAAATCGCATGATCTTGGTGGCCAACTTACCGGTCCATTCCTGGAGATGAATTGTTCTCCGAAGTTTTCCCTCAAAATGGCCATAGAATCGCGAGCTGTGTGGCATGTAGCGCCATCTTGTTGAAACCACATGTCAACCAAGTTCAGTTCTTCCATTTTTGGCAACAAAAAGTTTGTTAGCATTGAACGATAACGATCGCCATTCACCGTAACGTTGCGTCCAACAGCATCTTTGAAAAAATACGGTCCAATGATTCCACCAGCGTACAAACCACACCAAACAGTGCATTTTTCGGGATGCATGGGCAGTTCTTGAACGGCTTCTGGTTGCTCTTCACTCCAAATGCGGCAATTTTGCTTATTTACGTAGCCATTCAACCAGAAATGAGCCTCATCGCTGAACAAAATTTGTCGATAAAAAAGCGGATTTTCTGCCAACTTTTCTAGGGCCCATTCACTGAAAATTCGACGTTGTGGCAGATCGTTCGGCTTCAGTTCTTGCACGAGCTGTATTTTATACGGTTTTACACCAAGATCTTTGCGTAAAATCTTCCATGTGGTCGAATAACACAAACCCAATTGCTGCGAACAGCGACGAATCGACATTTCACGGTCTTCAGCAACACTCTCAGAAACAGACGCAATATTCTCTTCTGTACGCACTGTACGCATTCGTGTGGTTGGTTTAATGTCCAATAAAGTAAACTGAGTGCGAAACTTGGTCACAATCGCATTAATTGTTTGCTCACTTGGTCGATTATGTAGACCATAAATCGGACGTAAAGCGCGAAACACATTTCGAACCGAACACTGATTTTGGTAATAAAATTCAATGATTTGCAAGCGTTGCTCGTTAATAAGTCTATTCATGATGAAATGTCAAAGCATACTGAGCATCTTTCTCTTTGACACCATGTCTGAAATCCCGCGTGATCTGTCAAATACTAATGCATGAAAATCCTAACCTCAAAAAAATCACCCATTATATATAACAAAAACTGGCCTCTGCAACTGGAGAATCTTGATTCGGCTGGATTCTTGTATTTCGGCTTCACCAGAATCCTCCTGCCTCGCTTTCTTTCTCGTCGTCGTACCCACGGCCGGCAACTTTCTTGCCAAATTTTCTTGAATTGCTTCGGTACTTGTTGCAACGGTCTACGAAAATTATCTTCAAAAATTACAAAAAAATGAAAAGGGAAAAAGGGGTGACGTCCGTTCGACTCCCGTTGATAACCCGGAGTTTCACGGGCTTACGCTCCAGTTTTCCTTTTGGTTGGAACCAACTCTGGCAAAGGCCACGGATTATCTGGTACAGGATCTTACAATCACCCCTTTTACGATAAAAATTCACAAATAAAATTCACCAAATGTCTCGATTTTGTTTCGGCTTTTAGCCTGGAATTATATACATATATGTATTTATCTAAATGCACTTCGCACTATATAATATTAAATTTTTAAATAAACTCTCGTTGAAGTGGTTTACACCTTGTGATCTCTCTGACGGTGACGATTGAACTCGAAATGTCCTCTTCATTCGCTCGAAACCTCCTTCTCCTATCATTGACATTCCTCTATCCACTTTTGTTTGCGCCCGTAGAATGCAACGTCATGCCCTCGGCCATTTTTAGCCGATGCACTAGTCAAACTTAGCTTTAAGCCCTAGTAAGCCTATAAGTGATGCGTTCCTTTTTTTTTTTTTCTATTGTTTAGTTTCGTTGAATTATTGTCGTTTACTTTTTGGTAGTTATTTTTGTGAACATTTTAATTTGTTATTTATTCACTTATTATTTATTTATGTATTATTGAATTCAGTTAAATTAACAAAAAAAATACAAAAATAAAATACTAAATAAAAAAAATTGTTTTCATTGTGCACCAATTGCACCAATTGCACCGATTGCGTCAATTGCACCAATTGCATCAAACCATAACAGAACAACGCAACTTTAATCACGTAAGAATTTTTACATAAAGATTATTGTATACCTAGCCTTAACCACATAATAAGTCAATTCATCTCTTTCCAGCCCAACACATCCGCATCCCAAAAATTCTTTCCGCTTCTTACTACTTTCATTCATCATGTTTTTTTGTTTTTTTCGCTATTGTTTACTTCCTCTTTTTTTTCAGCCATTGATGAATGAATGGAATGGACCATTCACGCCGCCCGTACCAAGCCCAACAAGACGACCAAACCTGCGCACCATCCACCATAGTTATTCCGGTAAGTATTTATTATTTCCTTTTTATAATAGGTATGTGATAATATATTTCTATTTTCCTTACTACATTGTTTGTTCCTTTTCAGATTACCAGTCGCCGATGACCGGAGGATAAACAAACAACGGGGATGGGACGGAATGGCGGTAGGTGACGATCAAGGGACCAGCAGCAAGAAAAAAAATATCGTAAGTAACTAATCCTTTAATATTATTAACATCCATGTTGAATTTACTCAAATATCTTTTCTCATTTGTGTTTTCAGGTTGTAATTTAGCGCCAGCGACGCCTCTGCTGCCACACAACTTGGTGGTCACCGAATTGCGGCTCACCATGAGGACAACGACCTCCGCCGACATCCCTCCGCTGGTAGTGACGACCAGCGAGGACAATATCGTAAGTAAATATGTTCTTATGTTGATTTTTTTTCCTACCTATCTCATCATCTTCTGCATTTCAGGGCAATTTTTCCCGCAGCCGACGCCTCAGCTGGCCAGGAACGATTCTCCAACGGGGTGGTTTTGTTGAGGATCACGACTATGACGACCGGCAGCGAGAACAAAAAATCGTGAGTATAAACGTGTGTTATTGTTTTCCTCTATTTTAAATGTAATCTGTTTTTATTTTATAGGAACAAAATCTGCGCTGTTCGACGCCTTAGCTGCCAAACACGCAGCCGTAACACATTGTTTAAATATTGTGCTAGAACTCAGAATAACAGCGTATAAACATTTAAGTTTGTATTTATTTATTGGAAAGTGTAAAATACTAACGCTAGTTCACAATGTGTGAAAATTTTAATCTTATACTTTATAACTAATATCTTATTCTAATTTTAACAATTGTATAGCAGTAGATTACTCATTACCACAAATATCATATTAATATTATCAAATTTAATATTAAAACTATCAGATCTTATGTTTTCATTAACTGAATTAATAAGAATGCTTTTGTTATTATAAATATTTCTTAAACAGATTAATTGGATTATTGGATGACATAGACCCACTTAAGATTCCAATAATTTAACAGAATTGCAAATACTCCCTGTGATTGTTCAATGAAGGGAGACCAATAAGTTTTTTTTTTTTTGCAGAAAAGATCATAATATAAACTTATCCAGAGTAAAAGTCTGGTATTTGTAGAAGTTCCTTCTTTCACAATTTGATTATTACAAATATTGTCGGTATTTCTAAACATCCGCATGATTATAAATTTATAGAAGGCCAAAATATACATGAATGTGCTTTAAAGTTATGTTATTTTATGTTCAAAAGCTCGTGTTGTAAAGGCGTGCAAATAATACGCATGCATGAACATATACGTATATACATATGTATGTACCTACAAAGAATACAGATACTGTGCTATAATCATGTTTGGTGATGTGTTCTTGTTTGTTGCAGCACTTTAACCAATCGTTTACACTTCCATTGGTACTCACTCATTTGTGTTTTGGTCATTTCAATTCCATTATTTTTGTTTTTGAAAAAAATAAAATAAAAAAAGAACACCTCGCATTTTCCCAAAAAGAAAATATGCACGGTTTTTATGTCTGTTTGTATTTGTTCAAACTCTTTTTTTGATTTACTTGAACCTAGCTAGCGCGACCGAACGACGAACGACCGCGACAGCGCCCTTCGCTTCTACATTGGATGACAGAAAAATAAAAATGAGAATTATGTTTTTTAGATTTGGTTTTTATGTGACTATACTCTGTTCAATAAATATTTGCACTGTGCAGTAAAGGTGTTATGGAAGGGCTTTCCTCCGCAAAAGGGTTACTGCCGTACATAAGACTATCTCAAATTTCCTTAAATTTCAAATTCAACCATTGTCAGTACTAGTATGTCCATTATATCGTAATAATTTTTATTCAGCAGACGTACATCCCACTTTGAACTGCCTCTCGCACAGCATAGAGGAAATATATTATCTAGAGTCCCGACCGGTACCCGTCCTACCTGAAAAACCCTCAAAATTTATTCGAGGTGAACTCTCTCAAATTCCGTATCGGTGAATACATGTGAGTGGTGGAAAAAAGGCAAAATGTCAGATTGAATTCTTGTCAAAAATGACAGTTCCACAATTTCGATTTCAAAAACAAAACATTCAATTTGAGATTCTACAAGTAAGTTTTTGTACATTATTTTGTTTTGTCTAAACATTTAACAGAATTTATTCCTTTTCAGATCAAAAACAAGTGCATTTAATTGAAAAAACGATAGACCAGGAACCAGAAAAAACAATGAGACTTAACTCTACTCGGAGCTCAAGTAGGTACGTTTAAAAAAAAGAATCTCGTAAACAAAAAAATATTTATGTTGCTTTGTTTCAGCTATGGATTGCTCCAATAATATACTTTACTACCAACTCAAGAAGATGTAAATAAGAATTAAAATCGACTTTATTAGCATCTCCTTAGTGTTTTCATTTAGGGTGCTGCCGATTACAAACCATGATACAGAAAGTAACGAATTCAATTCCGAATTAGCGAACATCCTCAGCTACAGCTATGTCATCGACTTTGTGAAATTCAATTCAATGGTGCAAGGGAAAGCTTTGGCATTCAATAGTCGACCGCCCAGTTTTGGAATGACTTAACAGCGGCAATAGCAACGGCAGAGTATGCAGGCAAATCAGGTAAGTTCATTCATTTACTTACGAGTAATCTTAACACGGATATTTTAAATTATATGGTTCTTTAGGATTTCCAACGTCCTTTGCCCATTCATCAGCTGCCAAGAAGTATGGTACAAGCCGACCAAAAAAAAAACGACTCTTGCAGCTGCAACTAAAGCAACATCTTCTGGTTTCATTGAGTGCAACAGCACATGAGGTTCGGTTGTGTAAGTATAAATCGAAACAATTATATCGTGATTAACTTGCTTAATCTTCACCTTCTAGATCTAAATCGATGCAACCTTCACCTGCCGAAAATTTCCAAAAATAATACAACCGGAAACTGTGCATTTATGACATGGTCCGATTGGGATTTTGGGATTTGCCTCGCAAAAGAATGTCACAAACGACTTGCCACAATTTTTTAATCAACGGATCGAATTACCAGCGGGAGTTTTATAATTATAAACCAATCAACTTGCTACAATTTAATTGTGCGTCCATTAACCAGAAGGCTTATAATGGCAAGACTACTTCAAAGTAAGCTTCACATAAACCACAAACTTTGAAAGTACTACCTAATTGATGTGTTTTTTTTTCAGCAACGAAACGAAGCGGTATTGCAACAAATCCTGAAGTGAAGATGATTATAGTCGACGACATGTTTTAAATCTCATCCGTTAATAATCAAGGTTCGCGGCGCAGCTAGTTTTTATATAAATTTGTAATTTTTTTTTCAAAATTGTATGTAATTTAGTATAATTTTGTTTTAAATTCAACGCTAATAATGTATTTTCACTTAAAAAACAATAACTGGATGTTAAAATGTAACTTCTTAGTTTTTGAGTAAATAAAAAACATATTAAATGTACTTTTTTCAAAGAAAAATACTTCTTTCTGGTTTTCCCAAATTTGATCTGCTCAGGTCAATTATTATAGTGGATTATACCTTTTTCATTTTTTGTTTCGTTTTTAGCAAATAATAATAAAAAAACAAATAAGCTGTTTTAAGTAGATTTAATTTTTTTATTCAGGCATATGTTTAATTTAACAAAATTAAACACTTGGTATTTTTAATCATATTCCTATGTTTTGGTTCATCACGTTGGTATGTATTTCTTTGTGTTTCATGTGGCCAATAGCATTAGTCAGAAACTCGTTCCTTTTTGAGAGGATTAAGATATCCTGACTTCGAACCTCACCTTCAAAATTTTCTATTACATTAGGTTTTTAAAACCGGTAAAGCATGACGTATCTCTTAACTTTAAATTGCAAGATGATTTTGCAAAGTACATATCTTTGCTTTTAGCTCCAGTTCAAATTATTTTGCTATTTCACTTAGTTTTCGTAATTTCTTATTAGTTATGAAAGACTCTTGACTTTACCTGAAGTTTTGAAAAAAAACTAGATTGTAATTCTTTTGTGGTTTTAAATACTTCGTTTAATTTTTGATGCTGATTAAGAATCCCAACTCCGATTTTATTTTATTTTATTTTATATTTTATTATTTATTTTTGTATTTTTTTCAATATATTACAAGAACTTGATGTTATAATCTTAAGACTATAAATTCGTTATAGGAAATAGTAAAAAATTGTAAAGGAAGAAAATATTGAAGGAAGATATTATAGAAAACAGCTATTTCATGAAATGGATAGCATAGAAAAGCCTTTTATATATGTATATAATTGCTTTAAAATTACAAACAAAATAATATCTCAAGAGCGTAAATTGATAGAGTAATTCTGGATTCGGGTTTGAATTGAAGATGTTGACGGCATCGAAAGCAATAAATCATGAATGAAGAAAGGTATTTCAATTGAATTCCAGAGACCTACAATTTAAATTAGAAAAAGCAAAAATTAATATAGTTCTTATTTTATTACTAATAAACACATCCTCACCAACTACATCACAGAGTTCGCCAAAAAATGTTAAATGAAGATATTCAAACGTCAATTTCTGCAAAAAAGAACATAGTGAAACAGATCAATTGGACAATCCTCGGTGGTAGGTACTGTCTTGAAAAACTGACTGTAGATTAAATTAACTATTGTTCACATCATGAGGAAGGACTTGCATACATTTCAATCTATCGCCTATCCGTAGCTGGCTGAAAGAAGCGCTTTGCATTGCACAGATGGTGAGACATGACGTGAATGTGCTACTGCTATCAAACGCTGCAATTGATTCAACTTGTATTTGTTCAAGTTGGCTTGGCTATGATTGACCACCAAGTAAAGAGATTCCTCAACTACATAGCAACTCTCGACTTGTATATCCATCTCGACAAATGAAGCATGTCAGATAGGTTTCATAGCAAACCTTTCATTCTTCTGCGACATCGACCCCTTCGCTGTAATCGGCCCTTCTCATTCCTACAGGGTTAAAAATGAGGATATAAGCCATCAGAATTGAGCAATTTGCATTCCAGGAACAAAGTCTTGTTGAGAAGTGTAATTTTAACTAAAAAACAAAACAATATTCATATAATTTGTGTTTAAAATTAATGTGACGAACACATTTACCTTGAATTTGTACCTCTTCGCTCCAGAATAAATATGTCGGCGTTGCTGGCTTCCTACTCGGGGGATTCCACTTTTCTTGTTGCATCATTATCCTTGGTTTCTTCTTTATCTGAGGATTAAATTAAATTAATTATATATTTTTATTTCAATAAATTAATATTTCTGTTTTACCTTCATTTGCAATTTTGCATTATTGAATATGAATTTTGTTTTGTTTACATTTTCGCAGAATTGTCAAAATACTCACCTCGCTGTTAATCTGTCAAAACTCACTTAACTCAAATTGGGCCACGTTCGCATTGCAGTTTTAGGGTGCGCCTATACTTTCAGCACGATTTTTTCTGTTTTTAGCGAAATTTTTTATAAAAACCATAGAATTTGTGTGCCAAAAGCAGTCAAATCTTATTTTTAGCACAGTTTTCACTAAAAAGAAGTTGCAAAATTCATTTTTCTTAAAATATTGCATTCATTTTTTAATTTTTGAATTCAACGGATCTCTTTTTTGAACGGCTGAGTTCACCTCACATTGTTTTCCCCCTAACTGTGCACATTTCACCAAAAGCCCATAACAACTACATAGAATCTGGATTTTTCCATAAGAAATGCACGGGAGAACTAACACATGCTTATGCTAATGGGCAAAATTCTCTCAATTTAGTTTGTAGGCAAAAAGAGAGCAAACCCATTAAGTCGGGACTCTAGATAATATATTTCCTCTATGTCGCACAGCTTGAGCAGTTCTGATACTGATCGTATCAATAATGTGTCCCCTGCGCCTCTCCCCACGTCCCCACGTCAAATCTTCGTAATTTTCAGGAAACTTCCAAAAATGGAAGCTTTTTGAAAGTAAAATTATAGCCGTCCGTAACCGTTTTGTTTTTGTTTCACAGATTTATTTTTTTTGTTCTTGGTGACACTTTACAAATATATTTGGCTGGATTAAATAAGAAAAACGGTTTAGTTGAGCGGATTTTCGAATGAGTGGTCTTTCTTCATTGTAGTGTAAATATAATAATTTAAATGGCTTCAAGTTCTTCAAAGCCACATTAATCGCTGCTAAAAACTCTTTTATCGGGTGATTTTTTAAGAGCTTGAGAACTTTTTTTTAAAAAAAAACGCATAAAATTTGCAAAATCTCATCGATTCTTTATTTGAAACGTTAGATTGGTCCATGACATTTACTTTTTGAAGATAATTTCATTTAAATGTTGACCGCGGCTGCGTCTTAGGTGGTCCATTCGGAAAGTCCAATTTTGGGTAACTTTTTCGAGCATTTCGGCCGGAATAGCCCGAATTTCTTCGGAAATGTTGTCTTCCAAAGCTGGAATAGTTGCTGGCTTATTTGTGTAGACTTTAGACTTGACGTAGCCCCACAAAAAATAGTCTAAAGGCGTCAAATCGCATGATCTTGGTGGCCAACTTACCGGTCCATTCCTTGAGATGAATTGTTCTCCGAAGTTTTCCCTCAAAATGGCCATAGAATCGCGAGCTGTGTGGCATGTAGCGCCATCTTGTTGAAACCACATGTCAACCAAGTTCAGTTCTTCCATTTTTGGCAACAAAAAGTTTGTTAGCATTGAACGATAGCGATCGCCATTCACCGTAACGTTGCGTCCAACAGCATCTTTGAAAAAATACGGTCCAATGATTCCACCAGCGTACAAACCACACCAAACAGTGCATTTTTCGGGATGCATGGGCAGTTCTTGAACGGCTTCTGGTTGCTCTTCACTCCAAATGCGGCAATTTTGCTTATTTACGTAGCCATTCAACCAGAAATGAGCCTCATCGCTGAACAAAATTTGTCGATAAAAAAGCGGATTTTCTGCCAACTTTTCTAGGGCCCATTCACTGAAAATTCGACGTTGTGGCAGATCGTTCGGCTTCAGTTCTTGAAATGTCAAAGCATACTGAGCATCTTTCTCTTTGACACCATGTCTGAAATCCCGCGTGATCTGTCAAATACTAATGCATGAAAATCCTAACCTCAAAAAAATCACCCATTATAACATTCCAGGTAAATGATTTCTACATACCGCTTAGTTATAACTATTATTCAAAGCAAATAATCTATTTAAGTTTGGAAAATCTATTTGAAATGATAAATCCTGTGGATAAAGTTTGTGTAATTGGTGACTTCAATCTACCTTATCTTGAACAGTCCAAGCATGACAATAATAAAGAATATTTTCCGATCAACTCGCATGAGATTGAATTGTGTACTTTTGACATAATAGCCTTAAAAGTAATCATTCAACTTACTCAATCAAACACCATAACAATAAAACAAACTGGAATACGATCTAAATCTAATTCATTCATATTTTAATGATTGGAAAATAAAAATAAAGGGTTATAAGACTCAGGCTATCTTTTTCACAAGGAAAAGAAAGTCTTGCCTCTTACCCAATTACAGCATCCATGTCGATGGTAAAAAAATTCAATGGTAATTTCGCTAAGTACCGTTGGGTATTCCTTGAATCTAAGCTTACCTTTGGATTCCATGTACGTCAAATTAAAAAATAAAATTAACGTTACAATAAAAACGCTTTATCCTTTCATATGTCGAAGATCCAACTAAGCATTAAAAATAAAATACTTATATTTAAATCCATATTTCAAGCAATTATGTTTTATGGCTCTCTTCAGTATGGGGTAAATGTGCAAAAACACACATAAACAATTTACAAATAGCTCAAAACATAATTTTAAAAATGATGCTCAACTTGCCTTGGCACTTTTCAACGCAAGAACTTTATTCTGTTACAAATACTGAGCTAGTCCAAGATAGAATTTAAAAGTTAAATGTAAAGTATATTATTGCATGCCAATCATCAGAAAATTTCTTAATTTCTAATCTCTATTTTGGTTAATTTCTTTAAAAATATAACTATACAAAAAAAATGAATTTAAAAAATGAAAAAAAGTGATTTTATAGATGCGTTTTTTAAATTAATAAAATACAGTTATTTACATATGTTCTATGTTTATCCAATAAATTTGTTTTAGTTACTTTATTAATTTATTCGCCATTATATATGTAGATATTATAATATATAATTGCTCAATTATTCATTTAGTTGTTTACGTATTCATTTATTTATTTATGTATTTATTTGTTGATTTATATACATATATATTTTGTATTTGTGTATTTAGTATCATGTTATTACTTATTTTATTATTAAATAATTTATTTATTTCTTCATACATTTATTTACTTATTTATTTATTTATTTATTTATAAATGTATTTATTTATTTATTATTTACTTCTTTTACTTACTTTACTTTAAGGTGGCGCTACAGTCCTGTGTGAACTAGGGCCTCACCCAACAAACTTCTAAATCTAGCTCGGTCCCTAGCTAGATGTCTCCAGTTTCGCGCTCCAAGTTGGGTGAGGTCACTTTTTCACTTGTGCGCGCCACCTGATCCGCGGTCTTCCTCTACTGCTATCTTCTACTTCTATCAAAATGAAAAGACTAATTTAACTATCAATAAAGCGATTATTTTTATTTAATTTGTTAACAAACTGTAAAATAAATGTATTTTGCAAATAGCTTGTTTAGAAAGACTACAAACTCTGCTCTCGTTCCCACCTTAGTTTAACCATAGTCACTATTTAATTATTATAAAGGTTTTTACCATTATGTTTTCCTTCCAGTTATATTTGATCACGTTCTTTCAATTTTTTTAAACATATTATTGACATCTCTAATGTATGGAAACCAAATCTATGAAAATTGTGCAATTGCCATTTTGTGAGAAAAGATAAATTAACGCCAACAATAAATAATAATAAAAATAATTTAAAGTCAATACCTTTCTTTCTTCTCCTTATACTTGAGTCGAAACCACATCTTATCAGTTTTTTGTTATTTTTGTATGTTTTGCTAAAAAAGTTGTCAGTTGATTTTTTCTAAAAAATAACTCAAAATTACCAACAATATTTTTCATATGATGAAATAGTTTGATTCCTGATTTCTGTTCTATTCAATTCTTTCCAATTTTAGTAACATTTCTTGAAAGTTTGTATTTCACATATTGCATACACATATTGCATTTTTCTAAGAATATTTATTAAAAACAAAATTTAGCATTTAATTAACTAATTTTTAACTCAAAACCTTAATTTATTCATGAGATAAAGTGAATCAAACATCACTTTTTTCCAATTTTGTGCAGTATTTTTTGTAGATATAAATTTGTATGAAAAAAAAATTCACTATTGGATTTTTCTCAAAATTTTACTGAATGTTGAAAACAAGTCACTGGATTGGTTCGTAAGATATTTTGGGTTAACCAAAATTTTCATTTAACAACAAAACACCCATCAATTTTTTGAGGGACATACAGATGTGCGAACGTACGAAAAGTAAGAAAAAATTAAATTGTTTCTTTATTAGGACGTAATATACTTTACAATTTTTTTTTTGAAAAAAAAAAAAAATTCTTCTATATATATATATCTTTTTGAGTTGGTATTTTATAATTTTAATTTGTATTTTCTTACAAATGCACTTTTCCATAATTTTTTTTCTTTTTTCATAAATATATTTTGTTTTTTAATTTATTTTTGTATAATGTATTTTTATAATACATTTTGTTTTTAATTTTGTTTTATATTTTTTTCTCTTAGTATAATTATTAAAATAATGAAATTATCATTTTCTTTGTGAAATAATACAAAAAAATGGGAGTAAAACGGCTCTGGTAATATTGACTCAAATCGTGCACATCCCTTAGTGCAGTCTGAGCGTGGGTACCTTCTTTAATTTTTGTATAAATACATACATACATATTTTTTTACGGAGTTCGTTAAGACTTCCTTAGAAAACGAGTGGATTAAAATTCCCCCAACACAAAAATTAAAGTTCTAAGATAGGTATTATTGCTATATAATCTATATATGTATCCTATATATGTATATATATATATATACATATATATATATATTCTTTCTCCCCTTCACTCTTTATCACAATTTACAAGAAATATGAAGTCAAAAGCATAGGTGATATTAATCTGCACGATGCTGTTTTTTCCGCTTCCATATTAAAATGATATAAACATTTGCTGTACTTGAATTAAAAGGTAACACAATGTTGCATTGTTTGACACTCACTTTTAACTCGTCGCTTTGTTAAACATATGACGAAGGTTGTTTAAATATAACACATATACTAAAAGAGATAGCAAAAGAGTTTTACTTCGTGCTTCTAGCCCACTGGCTACAAGGATTTGTTAAGAATTCGCAGATCAGTCTAGTCCTGTTCCTGGCTTTCCTCGTCCTTTCGTTTTTATTTCATTTGTTTATATCGTTTAGCTTGTTTTGTTTTCGACACACAATTGAAATTGCTAGTCAAAATCCTTATTCATAAGGACACTTGACAGGGTTCTTAAATGCAATATTAAATATGATATGATTTTGATAGGGTTGAGATTGAGAGTATGAAGTATTGCTAGGTCACGCGATATCCCTGTCCTCCGCTTTCAATGAATTTATATTGGAAAATATAACAAGCATATTAAATGAGATTTACAACTTACTAATGCGCGTTCTTACTTCAATTCTCCCTCCATCTATTTTCTCATTTTTAAGGAGTGTTTTTCAGATTTGCTTTTATTGTTTCGTTGTTATTTTCATGATTATTTAATATGAATATTTGCATTTTGACTTATATTGAAGCAACAAATGCAGTATTATAAATTTTCTGGTAAGAATAAGGGGTGTTGTATCTAAGGTTTCCGGTGTAGGGTATTTAATTTTGAAGTTGCTTTTATGAATAAAATGTACATAGTCGTAATAAAAATTGTTTTCACTTTTGATTAGCAAATATTTATACACTTCTTGTAAGTCAATGTTTCACAAATAAACAAGTAAAACAAAATAAACAACAAACCGAGTTAAATCAGTTTCTTTATATAATTTTGTCAAATCCGTAGATATGAATTAGAATAGGTACTTTAAACTTTAATTTGACGCTCAATTGATATTACAAATTTTACAATCACAAGACCATTTCTATGGAAGAAAGACTTTTACTCTTTGTTTTCTTAAAAAAAACTCCCAAGGATACCAGGTGTTACGGTAAATTTTACCGCAACAAAAACCAGCCTTTGGCTGTTTTTTTTTCCTAGTTGTGCCTGCAAAATATCGGCAAAGTTGAGGGCAACCATGGTCTCATCAACCACAGGTGTACCTAGCCTTTATTTTGCAAAAGCAACAAAAAGCAGGTGATCGACTTCGAGAACGAGTTCTTTCGACAAGGTCGAAAATGCCGGCGGATGAGCCGAAGAAGTATGAGGTCAGGCGGACCCTTACTTTGACAGCAACAACAACATATTTTTTTTGATTTTAATGTTTTAATTCGTAACGTAAATTTACTAAATTATTAATGTACAAAATGGGTTTTTAACGCCGCGTTTTAAAGTAGCTTAATTTAACATTTGGTACGAAATTCACACCTCGAACCTCGCGCGTAATTAATAGTAATAGGAAAATGCCTAGTTTAGACTTCTTCTCGATTTTTGTTTTTCTTTGAACTTTCTCGAAAAATAAGAATAGTTGGGAAGGGGTCTGAAACCACCATTATGTTTCGGCAAGTTTTGGAAACTCATCCAACAACTTGTCGAAACCGTGATTGTGTGTGTGAAAGCAAAGTTTCGCTGAGAGTCAACAACGGTGGCTTTCCTGAGGAGCGTTAAGCTTCCAGGAAGCCGTGATGCTGTGACCGACAATCACGAAAACGAATGCTTGTGTTGGATGAATGTGTGTGTGACTGGAATGGTCGAGGGAGGAAAAATTAGTTTTGGGAATTAGCTTGGAAGGCACTCTTGATAGAGCCTTACAAGTGATAAGATAAATTAAAAAAGAAAGAGTTCGAGGAATTGTTTGGAGAAATAAGAATCGAGAAGGAGGATATAGAAAAAGTTCGAGGAATTTAAAAAAGGAAAGGAATTGAGATTCGAGGATCGAGGTGTGAGGATCGGGAAAAAGAGGAAAATAGGAAGAAAAAAAGATAAGTAATTTGTTTCTGTCGTTTATTTGTTCTTTTCGAGTTTACATATTTTTCGAGACGCGTCCGGTATTAAGAACCCATTTTCTTTTGTGAGTTGTTTTCTTTGTTTCATTTAAATTTCCTTTGTTTGTAAATTTTCACTTATATATCGAAAACATTTTGGGTTTTAGTCCAGGGATCTTCAATCCCACGGTTTCCCAAAGAATAAATTTTAAACTTAAAAATCAAACGTTCGTTGTGTCTTTTTTTTTCAATCGCTTCATCCATCACAAAGAGTTTTGGAATTTTCTTTTTTCGGTTTTGAAAAAAAATTCCTGGCGCCCATTTTTATTGCAACGTACCCCACTGTAGGTACTTGCAATAACATATTTCCAAATTGTAACAATTTGATTGATTTTACAAATCAATCAACATTGTTATAATTCATATAAACAAATTCTTCCAAAAGAACCCAGCCCAGCTGAGCAGCCGCGGGTACAGCTTCGTCAACGAGCTGTATTGTTACACTTTTTGTATTCTCTTTTGTGTCGCATTCGTACTCGATTGAGTGCGAGTTGCTCGAATCGTTGCGTGCGTCGTCGTTCGTCGCTACGCAGCCGTCGTCGGTTTAGTTTATTTTAGTTTTATTTTGTTATTGTTTGTTTTAAATAATTAATATTAAATAATATAATTCCCCCCCCCCCCTCGCGAGTGATAAAAAGTGTAACACAGGCAACCGAAGCCTGTAAGGACGATCAGGGGAATATCGTAGTAGAATCGCAGTCTATGTTGAGAATATGGAAAGACCACTGCCCCAAATTATATAACGACGATGACGAACCGAACCGCTCGCTGTAAGGGAGATAGAACCTAGAACCACTCAACCAAGGCGACGCAGATTAACAATTCCGCCTACCCAGCCTCGACGAAATGAAGGAAGCTATATCTAAGCTGAAGTCAAACAAAGCTGCTGGAGCTGACGGCAACGATTCCGAAGTATTCAAAGCAGCAGGCGATGACTTGGTAAAATATAGTCGGAAGAAAGCATGACCGATGAATGGAACCTCAGCATAGTTTGCCCAATACATAAGAAAAAAGACACTCTAAATTGCGCCAACTACAGAGACATCAGGCTCCTGAACATTGCATATAAGATCCTTTCTGCCGTAGTATGTGAACGTCTGAAGCCGTTCGTCAACAACCTGATAAGTCTCTATCAGACCAGGAAAATCCACCATTGACCAAATATTCACATTACGGCAGATCTTGGAAAAAACCCAGGAACTTCAAATCGATACCCACCATTTCTTTATAGATTTTAAAGCCGCGTATGACAGCATCTATAAGGAAGAGCTGAATGGAGAATGCACGCTGCTCTATCAAGTTCAGAAAAGATCACACGGATACATTTGATGTCAAAAAAGGTTTAAGACAAGGCGATGCACTGTCATGTGACTTCTTCAACATCGTTCTGAAAAGAATTGCGCAAAACTCAACCATCAACACTAGAGGCACAATCTTCCAAGGGTCCAACCAATTACTCGGATACGCAGATGATACTGACATAATTGGAAGATCAAAGCGTGATGTTAGTTAAGCGTTTTTGAGCATTTCGACGTAAGCGGAGAAGTTAGGTTTAGTGGTCAATGAGGGCAAGACCAAGTATATAATGTCATCAAAAAAGAGCATTCAACGACGACGTCTTGGATAAAACGTCACCATGGACAGCTATAACTTTGAGTTAGTTGAAGACTTTGTCTACCTATAGGCACCGCTATAAACTCAGACAACGACACCAGTGCTGAAATCAAACGAAATAATAACTCTTGCAAGTCGCTGCATAGATGGAGAGTGGAGGAGACAGTGGCGGCTCCAGCGGGTAGGCCGGGTAGGCCCGGGCCTACCCTAAATTTTCAAAAATATATATGGCAAATAAATATGGCACAGTTTAACGCAAACTACAATTTTCATTCACTCCTTAAAAATGTTTAGTTACCAAAGTTCAAGTTTACTTATTATTGTTTGAAGGGTATGTTTAGTAAAAATGCTGCTAATAATGAAAACAAATTAATGAGTTTTACGTATATGTTTTTTCTTTTCTTAATATAATAAATACTACCGTAGATTACATTTTATAAATGCAGAACATAGAAGAAAATATACATAAACAATAGTTTTCAGATATAAAGCAGAGGTTAGTGTAGAAAAATATTTTAAAGAAAGCCAATAACATTTTAAATATTCATTCATTCATTAAAGAAACTTCCGCTTCAGCTAACCTTCATCAACTTTTTAGAAAAAAAAAAAATTAGCATTAATAGCAGCTAGATATTTCATAGCATATTTAATTTTTCACATTGTAAAATGTTTAGAAATGTTCACATGCTACAAAATTCGTAATTTTATGCGTAAGCATAAAAGATAACATTATTTAGTCCAGAAGTATGGATTTTGGCGCGTTCACTGATTTTTTTCTATTGGGTGTTCGGTTTCCCCATACTGGAATAAAAAAAAGTTACTAATCTATTTATTGCACTCATTAAGTAGGTATTGTGCGTGTAACCATAATACCATATTGCCTATTTCTATTCCTAAAAGATGCTTTACACAAAGCAACTTATTTTTAATACATGGTTCCCTCAAATTTTTATTCCAAAATCTAACTACAAATAAAATTCTAACTCTAACATAGTCCCTCAAAAAGAAATTTTTAGGAATATTTCTGCAACAAACAAAACTAAATTTGGTCTTGCAATTATCGAACTGATGAAAATACTAATCTAATTAAGGAATCTGAACTAGCTAAAGTGGGCAATGGAACTTCACAAGTATGTTTCTCGTAGCATTGTCTGTAAAAAAAAATACGGATACACCCGCCTATTGTTTCCACCTGAACTTCTAACGCCGCAAACAAAAAAAAATGCTCTAAGCAAACTACAGCAAGCTATGAACTTTTCAAGAACCCCGAGCCTGTCATTAATGAATTTGCTTCCCAAAAAGGCAGAAGATCTCAGTTTGTCATAAAATGAATTACTTATTAGTTTGTCATGAAATGAAGTTGTATTACTAAAGTAAAAGTTTACTTAGTGTAAGTCCAAAATAAAAGTTTTATTTACGGTTTTATTATTTTATTTCTTAACTATACTCTTTTTGGCATTTAGTGATTATGTTGATATTCCAATTCGTCATTGAACGTAAATTTTCAAATATAAAACAAATGACAGATTAACTGCTTCATTACCTATAGTCGATTATTGTATGTTATGTCAATATTGTTTCTCAACTTTTGTTTTTTATACTTATTTCAATATCTTACCCAAATATTAAATATACTGGTTTTTAAAGCAAATGATGTGTTAGTGAATTTAGTTGGTTACTTAGGTAAATGGTTGATTGCTTAAGGACCCTAAGTATCTGAGATAGATTTTGATTTAAATCTGTTTAACACCTTAAATATTTACTCTAATAAGCTGTTATAATTTTACTTCGTATTGAATAAATTTTTCAAAAATTCTAAAATGTGATTATTTATTCAGTATATATAAACCAATTATATATATACATATATTAATATGTTATCTGTACATTACTTGAAAATTAGCTAAGTCACGAAACTGGTTGGCTGAGTAAAAAAATACTCAGAAAAAGGATATATGTATGTAGATATATAATATGATATATAATGGGTGATTTTTTTGAGGTTAGGATTTTCATGCATTAGTATTTGAGAGATCACGCGGGATTTCAGACATGATGTCAAAGAGAAAGATGCTCAGTATGCTTTGACATCTGCCACAACGTCTGCCAACGATCTGCCACAACGTCGAATTTTCAGTGAATGGGCCCTAGAAAAGTTGGCAGAAAATCCGCTTTTTTGTCGACAAATTTTGTTCAGCGATGAGGCTCATTTCTGGTTGAATGGCTACGTAAATAAGAAAAATTGCCGCATTTGGAGTGAAGAGCAACCAGAAGCCGTTCAAGAACTGCCCATGCATCCCGAAAAATGCACTGTTTGGTGTGGTTTGTACGCTGGTGGAATCATTGGACCGTATTTTTTCAAAGATGCTGTTGGACGCAACGTTACGGTGAATGGCGATCGCTATCGTTCAATGCTAACAAACTTTTTGTTGCCAAAAATGGAAGAACTGAACTTGGTTGACATGTGGTTTCAACAAGATGGCGCTACATGCCACACAGCTCGCGATTCTATGGCCATTTTGAGGGAAAACTTCGGAGAACAATTCATCTCAAGGAATGGACCGGTAAGTTGGCCACCAAGATCATGCGATTTGACGCCTTTAGACTATTTTTTGTGGGGCTACGTCAAGTCTAAAGTCTACACAAATAAGCTAGCAACTATTCCAGCTTTGGAAGACAACATTTCCGAAGAAATTCGGGCTATTCCGGCCGAAATGCTCGAAAAAGTTACCCAAAATTGGACTTTCCGAATGGACCACCTAAGACGCAGCCGCGGTCAACATTTAAATGAAATTATCTTCAAAAAGTAAATGTCATGGACCAATCTAACGTTTCAAATAAAGAATCGATGAGATTTTGCAAATTTTATGCGTTTTTTTTTTAAAAAAGTTCTCAAGCTCTTAAAAAATCACCCGTTATATTGTGCCTACCCTAAAAATAAATCCTGGAGCCGCCCTGGAGGAGAAGATACAACGACAAAATGTATAGCGACAGAATAAAAGTCCAACGACTTAGATGGCTGGGTCATCTAGAGCGAATGGACATCAACGCTCTAATCCGGAATGTTCGCGATACAAATTAATACTAAAAATCAGTTGAAATAACACTTTTAGCTAGACTTATTTTATGATTTCATTGTAATAAAAGATTTTCTTGCGACTTCCTAAAAGGAAGTTGTTTAAGTGGTTTAAGTTTCTAAAAATGATTTTTTGTATACAAACATTTTTCTTTCTTTTCTGAACGATTGTTCAGAGAAAAATAGTTATACTTTATGTTAAAACAAAAAAAACTAGTTTTTTATTCTTTAAAGAAAATCAAAATTTCATTTTTTTTGTAAACTAGTGTTTAAAAGTTAAGAGTTGGGAAATGTAACACAAAATAGTAGATTCGTGTTTAGATTTAGCATAGAACTAATTTAAAATATTCTTTTCTTACCCATTATACATCTTTTTCTTCTCATAATTCAAGATATAAAGCCTATTTTTAGATTTTTAAATTGAATTAAAAATTTGGGATGGATAATACATGATGTAATGCAGGTACATATTTCATTTTGCTTCCACGTTCCATATAACACAACTAAGGCTGTAAAAATACTTAACCCCTGATTTGCGAAAGTTGGTAATGTTATGACCGCCTCCATTTTCCTCCTTCTCGTTGTTACTACACTTAACAAGATTTTAATTTATTTTGAAAAGGGAGAAGAATATTAACAAAATATTTTATTTGCTTTCATTTTCCAAATGAGTGAGATGAGTGTTTTGAAACAAATTTCATGGATTGTAATTATCTGTGCTTTGATACAAAATGCTGCGGAGGGAGGAAATATTGTAAAAACACTCGGGGGAGGGAGAATGGGGTGGCTCAAGCATAGTTATCAGTTGAGTGAACACAAAACGATACTTAAACCGATGTGGTCTTTGAAGAAAATCTTTCACTTGCCTCTTTTCACTGATATTATAGGTGAAGGATTTTCAGAAACAAACAATATTAAAACATCGCGAACAGTCCTTTAAAATTATAAAAGCAGATATTCCCATCATCCATCGCGATGCTGATTTAAAATTGGAAAAAGGGAGAGTAACTCAGTGAAATTTATCATTCTTATACACTTAAAGTCCATAAGCGTTTAATTCTTGCGTAATCGTATTATATTTAGGGACAATATGTATAAAGATAACAAAATATGCGAAAGAGGCGTGCGGTATTACCTATGAATAAAAATATACTAAAATATCAAAGATAGTTTTGTGTTTGCGGTCTCAAATATTAAACTACTACTACTTATACAAAAATATATTTTGGAACCAATATAGATTAATTTTTAAATATCACAGTTTGGAAACAACAACTCACAGCCAAAACTAATGGCGCAAAATTTTAAACGACTTAGAAAAATTTCAAAGCCGTTTTTTTCATTTTTAGCAATTTACTAGGCTTTAAAGATGATGTACCTAATTTTAAACAATTTTAACAACTTACTATCTCTTAACAATTTGCTAAAGTTAAAATAACTGAACGGCTTCTTTAACTTTTAGAAATTTGCTAAATCCATGAGAGATTTGTACAATTATTCTTTACGACCCAGTGGATGAAATTTTCCAGTCAACAGTTAGGAATGCCAATTAATAGGTCCGTTTAAGCGTGTTTGCTTTGTTTATACTCGAGAACTGTCACTTTTTAGATATTTTTGGATGCTCGTTTTTTAATAAAAGGCAATTAGCAAATTACTAGTTAGCAACACGAAAAGCAAGTTTTACAAATTTGGACTCCCTTTTAAATTGCTAAACCCTTGACAATAGGTTGTTTAAAATTTTGCACCAATATGTAGTACATATTTAAAGTCCAACGGCTTAGATGGCTGGGTCATGTAGAGCGAATGGACATCAACGCTCCAGCCCGGAAGGTCTTCGAATCCAATCCCGAGGGACGGCGCAGTAGAGGAAGACCGCGACTCAGGTGGCGCACTCAGGTGGGTGAAGACCTCAACCAACTTGGCGTGCGAAACTGGAGACAGCTAGCTAGGGACCGAGCTGGCTGGAGACGCATGCTGGTTGAGGCACAGGTCCACCCCGAACTGTAGCGCCACCTTAAGTATAAGTAAGTAAGTAAGTAGTACATATCGTTCGAAAAAATATTATTTTGGATTTCATAGCGCTCATTCTAAAGAATTATGATAGCATACTTCAAGTTTTATTGTTTTTAAATTAAACTAACATACATTATGTATATGGTTCAAAAAATAAAAGGTCATGAGCAAAAAAATATATATGATATATATTTTACTATGCAGGACCGATAAAGCGGTGAACGATTAATTTAGAAAAATTCAACAAAGACCAAGTCATCTTATAATATATAATAAATAATAAATAAATAAATTCCTTATTCATTATTAAGTATGGATTTCCTCTTATGAGAACTTGTATTAATTTTTTCGCTGCCAGTCGATTATTTTTCTGTTCGTGTTCCTCAGAATTTTAAGAGCTGTATCTATTTAACAAATCTTCAATAATTTTAGATCAGCACACCACTGAACAATTTTTGTATTCTCAAAAATTTGAAACGGTTCACAGAACTAAAAATTACTGAAATAGCATTTACCAAGGATTTTCACATCAAGCATATACAAAAGTAACGAAATAGCTTTTGCCTCTGCCGAAAAAACGGAAAAGTTACTCGTATCGCCCCAAAAAGGGCTACCAAAGTAAAATTCGGTTTGCAAATGGCGTGAATGCAAAACATGTTCAATATTTAAAGCCTAACCAAATTTTAGCTTCATGTTACTACGCACGTTTGCGAGTATTTACTAAAATGCTTTTTTATTATTCAGCTAGAAATCATATCAACTTTTAGTAATGTTTATTTTTTGTAAACAAAAATTCGATTCGATTCTCACAATTTTACCAGATGGGCGATGGCGTGACGTGATACCAAACTGATGTAATTTTAAAAAAAACTTTTTTTTTTAAATCAAAAAAAGTGAATACAAAATAACTGTCACTTCGAATATCTTAAGAACAAAAAATGATTTGAATGATCTCCAAAATAACGTTTTTGACAACTAACAAAATTTTGAGAAAAATTAAAAACCTAAAAAAAACATTATTAATAGTTGGTAAAAATTTATTTTCGACGGTATTGAATTCAAAAAGATTCCATTCTGTGCTCAATTTTCTTAGAAAAATACAGTCTTTATTTGTTTATAACAGAAATACAAATTTTCTAGAAATGCTATTAAAATTGATAAACCTTGGTTTTCGACTAAAAATCTCGTTAACATTTTTTGTTTTGATTTTGAAAGGAAATTATTTCATCATATGCAAAATATTGTTGCTAACTCCATCCCTGACAACAGTGCTCGCACACAGGAATGTTTGAGAGTTGTAAGTCACTAGGTCCTAGTTCTCAACGGACTGTAGCGTCAGTTTGCATTTTTTATTATTTTATTATTATTTTAATTTATTATTTCAGTTAACATTTCTTTTGCTCAATTCATCAGAGATGAGGCGATTTCAATACGAAAAAAAAAACGATGCGACCCACACTGATAACTTCCCATCCCATCTGCCGATTTGTCTTTCTTAAAAGGTTTGTATATTTTCGTGTTTTGTTAAAAAAGTTTTCAGTTGAATTATTCTAAAAAAAATTAAAATTGCAAAAAATATTTTGCATATGATGAAATAGTTTGATTTCAAAATCTATTTTTGTTAACGAGATTTTTAGTCAAAAAGCAATTTTTACCAATTTTAGTAGCATTTGCGTACTATTTTTTTTTTTAATTTTTATGAAAAAAAACTAACTGTTGGATTTTTACAAAAGAATTTACTGAGTGTTGAAAACAATATTTTCTCTAGTTTGAAGCCAATATTTTTAATTTTTGAAAAGACATTTAGATCGAAAGTAAATTTTTACAAAGTTTTAGTATTGTTTCTTAAAGGTTTTTATTTTTTGTAAGGAAACTGTCAATTCGATTTTTCTCAAAATGTTACCAGATGTCAAAAACGTTATTCTACGTTGCATAAACTTTGGAGACAAAATCATTTTTTGTTCGTTAAATAGTCGAGGTGCAATTTTTTTCAGTTTTTTTGATTTTTTTTTTTGTTTTCAAAAATATACTGGTTTGGTATCACATTACAATATATAATATAAAATTTAATTCAAGTCTCTAGCGTTATTGGTTCGTGAGATATTCAGGGTTAACCAACATTTTCACCTGTTTTTTAAACTGCTATGGTAAAAAACAACCCACTTAATTTTTTGAGAGTCCTTTCTGTGTTATTATCTGTATAAAAAAATGTATTTGAAGTCGATATCCCTACTGGTTCTTGAGCTATGGACAACGAAAAAACTTCTCGAACGTACGAACGTACGTACACACGTAAAAAATCTTTCATTTAGACTCAGGGACCTTGAAACGTCGTCGAGAAATATCAAAATTTTCAACTCGACAAATCGGACCGATTACAATACCTTCCTATTGGAAGTTACAAAATATTGTCATTATATTTAGATAAGTTGACGATATCTTTGCCTGTTTCTCTCTTTAAATGTTTCTATTTCTTATAAGTTCCATTATGTAACGCGAAGTACTTTGATGAAATGGGTTTTATTAAGTTTTGGAACAGAGCAATCAACGAAGTGGCTTATGTTATTCCCTCTAACCAGCTGATTGCGATTTTCCTACAAGAAACAGGACATTCCTAATATTAATTTTTACTTATGTTAGAATATGTAAAGTATTTGCTTAATTGTTTTTTTTTTGTATTTAGATATAGATATATTTCCTTGAATGTATTTCCTAAGTAATAAACTCACAGCCCTTTAAAATTTTGAACTTATTCTTTTTTTGTTCTACTCCATCTCCAACGACGACGCGACGAACGTCGTCACACCATCTGTTTAATAACTTAATATGAAACACGTCAGTTTTAATTTTTCTAAGTTCGCGTTTTTGTTTTGTTACTCTTAAAGCATGAAAACATTCTTGATTGATATATTCATCAAGCAATGTCAAACAGTGGGATATGGTATTGAAAGTTTTTGGAAAACATATAAATATACATATAATCTATCATTCTATTAAAAACATCTTTTATGAATTAAATTTTTCTTAGCATCAATAGAAAAACAGTCCGTTGAGACCTAGGGCGGCACGAGTACGATAACTTTGGCGCCAAGATATAATAACGGTTTTTGGTAGAGGGGCTTAATACAAGCATTTTCTACTATGGGAGGGGGGGGGGTCTATCTCCCCCCGTTCAGGCGGTAGGGGCAATTTATAAAAATTATTATTTAAAATGGAAAAAAATAATTAAAAAATAACGGTGATACTTACAATTAAGTTTTATACATTTTTTTACAGCCAACATTCTGTTTTATTAGCCAGTTTTTAATTCAAGTCAAAACTATGCGTAGTTTTTGAAAAATTTAATTTTAAACTCAAATTTTGAGTAAAAAAAGTTAAAAAAAAAGGTTTAAAGTGTAATTTTTCAATACTTCAAGATTATCTACCATTGTTTTTATATCAGAATTTATTGCTCTTATTTGTTTTTGATCAAAAACTGAAAACTAGATGATTTTTTGTCTTTTAGTTTTTGAGAAAATTAAAAATAACCACAACTACTATTTTAATTTAATTCTTTTTTTTTGCTTGAGTAGTCTTATTTTGATAGTAACAATGGTAGGTGCGAGTTTGGGTGTATGCAACAGTAATGTGTGTGCGAATTTGGGTGTATGCAACAGTGGGATCTGTAAGGGGGGGCATGCTGCCCTCCTGCAACCCCCCTGCTTGGGAACACTATAGGATTTGGGGTGGGTGCAAGTTGGAGTGCGTGCAAGGGGGGAGGGGGCACGGTTCGGTGGGTGCAAGATGGGGTGCATGCAAAGTTTCTTTTGCATTTAAATAAGCTGGATTTAAGAAAAATTAATTTACCCTAGGTGTATCTTAATCCATATTCGATTATTACTATCAAAATAAGACTACGTTAATACTTAAGCAAGGAAAAAGTAATTTAATTAAATTATTTTTTTTGGTAATTTTCAATTTTCTCAAGAACTAGAAGACATAATGTCATCTAGTTTTCAGTTTTTGATCAAAAACAAATAAGAGCAATGAATTCTAAAAAAAAAAACAGTAAATAATTTGAAAGTTTTGAAAAACTACACTTTAAACCTTTTTTTTTAATTTTTTTTGCATACATTTTTAGTTTAAAACAATTTTTTTCAAAAATTATGCATAGTTTTGACTTGATTTAAAAACAAGCTAATAGACAAAAATGTTGGCTTTAAAACAAGGTATAATACTTAATTGTAGGTATTACCGTTATTTTTTAATTATTTTTTTTTCCATTTAATGTACATATTTTTTTAAATTGCCCCTACTGCCTAAACGGGGGGAGATAGACCCCCCTTCCCATAGTGAAAAATGCTTGTTTTTAGCAATTCTATACAAATCCGTCATTAAACTTTGTCGCCAAAGTTATCGTTTTCTCCCCCCTAGGGCCTAGTGACTTACAACTCTACCATATCTTAACCGAATCCGAACGGATAATTTTAGAAAGCACTTTTTCATGACAAGAATTGTTCTTGTAGGATTTGTTATTTACTCGGAAGTGAACAAACTTTTGAGTCGGCACAGACTGGGACCTTTGTCATAAGAGTTCCACGCACTAACCATCATGCCACGGATACTACTAAGACTTTGGCATGCTGAATGCAATTAATTTCGTTTCAATCTTTTGGTGTGATGTATTCGAATTCTTGAATATTCATAAGGTATCTAATCGCAGATTTCATAACAGCTTTGGCATACTCAATACCATAATTATCATTCATACAAAAATGTTTGGGAATTCCGTATGCAGCATTAAAGATACGACCGAACGGGCATAAATGTAACGGGTAGATAAATCGTAAGAAGATTTACGAATTGAAAAAACTTTAATATGAATATATTAAAATTGTCCCATAAATCTTACTTCGCAAGGTACAAAATAACTACCCTTCCACTTGCAGCTTTTTTCTGGCAAACCTATTTCCAATCTAATGATTCCCACTGTATAATATACATTTCCTCAAGTTTTCCATTCACAATGTCCATGTTCAAAATAAAAACAAATAGGAAAAAATACACCAATTCCACCAAGATAAAAAAGAAGTACCATTTTGGTGCCATTGTTTTGCTTTCTTATGTTTCCAGTAGTAGCTTTGCAATGCATACAGGTTCACACCGATTTATATTTTCTCAACCAACCTATCAAGCTGGGTGCTCTTTTACAATTTTCATATAGCACCACGGGTGGCCTTTAATTCGGTGCTATTGACGTATTGTAATAATTTTACATATGCGGAAATCCAAGGAGGTTAATGGGGGATTAACATTTATTGAAGTATGTATTTAAATTCTAATAATATTTTGGGAAAACACGATATTTTAACTTATTGAATTGATAGTGTGCAGATATGTCCTTGTTTTATATTTCTTGGACACAAATCCGTTTGTATGTATGTACATACCTACTTAATTCCTTGAATATAAATAATGTCTCGTGAAAAAATAGTGCAATCGAATGACTCCAGATGTAGTGGTAAAGGCAAGCGAGTAGCTTGCTAAAATTTCAAAAACAAATCATTAAAACCTATCTCGAAAATGGTCAAGTACTTAATCGTTCGTGTTGCCTCAGTGGAAGCTTAATTTCATTCTCCGTAGAAGAAGTTATAAAGAAATCGGTAAGACCTTCAAGGAAATAATTTTTATTTTTTGGATATATAATTATTTTGTGGAATCATAAAGGTTAACCAAATACACACACTTTTAATATTTCTTAAAAATTAACCATTAGATAATCAACCAACCCCCTACAAACAGTGAACGATTCTTGATCCGCATCTGGTTTTGCAACGACAATTTTGTGTTTTATTTTCTTATATATGAAGGAGTAATTTAAATAAGCGTCATGCATTAATATATACCGAAGCTTTTGCTTGTGTTTTCATTTATAAACATAAACCCTTTTCGAAAAACAATAAATCTAGTGTAGCCCACCAATGCATTCTTAATTACTTAAACACAGAACAAAATCCCAATTGAAAACAATTTTCAAAATTGTTTTTATGAGATACTAGTTGGGAACCCGCGATTTCGTCTGCGTAGGATAAGTATTTCGAGTACCTAGGTTGTTTATTTTCTTCACCGCGAATTCCTATCTATCTTTATACTAAAACAAAATTTATTAAAATTGGTTCCTCGGGCCGCGGTTTAGTTGTCAAGGTGTAACGGGCAGCCAGAGTTACTTTGAGAGACACTTGTTCAAAATTGTGTAATGTATGTAACTTGGAACTTAAGTATTTTTGAAACGTTACATATCATTACATATCATTGTTTATAAAACCTATAGTACTATTGTGGAAAATACATTTTGAAATGAATTTGGGTATTGAAAATTTGTTTCAGAGATTAAAGAAATTAAATCAAAAACAAAGTTAAAGAAAAGAGATGGTTGCAATATTTTCAATCTCACAAGCGAGACTAACAAAAATAATTTATTAACGCCAAATTGAGGAAAAGAAAAAAGACGGGATGAGACCAACACTGATAAATAATAACTTCCCATCCCGTCTGTCAATTTGTCTTGCTCAAACTTTAACAAAATATTCATAACAGTATTTAATGTGAGATAAATAATTTGAAGTCAATATATGTATTTCTTTGTTCTCCTTATACTTTAGTCGAAAACCATTTCTAATCAGTTTTTTGTTGTTTTTGTAGGTTTTCGTGGTTTGTTAAAAAAGTTGTCAGTTGAATTTCTCTAAAAAATTAACTACATATATAGTTTGATTTCAAAATCTATTTTGGCTAACGAGATTTTTATTCGAAAACCAATTTTTACCAATTTTAGCAATGTTTATTTTTAGGTTTTAATTTTTTGTAAAAAACTGTCAATTCAACTGTCAAAAAAAAAATCAGTACCAATCGGCTACCTGAAAGCGTCACACGTTTTTGTTCATTCTGTGCGGTATATAAAAACTCAATCAAAATTTCCAAGAGATCTCGTTCTCCAAATGGTGAAGACACCATGTCTTCGCTTAAAAAAAATCAAAAACTGAGCTCTATAGAGCATAACCGTTGGATACCTCTGCAAACGCATCCCGATACTGATATCGACATCGAAGTGGATGAAGTTGTTGTTCCACCAACTGAATCTAAAAAAAAATCAAAAATTCCCTCGGTTTGTGTCTTGCATCAAACTAGTGAAAATGTCCATGCTTTGTTTCGTGAACTTAAAATTGATCTATACAGTATATAAAAAGAATGTCGATTGGAATCAAAGTTAACTGCGAAGATCTTGATACACATGCTAAACTTTGTGCTGCACTTAAAGTAAAAAATTGTCAATTTTTTACACACAATCTGCCAGCAGTAAGATCTTTTAAAGTTATGCTATATGGCTTACATGAAGTTAAAGTCGACGAACTTCAACAAGAACTAGTGTCACGTGGTCTTAAATGTCTTAGTATCAAATTGCTAAAAAAAAATTATGATAATTTCATTGATATTTTCTATCTTATCAACCTTGAGTGTGGTTCAATAAAATAAAATTAACTAAAAAAACAATTTCGTTCAGTATTTAGAACCGAAGTTAAATGGGACTTCGCCCGAAGGCAACGAAACAAAATGACGCAATGTTATAATTGCCAAATGTTTGGTCATGGTGAAAAAAATTGCCACATTAAGACTCATTGTGCTAACTGTTCCCAAAATCACGCAACTAAAGATTGTGACTCTATATCTATTAAATGTGCAAATTGTAACGAAACGCATAAAGCCAATGACCCTATTTGCATGAGCCGACAAAGTTTTTGTAAAATTAGAGAAAAATTATCATCGCGTAATAAAACACATCACAACAACAAGACAATTTTTGCAAGAACAATGCACACAAAGCCGCAGCAGCGGCAACATCAATCGTTTATAACTGACATGAACGACTTTCCTGCGATTTCGCCACACAAGAGGTCCAAGGTGCCAAACTCAACTGAAGGTGCAGCTGTAGAAAATGTTTCAAATGACAACAACACAGGTTATAATCAGCGTTGCCACAATGTTACAAGTGTAACAAAAGTGTTACACTTTTCTTATTTTTTTTTGTATTTGTTACTATGTTACTTTTTTTTTCTTTTTGTTACACTTTTTTCTCCAAACTTTTTTTTCTTTAAAAATTTACTTTATGATTTTTTTAATCAGTGTGAAGTGCGCTTAAACAACACTTCCACCTATTTGTACACCTACGTCCTAAATTAAGTTGAAATCACCTTCATTCGATTTGATCGAACCAATTTAACTAATAGGTACCACTTGAATACCATTGAATCAATAATGTTTGCAAAACAAATAAAAGATCAATACTCGCTTAATTTGCCTAAACATGTTTTAGGTAAAACTTAAAATGTGTCTTACTTATACTAATTTATTAACTTATTATTTAATGTATAGTTTTGTACTGAATTTAAAAACTGTGATGAAGAAAACTTATGTTCCTATTAGGTTAGGTTAGGTTGGAGTGGCTGTCCAGATGTCATCGACTCACTTAGACCGCAAGGGTCCATTGTGATACCACTAATGAGGTTACTCATGGGGGAGTAATGAAAATTAAACAAACCATTTTGTGCTTTTAATAAAGTTAGAGAGACACTTTGTGTCAATCGTTGCCAGTTCACTGGTATTGTCGAAGAAGGGATTGCCAAGAAAGTTATTCCTTCTAATGGAGAGTGCTGGACATGTACATAGAAGGTGTTGGACTGTTTCCTCTTCCTCCTCGTCCATGCAGCTTCTACAAAAGTCATTTGTGTAGACCCCTAGCCTCAGAGCATGTCTTCCTATGAGGCAGTGTCCTGTTATTACTCCAATTGTAGAGCTTATATTTTGTCTGCTCAGGGATATCAAGCCTTTTGACCGATTTAAATCTATGCTTGGCCATATTTGCTTGGTTGCTAGGCAGGTGGTACTCTGTGACCATCTAGCATTTGTTGCTTCTAGAGCATATTGTTTGAGAAGATATTTGCATGTAGCAAGTGGTGTTCCTATGTTATGTTTTTGTCTAACATTAGGCAGAAGTGTTCCGTTTTTGGCGAGCTCATCGGCTTTACAATTTCCCGGAATGTCTCTGTGGCCCGGCACCCAAATGAGGTGAATATTAAACTGTTCTGTCATCTCATTCAGAGATGATCGACAATCGTGGACTACTTGTGAGTTTGTGGAGACAGACGCGAGAGATTTAAGAGCAGCCTGGCTGTCCGAGAAGATTCGTATATCCCTGCAAGATATAACGTTTTCTCTGAGCCAGGATAGTGCCTCTTTAATCGCCATTACTTCTGCCTGGAATACACTACATTGATTGGGAAGTCTATATGATAGACTTAGATTCAGTTGTTCCGAATAGATACCACTTCCAACTCCGTAATCGGTCTTTGAACCGTCTGTATAGAAGTGTATCGCATTGTCTTCCAGGGGTCTCTCTTCTTCCCAGGAGGATCTTGAAGGGATGGACACATGGAAGTTTTTACCGAATACCATTTTAGGGGTGGTATAGTCGAAGCGATCTGGGATAGATCTGAAATTGTCTACAATGATAGTATGTCCAGTATTGTTACTGTTCCATTGAGAGGTGGCTCTTGGACAACATGTTCCTATTAAAAATAAAAAATTTAGTTCAAGAGCATTCTTTGATTTTAATCATTTTTTTTTTTCAATTTGTTACATTTTTTTCGCTTTTGTTACGTTTTTTAAAAAAATGTGTTACACTTTCGTGAAGCCCAGCGGCAACGCTGGTTATAATGCTTGGTCAAACTCTCCAAAAACCGTCTTTACTGAGAGTACAGGGCCAAATGTACTCTTCTCCATGGAGGAGATTAACTCTCTTACTGCAGAAATGATACTTCTACTCGGTCGATGCAATACCAAGGCCGAGCAATTCAACACGACTACTGAACAATTAGCTGTTAAGTATCTTTATTCTAGTAAATAATGATGAGTGGAAACTTTAATATAAACTGTTGGAATGCTAGAAGCATTCGATTTAAAACAATTGAATATTTTGCTTTTCTAAGCAAACATAACATTGACGTTAGTCTACTCAGTGAAACTTGGTTAGATAGCAATGCAATGTTAATATTTCAAATAAAGAGTATATTTGTTATCGTTTAGATAGAGAAGAGAGAAATGGGGGCGGTGTTGCCGTGGTTGTAAAAAGAACTATAAAACATAAAGTGTTACCTATTATTAAAACAAAACTTCCACTTATGAGTGGTTTAAATCTTATTTGGTAGGCAGAGAGCAAAAGGTTCGTGTAAATGGAGTTTTTAGTACATCGGTTCTTATAAAGAATGGAGTTCCACAGGGATCTGTTCTTGGGCCATTATTATTTCTTATTTATATGAACTCCCTATTTCAACAAAGGTTTAATGGTAATCCAATAGCTTTTGCTGATGATATCGCTTTCACTTATGCGGAAAAAACACCTTTCGAATGTATAGTTAGGATGAATGAGGACCTTCAAATGCTCAGAATCTGGTTTGCAGCTCACAAACTAATAATGACTGAAAAAACTAAAATGATGCATTTTGAGACATCAGGATACACTTTTGATGACTACGAAGTTTCCTATCATTCATACGATTGTAAAAAAATTTAGTTTACCGCTACATATTTGTGGAAGAGACAATTTCAAAGGTTCTAATCTTTGCTCGAAAACCTGTTTTAAAATTAATTCTGTTGATTCATTTAAATATTTAGGGGTACACATCGACAAAAAACTGAACTGGAAGTGTCATATTGAAACAGTAAGAACCTACTTGACTTTAGTAACTCGAAAGATGTATCTTTTAAAACCTTACTGTTCACGTAGTGTTTTGTCAATGATTTATTACGGACTTGTTAACTCAAAACTGCAATACGGTATAGTTAATTGGGGAGGCGTTTACATGAACACTTTTGAGTCCCTCTTGGTTGCTCAAAAACATATCGTACGAATCATATGCGGTAGAAATCGATTCACACATAGCTGGCCTTTTTTTTGTGATCTGCGCATCCTGCCTCTTAGACATCTTTATGTTTTCAAAGTTTTGAGAGAATTCTTTATACAAAGCGGCAATGTACCAACTAGAAATTCGTCCGTATATAACTTACGAGTAAATAATTTAGCACTCTTCAATGTTCCGTTTGTACGTAGATCACTTTTCACAAACTTTTATCTAACCACCTCCGCCAAACTGTTCAATAAGCTTCCCTTATCTATCAGAATTAATAATAATTTGAACTTATTTCTTAAAAGTGTCAGATCATGGCTTTTTACTATTGACCTTAATGATGTTGAGTTACTATTTAGAGTTACTTCCTAGAACCTAATAATATACATATACATACATATAAATACACACACAACAAAGATTCTTCTCGGTTCCTACAAAATACTAAATTGTAATAAAATAATAAATTATTTTTCATTACTTAATAAAAATTAAAAAAAAAAAAAAAAACTTATGAAAAGCTGATAGTACCCCATGTCAGTTATTCTCAGTTAAAAATTATATGTTAGATCAATCAACACTAACTTTATAGTTATAGATTGATTTTATTGTATTCTGTTTCCATCATTTAATTATATAATTTTATATTTGTTAATTAGATATAAGTGAAATGAATGCAAAATAAATTGAATTGAATTGAATTGAACTCATTGAAAATATTGGAATTGAAGTACCATTTGAAAATGGACGTTCGATTAAAATTTCTTCAATTTATTTTCCGGGTCGCTCTTCTTCGCAAAGCAAAAGGTATGATTTTAAAAATGATCTCCGTAAATTTATAATATAAAATATAAATGATATTTTTCTTATTGGTAGAGATTTCAACTGTAGACATAGGAATTGGGGTTGTAGTAGGGCAAATGCTTGGGGAAATATACATATTGTCAGATTTGAATTCAGGGCATCCGTTTAACATTTTATACCCACCTGCATTCACCCGAATAATCGAACTAATCCCTCCACTCTGGATTTATTCCTAACTAACACGCCCGAGCTTTTTACCCAACCCAACGTTGTAAATGATCTTAGTTCAAATCACTTGCCAGTTCTTATAGGAATTAATTCTACCCCTGTAGAGACATGTAATATTGTCTATGACTTTAAAAACACAAATTGGAACAGATTTAAAAGCATTTTGCGACAAAAACTGAGAGATATACCGGTCATTAGTTCTAATAATATACATTTTGTTCAAATTGATGAGTCTGAGTGCTTTCACGAACTCTGTACTTGAAAGCTTTGAGCAATCTGTTCCAAAAAAAATTAATCTCCGGAACAATGGTAACGCATTACCACCTCAAATAGTAGAAACCATACAAATTAGAAATAAATATAGAACTTTATGGATGAGGTCAAGAGATCAATTTTACTTCTCTGAAATGAAAACCTTAAACGAAATTATAAAAATATTGCTTGCCGATTTCCGAAATCAATCTTGGAACCATAAGCTTCAAGGCTTAGATAAAGGGAGTAAACCCTTTTGGAATATTATAAAAGTTGTTAAGAAGAAAAAAGTTCACATCCCATCCTTTAAGATAGGTAATACAGTATTGCTTTCAAACGAAGAAAAAGCAGGTGCTTTAGCAACTGAATTCTGTGCTAACCACTTAGTTGCAAGCAATTTAACTATAAACAAATCCAATCCAACGTGTCAAACAAATCCAGTTAAAGAAAGAGCTCCAAAGAGAACCGTTTGGCAGTACGAAAAAGCCAACTGGGACGGTCTCAATAATTTCTTCAGGATCTTTAACTGGTCGCTATGCTTCCTCGGTAGCGACGTAGACTCCAGTGCAGATATGATTTCTAGTATGATTCATCTGGGAATGGAAACGTTTATCCCGAATAGGGTTAAAAGTATTAAACCCAAGGTTAAATCATGGTTCGATTCGAGCTGCAAAAGAGGTGAGCTTCCGATGTTTTAAAGCCAACCCAACTGAGGAAAACCGGAAAAAGTTTAAACAAGCCAGGAAGGCTTGCAACGCCTATATTCGAAGGACCAAATTTTTACATGACCAAAAATTACGGCGAAAAATACTGCAATGTCCCAAAGGCAGTAAGAATTTTTGGTCATTTGTAAAAAATATGAGGAATTCTTCCTCTTCCTCGGTTCCTACGCTTGTTGTCAATGACACTCCTTTAGTTAGCTCTATTGATAAAGCCAACCGAAAATTCCACCTTACCAGATAGTGTCATGACTCCCCCAGTTCTTGAACGCGTAAATGATTCTATGGGACCAATCTTTTTTCGTACTCGAACTGTGGCGAGAGTTCTTAAAGATCTCAACATTCATAAATCCGCTGGCCCAGATGGTATCCCCGCTATTATTCTGAAGAGGTGTTCTTCCACGCTAGCAAAACCACTGCGTTAGCTTTTCCATCTATCCTATTCTTCTGGTCTCGTTCCGAGTAGTTGGAAAACTGCATTTGTTCAGCCAATCCTAAAAAAAGGCGAATCTTCTTCTCCCACAAATTATCGACCGATAGCACTAACGTCCCTTCTTTCTAAGGTCATGGAAACGCTGATTAATTATCAGCTTATGAAATATCTTGAGGAACGGAAGCTTCTTAATGACCGGCAATACGGCTTTCGTAGCAATAGGTCCACTGGTGATCTCATGGTTCATCTCACCGAACAGTGGAACAAATCTTTACATCGTTTTGGAGAAAGTAAGATTATTGCACTTGATATTTCAAAGGCATTTGATAAAGTCTGGCATCTTGCTCTCTTATCGAAAATGCGTGCTTTCGGTATCGACGAATCTCTTCTTCGTTGGATTAGAAATTTTCTTTCGAACCGTTTAATACAAGTTGTTTTGGACGGATTCAAGTCTGAAACTCATAAAATAAATGCTGGTGTGCCCCAGGGCTCCGTTTTGTCTCCGACCCTCTTCCTCATTTTTATAAATGATCTCCTGTCTGCCACTTCTAATCCAACACATTGTTTCGCTGACGATATCACTCTTAGCTTTTCATATTCGTTTCCAGACTCACAACCCTCCTCTTCGGATGTGGAACTGCAACGGCAAAATATGATTAGCTCATTAAATTCCGACCTACACAGCATTGTACAATGGGGAATAAAAAATCGTGTGGAATTTAATGCTTCGAAAACGCAATGCTGTCTTGCATCGTTAAAGCGAGATAAACCCTCTTTGCCACTATCTATGAGTGGCACTTGCATCAACGAAACGGAAAATCTCGACATCCTCGGAATGTGCATCAGCAACCACCTTTTGTGGAGCGATCACATACGCGATGTTGCCAAAAATGCCGCAAGATGTCTAGGTTTTTTGAGAAGTTGCAAGAAATTTTTCTCTCCGTCTGATCTGGCTACAATCTACAAAACCTATATACGTCCGAAACTTGAATAAAACTCTCATCTCTGGGCTGGTGCTCCAGTAACTTATTTAAGCCTCTTGGACAGTATTCCAAAAATAGCTTTTAAAATGATTGGTGACATTAACATCATCAACTCGTTTACGTCACTCGAACATCGACGCAAGGTTTCTTGCCTCACCCTTTTTTACCGTTATTTTAACGGACTTTGCTCTAGTGAAATAGCCAGTTGCATTCCTCCCCTTAAACAATTTAACCGTAATACCCGCGCTTCTAGGAATGCCCATCAGTTTACCCTTGAGCCCAACTTCGGCCGTACTATGAAGTACAGAGATTCTTTTTTTAGCCGTACTACGCGAATGTGGAACGCCTTGGCACGCTCTATCTTTCCCTGTCATTGCAATGTTCAGAAATTTAAAATCAATGTACACCGACACCTCCTATCCAACCCTTCCCTCTTTTCCTAATGCTCACACTGTGTCTTTGGCATATTAAAGGTATACAAAACCCTTTTAGTGTTCGCTAATTATAAAAAAAAAAAAAAAAAAAAAACAGTTATATTGAAAACAACGTTTCGTAATCAATACAAAGGCTTAATACTAGTACCATTGATTTTACTGATGATATTATATCCACTGATGATTTAAAAGATATATTACGAAGTCTTAAAAATACCAAATCACCAGGATTTGATGGGTTAAAAAATTTATTTCTAAAAAATCTTCCTAAAAAAGGTATACAATTTTTAACTGTGCTTTCAATGCATGTTTCAAAATAGGATACTTTCCAAATACTTGGAAAACGGCAATCCCAATCTTTAAGCCGGGCAAAAATGCTTGCCTGCCTTCTAGCTACAGGCCAATTAGTTTATTAAGCTCTTTAAGTAAGTGCTTGGAAAAATTAATAAAAAGCAAACTATTACAACATGTGGAACAGTTTGATATCCTGCCACAGGAACAGTTTGGTTTTAGGAGACATCATAGTACTGTGCAATAGGTTGACAGAATAACGAAAGATATTAAACACAACCTTACTATAGGGAAAAGTACGGGAATGGTCTTTCTTGATGTCGAAAAAGCATTTGACTCCGTGTGGCACGAGGGACTCATTCACAAACTTCTTGTTTTAAATTTTCCAATCTATCTTGTAAAAATGATTTTATCCTTCCTTACAAAACGCACTTTCAAAGTCTCCGTTAATAATTGGTATTCCGATGTAATTGAAATTGTTGCAAGTGTACCTCAAGGATCCGTTCTTGGCCCCTTTTTGTATATTATATACACACATGATTTACCGAAACCCCATAACTGTAAAACTGCAATTTTCGCGGATGATACCTGCATTTATTCAACAGATTCAATTGGTTCCTTAATCGAAACCAATCTGCAATCTGCTTTGTTCTCAGTGCAATCATATTGCGATGATTGGAAAATAAAATTAAACGCTTCCAAGACACAGGCCCTCTTTTTCACTAGAAAAAGAAAAGCCTGTTTCCTTCCAAGCAATAGGCTTCAGTTGAATGGGGTTCAAACTGAATGGAAATCGAGCGCTAAGTATCTTGGGGTACACCTGGACAAAACGTTGACATTTAGTTTGCATATTCAAGAAACACTAAATAAACTTAATATGGCGATAAAAACTCTATATCCATTTATAAATCGTAGATCCAAATTGAGTGTTGAAAACAAATTGTTATTATACAAAGTAATATTTCAAAGTATAATGAAATATGGTTCTCCTGTATGGGGAACATGAGTTACATATTTGTATGGTGACCTTCGTCACCATAATAGTCCAACAACCCTAAACGGATATTCAATTAGTTCAGTATAAAATGTAATATGAGTAAATTAAAATGTCAAATTGACAAAAAATAAAATATCAAATTGTAAGATAATATATTAAGTATATTGTTCGATCAGCATATTAATAATAAATGTAAAATATGTCTGATCGAACAACATAACAAATGTACATCTAGAAATTCAGTCGTGAATATACCACCGCAATTAAAAGAACTTAAAGCACAAAACTTCAAACTCTTTTTCTTTAACTGGCGCAGTCGATACGGAAAGCAAACGCAGAAAAAAATTATTTTTGTAACTACAAATCAGCTAAAAAAAATATATTTTGTTTACAGTGCGTATTTTGTTAACCGTCCACGTCCCCAACTCCACCCGATAAAATATCAAACAAGATTTGCCGGGAACTAAACAAAAAAAAAAGAATAAGTGTTTTGTTAGTCATAAATAAAATAAGAGAACTAGCTACAGGGAACTTAGCTAGGGAAATAAGAGATGTATATGACTTACTTAAAGTCAAAAGCATCTTGTATTCGTATGTAGGGTTCGATGTAGGCAATATTATAACAAACAAATTTAATAATAGAAAAAACAATGACTTTAGGCCGACAGATAGGACATACCGACAAAATAACCAACAGTCTCAAAACAATTTTTATTACAATAACTCAAGACAAACGAATCAGCGAAGACAAAACACTGATTTCAATGCAAGTGGAACAAATAACACAAATCAACATACAAACAATAATTCGGGTCAGACAAACCGAAACCAACGAAATAATACGGTACAAAACAACAACCAAACACTAAATAATTACAACAATAACTATTCCAGACAGACTCGTAATAGACAAAATGTTGAACCGATGGACATAAATAATTTAGATCAAGGATCTCAAGTTGTCCAAGAAGAAATTCATTCAATAGAAGCTCCGGTTTTTCTGAATGTAGCCTCTCAGGTAATAAAACGCAGGTAGTATTCGCGTTTAATAATCAGAAACATATATGCTTGTTAGATACAGGCTCCACAATGAGTTTAGTAAATACGAGTAAAATAGACTGTACATCTTATAACGTACTCGAAGAGCTTACGGTGAACTTGTCTACTGTAAATAACCGAAGCGTAGAAAAACTTAAAATTTATCAGGTTCCTGTACCCACTGAATTTGGTTATCAAAAAAATGTTTTTGTTAGAGCGTATGGAAAATCACTAGGCGACAAAGCATATAGTCTCTTGTTAGGAATGGATGTTCTTGGTAACATGGTTGAAAGCATAAATATTGTAAAAAAAGAAGTGGTTCTACAAAATAAAACCATACTTCCAATGGTATTAGAAATAGAACCATCTTTACAATGCTATGAGTTAGAGGGTGGTACTGAAGTAAAGCTAGACGATCTAAAAGTATTCGAGAGACAGGAAATACAAGATTTGCTTCAAAAATACAAAAAACTCTTATATAGAGATGGAGATCAGCTTACTAACTGCGAAAGTATATTCCATGAAATAAAATTATCCACAGACCAACAAATTAATGCTAGACTGTACCGTCTGCCTCAGAAACATGAAGAAGAGGTAAGAATCCAAATTAATGATATGGAAAGGCAGGGCATAATACGAAAATCGAATAGTCGATATGCTTCACCAATCGTAGTGGTCGCTAAAAAACCCGATATCGAAGGAAAAGTCAAATACAGAGTATGTGTCGATTATCGAGCTCTCAATGATATAACTGTAGACGACAAATACCCATTACCAAATATCGAAAGTATTCTCGATAAGTTAGGTAGGTCTCAGTACTTCTCAACCCTTGATTTAGCCAAGGGATATCATCAAATAAAGGTGCATCCTGATGATATACATAAGACTGCATTTGTAACACCAAACGGTCTATATGAATATACCAGAATGATCTTTGGGCTGAAAAACGCCCCAGCGACATTTCAACGTCTAATGAATGAAATATTGAGAGAGTACATAGGCAAAATTTGCACGGTTTATCTTGATGACATACTTATTTTTTCAACCTCATTAGAAGAGCACATAGCATCACTGGACAAAATTTTTCAAAAATTAGCTGAGTACAATCTTAAGATACAATTAAGTAAATGCTCTTTTCTTAAGAAAAATACAGAATACTTAGGTCACATACTTACTGCAGAGGGAATGAAACCTAACCCTAACAAAATAGAAGTAATCCAAAAATATCCTTTGCCTCAGACAATTAAACAATTACAAGGATTTTTAGGTAGCACTGGATATTATAGAAAATTTATTGCTGATTACTCTAAAATAGCATACCCGATGGTAAAATACCTAAAAAAGAACATGAAAATAAACAGTAAGGACCCAGAATACATTCAAGCATTTGAACGATTAAAAGAAAATCTAATTAAACATCCCATACTCAAATTTCCTGATTTCAACAAACAATTTTCCCTTTTTACTGATGCTAGTAATTATGCGTTAGGAGCTGTTCTTACTCAAGACGGGCAGCCAGTCTGTTATGCTTCCCGAACATTAAACGATCACGAAAAAGACTATTCAACAACGGATAAGGAATTCTTAGCAATAGTATGGGCTACCGCATATTTTAGACCGTATCTTTGGGGACAGAAATTTAAAATAATTACTGACCATATGCCTGTAAAATATTTAAATAAAAAATACAATGGAAAAGAATTTAGTCAAAGAGTTCAAAGAGGACTTCTTAAATTACAAGAATTTGAGTTTGACATTGAATATATAAAAGGCAAGGAAAATAAAATAGCAGATTTCTTAAGTAGGATCCCAGAGGAAATAAACGAAACATATTACAGAAAACATAATTTAAAAAATGTTGATCCAACAAATACTAAAAGACCAAATAAATTTGCAGGTAATCTTTTGGCTTCAAGCGATCTTCTGGCTGATAATACTGAGAGTAACGGAAGCAACACTCATAATAACACCAATACAAACCAATAAAGGGTATACTACCTTAAACTTAGGCCCAGTAGAAATAGTAAACGAAGCCCAGACTGTATTACATATAATAGATACTAAGGATATATTTTCAACAATAGGATTGATAGAAGTTAATTTGCAAACTCTGCAATTAGAAAACAATACCGAAATTCGAAATGAAATTTTTAACATTAAATCAAAACTTGGATCAATAGTACCACTAAGAAGACAGAAAAGAGGACTAATTAACATTATAGGAACAGGACAGAAATGGTTGTTTGGGACAATGGATGACAATGACAGACAAGATATTATCGGACATATGAACGTAATTGACACCAACAATCATGCAGCTATAACAAATCTTAACAAACAAATTAAAATTAACGAACAATTTATGGACTCAATCAACAAATTTAAAAAAAACATTAGAAACAGATAGAGAAGCTTTATCCTATAACTACCAAACTGTTGCTTGCTTCAAATCAAAAAGACATTCTTAGAAAACAACTTATTACCGACCAATTATTAAAATTACAAATATTAGAAAGCAGAATTGATAGCGTACTAGATAACATAGCATCTGCTAAACAAGGCATACTCCATCCAAGTATTTTGACAGGAATGGAAATAAAGACATTAGGGATAGACTTCTATAAACTCGAAAATGCTAAAATAGGACTTATGAAACTCGACCAAAATAGACTCATAATAGCTGTGAAACTACCAAAAGACTATATTTTGACCCAACTTAAAATGATATTGCCTATATACCAAATAATAATAAAAAAGAAATAGACATGGAAAACTTACAGTTTATAGAAATAAACAATGTTCAATATGTTTATAATCCTAAGAACATTTATTTGAAAGATTTAAATATAAGTAATTCATGTATAACAAAGGACTCATGTACTTTTCGTTATAATAAAGAAAAGAAAATAATAAAAATTGATGACGATACTTATGCAAAAACTTACTAATGGTTGTGATGATAGAAAATTAATTTTAACTGGAAATTTTATATTAAATATTAATAATTGTTCAATAAATATATTAAATGAAACTATTTTCAACTATCAACTAGAATTTATTCAAAAGTTTCATTATGAAGAAGACAAAAATTTAAATGTAACAGACAAATTAAAGTTTGAAGAAATATCAAGAATACAACAAATTGAAAACTTACAAAAAATTAATGAATTAACTTTTCACAGAACTACATATAAGTCAAATCAGTAATATAACAATGTTTTTAATAATTATAATTATTCTTATTGTAATATTTTTTATAAACAAGTCAAATCGGAAATTAAAAATTAAAATAAATAATGTTAAAAAGCCCCAACCAAATGTTAAAATTATAGAAACTCCGATGATTCAGGAGAATCTTAAAAATAAGGGGGGAGAAGTTACATATTTGTATGGTGACCTTCGTCACCATAATAGTCCAACAACCCTGAACGGATATTCAATTAGTTCAGTATAAAATGTAATATGAGTAAATTAAAATGTCAAATTGACAAAAAATAAAATATCAAATTGTAAGATAATATATTAAGTATATTGTTCGATCAGCATATTAATAATAAATGTAAAATATGTCTGATCGAACAACATAACAAATGTACCTACATCTAGAAATTCAGTCGTGAATATACCACCGCAATTAAAAGAACTTAAAGCACAAAACTTCAAACTCTTTTTCTTTAACTCATGTGCTAAAAGTCATATTAAAAGGCTGCAAATTATGCAAAATAAAATTTTAAAAATGATGCTCAATCATCCCTGGCATTATTCTACGGAGGATCTGCACCAAGAAGCAAAAATTGAAAAAGTTGCATTTCGAATCTCAAAATTATATGATCGATATAAAATATTGTGCAGTTGCTCTGACAACAACTTAATATTAAATTTATCTAATTAAGGTGTTGTAATTTTTCTATTTACTTGTTTATTGTTTATTTATTTATCTATTTATTTATTTATTTATTTATTTATTTATTTATTTATTTTATTTATTTATTTATTTATTTTTTTATTTATTTTATTCATTTATTTATTTATTTATTTATTTATTTATTTATTTATTTATTTATTTATTTATTTATTTATTTATTTATTTATTTATTTATTTATTTATTTACTTATTTATTTATTTATTTATTTATTTATTTATTTATTTATTTATTTATTTATTTATTTATTTATTTGTTTATCTTTTTGTTTATTTATTTATTTATTTTTGTTATTTATTTATTTGTTTAATTATTTATTTTTGTTATTTGTTTAATTATTTATTTTTGTTATTTATTTATTTATGTTTGTTATTTATTTATATATTTTAAATTATTTATATACACAACTGTGATAAACATAATTATGTTTTTTTTTTTTTGTTTTTTTTTTTTTTGTCATTCATTTATTTATTTTTCTTATATATTTTTTTTTGTTCCATTAATATTTATATTATCTGTTATATAAACAACATCTTTTTTGTGATTCACACGAACCCATTTCTCTCTTCTCTCTTCTTAGGGAAAATATACTTATTTTTAAATTAAATGAAGGTTTTTCATGTAGCTTATCCTTCTAAAAACTTCTTGTATCTGTAATATTATTATTGTATAAATGTTATAAGTTTTTCAGTAGTAAGGTAGAAAATACCATTTCTCTGTGAATTGTGCAATCTAGTTATACGAAAAAATTTATATAAATTCAGCTACAATAAAGAAATATTTCTAAAAAAAAAACTGTCAAAACGTTATTCTTCATTGCATACAATTATTTTGGAAATAAAATCATTTTTTGTTCGTCAAATTTTCGAGGTGAAAATTATTTTTTTTTCAGTTTTTTTATGATTTATAAAAAACCCTTTAATTGAATTTTTTTCAAAATTATATTAGTTTACGTTACGTTATATAATATAATAAATCTCTAAAATCTCTCCAAAAATCTTTTATTTAGATTCTAGGACCTTGAAACGTCGAGAAATGTCAAAATTTTCAATTCGACAAATCGAACCTATTACTTCTATGGGAAGTTAATAAGGAAAGATTAATAATTTTTAGTTTTTGTGTGTGTTTCGTCATGGAGATATGTATCTATATTGTATATATAGTACATAATATCTATATGTAGATATATTGAATTATGTAGGTATTATTTCTGTAAAATTATAAAATTGATGAAATATAAGATAATTAACTTCCCATAGGAAGTTATTGTAATGGGTCCGATTTGTCGAATTGAAAATTTTGACATTTCTCGACGTTTCAAGGTCCCTAGAGTCGAAATAAAAGATTTTTAGAAAGATGTCTGTGCATGCGTGTGTACGTACGTTCGTACGTCCGTACGTTCGCGACGTTTTGTTCGTCGTCCATTGCTCAAGAACCAGAAGAGATATCAGAGATAAGAGATATACAGATAATAAGGCAGAAAGATGCAGAAAGGGCTCTCAAGTAAATTTCGTGGGTGTTTTTTTTTACCATGGCAGTTTTAAACAAAGGTGAAAATTTTGGTTAAACCTAAATATCTTATGAACCAATGACGCTTCAGACTTGAATTAAATCTTATATTATATGTTGTAACGTGATACAAGAAAATTATATTTTAAAAAAAAAATCCAATTAAAGGTTTAAAAAAAAAAAAAAAAAAAAAAATCACCTCGAAAATTTTACGACTAAAATATGATTTTATCTCCAAAACAATTTTGTGCAACGAAGAATAATGTTTCTGATAAAATTTTGAGAAAAATCTAATATACAGTTCTTTTTTATAAAAAATAAAAACCTAAAAAAAAAACAATACTAAAACTCGGTAAACATTTACTTTCGACTCAAATAGCTTTTCAAAAATTACAAATATTGGCTTCAAACTTATTTTATTTCACAGAAAATATTGTTTTCGATATTCAGTAATTTTTTTATAAAAATCCAACAGTCCGTTTTTTCATAAAAAAATAAAATCTACAAAAAATAGTACGCAAATTTGGTAAAAATTGATACATATAGACAAGCTTTTAAGCAAGACAAATCGACAGACGGGATGGGAAGTTATCAGTGTGGGTCGCATCCCAGCCTCTTTTTTTTTTTAATTTTCACATGGCCTACATTTTTGCATTATTTGTGCAGATACGAGTATGTTTGTTTAAATATAGGTAATAGATTTTTGTTTTGGTTTTGTTAAAAATTTCGAATTCCAGATTTTAATCAAACATGACATTACGATGGTAGAGAAGTCGAAAAAGTGGTCCCCTATTCCGTCCGTCTGTCCTTGCCCCTACAGCCCAAACCAATGAGTTGATTGACTTCAAATTTTTTTAATTTTTTTTTAAATTAAAATTAACAGTAGTCCACACACAGTTTGTTGGGTCAAAAATCTAAAATACAACTTTTCTCAAAAACAAAATTATAGATTTTTTTTTAAATTTTCGCTTAAATTTTTTCTCTTTATTTGTCTTCTATTAAAAAAATATGTTTGTACTGCTCCAGAAAGGTACCGCCCATAGAACCGTTATTTTGTTTTTAAGTTTTCTCAAGAACTAATAAACTGATTTCAATAGTTTTTTGTCTGCAAAAGCAGTCTGTTTCAATAACAGTTGATTATCAAAAATGTCATTGTTTTTTAATTTTTTATTTTTAAAAACATATTACATTTTTTCAAAACTTGATATCTCAAAAATGGGTCATAATTTTTTTACGAAATTGAAATGTACAACTGCATATATATTAATAAGTTCTAAATAAATACAAAATGCAAATATTTTCAAACTCAACTTACAAAATTGTATATATAAAAAATTTTGAGAGATGAAATGGTAATTAAATTTTTGAAAACAAACTTTTTTTGAAAAAGAAATATTTGACTGTAAACAGTCAATAGTTTTTTTTCCTTGAACACTGTTATTTTTAATAAAAATGATTTAAATCATGAAAATCATGAAAAATAAATGTAAACCAGCAAGTGTTCATTTATGCGTTTCGCCCCGGTGTGATGGTTGGGCTCATCAGAAGATGACCATCACACCTTGTCTTGAAGCATATTTCCCGAATTAATCGAGATACCATATAATCCGAGCTACATAAGGCAACTGCGAATACATACATATAATTCGCAGTTGCCTTATGTAGCTCGGATTATATGGTATCTCGATTAATTCCTGAAATATGCGTCAAGACAAGGTGTGATGGTCATCTTCTGATGAGCCCAACCATCACACCGGGGCGAAACGTATAAATGAACACTTGCTGGTTTACATTTATTTTTCATGATTTTCATGATTTAAATCATTTTTATTAAAAATAACAGTGTTCAAGGAAAAAAAACTATTGACTGTTTACAGTCAAATATTTCTTTTTCAAAAAAAGTTTGTTTTCAAAAATTTAATTACCATTTCATCTCTCAACATTTTTTATATATACAATTTTGTAAGTTGAGTTTGAAAATATTTGCATTTTGTATTTATTTAGAACTTATTAATATATGTGCAGTTGTACATTTCAATTTCGTAAAAAAATTATGACCCATTTTTGAGATATCGAATTTTGAAAAAAATGTAATATGTTTTTAAAAATAAAAAATTAAAAAACAATGACATTTTTGATAATCAACTGTTATTCAAACAGACTGCTTTTGCAGACAAAAAACTATTGAAATCAGTTTATTAGTTCTTGAGAAAACTTAAAAACAAAATAACGGTTCTATGGGCGGTACCCTTCTGGAGCAGTACAAAAATATTTTTTTTTAATAGAAGACAAATAAAGAGAAAAAATTTAAGCGAAAATTTAAAAAAAAAATCTATAAGTTTGTTTTTGAGAAAGGTTGTATTTTAGATTTTTGACCCAACAAACTGTGTGTGGACTACTGTTAATTTTAATTTAAAAAAAAATTAAAAAAATTTGAAGTCAATCAACTCATTGGTTTGGGCTGTAGGGGCAAGGACAGACGGACGGAATAGGGGACCACTTTTTCGACTTCTCTACCATCGTAATGTCATGTTTGATTAAAATCTGGAATTCGAAATTTTTAACAAAAACAAAACAAACATCTATTACCTATATTTAAACAAACATACTCGTATCTGCACAAATAATGCAAACATGTAGGCCATGTAAAAATTAAAAAAAAAAAAAGGCTGGGATGCGACCCACACTGATAACTTCCCATCCCGTCTGTCGATTTGTCTTGCTTAAAAGTTTGTCTATATGTATCAATTTTTACCAAATTTGCGTACTATTTTTTGTAGATTTTATTTTTTTATGATAAAACGGACTGTTGGATTTTCATAAAAAAATTACTGAATATCGAAAACAATATTTTCTGTGAAATAAAATAAGTTTGAAGCCAATATTTGTAATTTTTGAAAAGCTATTTGAGTCGAAAGTAAATGTTTACCAAGTTTTAGTATTGTTTTTTTTTTTTTAGGTTTTTATTTTTTATAAAAAAGAACTGTTAATTAGATTTTTCTCAAAATTTTATCAGAAACATTATTCTTCGTTGCACAAAATTGTTTTGGAGATAAAATCATATTTTAGTCGTAAAATTTTCGAGGTGATTTTTTTTTTTTTTCAAAAAAAAAAACCTTTAATTGGATTTTTTTTCAAAAATATAATTTTTTTGTAACACGTTACAATATATAATATAAAATTTAATTCAAGTCTCAAGCGTCATTGGTTCATGAGATATTTAGGTTTAACCAAAATTTTCACCTTTGTTTAAAACTGCCATGGTAAAAAAAAACACCCACGAAATTTACTTGAGAGCCCTTTCTGCATCTTTCTGCCTTATTATCTGTATATCTCTTATCTCTGATATCTCTTCTGGGTCTTGAGCAATGGACGACGAACAAAACGTCGCGAACGTACGGACGTACGAACGTACGTACACACGCATGCACAGACATCTTTCTAAAAATCTTTTATTTCGACTCTAGGGACCTTGAAACGTCGAGAAATGTCAAAATTTTCAATTCGACAAATCGGACCCATTACAATAACTTATGTACTAATATACAATATACATATCTCCATGACGAAACACACACAATAACTAAAAATTATTAATCTTTCCTTTTTAACTTCCCATAGAAGTAATAGGTTCGATTTGTCGAATTGAAAATTTTGACATTTCTCGACGTTTCAAGGTCCTAGAATCTAAATAAAAGATTTTTGGAGAGATTTTAGAGATTTATTATATTATATAATGTAACGTAAACTAATATAATTTTGAAAAAAATTCAATTAAAGGGTTTTTAATAAATCATAAAAACTGAAAAAAAAATAATTTTCACCTCGAAAATTTTACGGAAAAAAAATGATTTTATTTCCAAAATAATTGTATGCAATGAAGAATAACGTTTTGACAGTTTTTTTTTTTTAGAAATATTTCTTTATTGTAGCTGAATTGATATAAATTTTGTCGTATAACTGGATCGCACAATTTATAGAGAAATGGTATTTTCTACCTTACTACTGAAAAACTTATAACATTTATACAATAATAATTAGTCCAGTCAATAAATGACCCAAAATGAGGTGTAGAGTGCGTGAGCAGGTAACTAAGCGATTCCTTCAGAAACTTGTTTAGGGGGCTTAGGTTGTTAACATACCAAAAGTCCTGACTCCTAGGTGATGAGCGGGGGGGTGAGGAGGGGGGTAAAGGTACGAATTTTAGGTTTTTCGCTTATATCTCGAAAACGGTGCATCGGAGAGAAATATTTTTAGAGAATAAAATGGAGTTCTTAAAATTATCTAAAACTTTTATATCATATGTTTTTTTCTAATTCCTAACCGTTTTCGAGCTATACCCTCGGAAAAAGTTGAAATTTACAAAAAAAATCAATTTACGTCAAAATATTCATAAACATTGCATCATATTGTCTAAACCTATTCATAAACGAAAAGTATGAATAGGAAAGAAGTTGTAGATTTTTAAATTCCCTTTTAGAATATATATATGTACATATGCTGATTAATGTCCAACCTGCCTAAAGTTACAGCTATTTTAAAACTTGTATAGCATTTTGCAATTTTCAGAAAATAAGTTTGTACGAGTATATCATATTCTTAACCCCCAAGTTTTGTTCGTTCATCTAATAACATATATGGCCACTTATAAGCAAGTTATTAAATAAAGTAGAAAAATAATGATGATGACAAATTTCACACTTTATTCTACAGATAGTTTCGTTACACCAATACAATAATAATAATTGTAAGCCCCATTGTTCTCAATATATTCCTAATGTTTTACTCTCAACTTTAAAAGTAATCAAATTTTCATCCTCTTTGAACTTAAGGAAGGGCCCAGGCAATGATTGTTCTTCCATGGCATCTTCTTCCTCAGTAGCGGGTGGCTCTTGCTGAATGGGCTCTACATCGTCTTCATCGTCCCCATCGTCAACAGGCACACTGTTCAGGCACTTCCCTTGACAGTGGAGGCACGCTGCAGAACAGGTGAGCATCGCTTTTCGGCTGCCGCATTTTCCAATTACACAATCCTTGGTGGAGCGGCAAAATATAGTTTTCAGAAGAACCTCTGGTACTGGTAGATTTTCCATTGTAATTGCCACCAGGGTGTCTCCTTCACGGTTCCACCCCCAATCTTATGCAGAAGCTCTGTAATCTTGGATGTGATTGGGACGAGGAAGTTCCAGCCCACATCAAAAAGAGTTGGGAAGCATTTCAGCTAGAACTCCCAACCATAGAAAAGGTGAGAATTCCGCGATGGAATCGAATGAGCCCATCAAATCAACCAATCGAGTTGCATGGCTTTTGCGATGCTTCAACCAAAGCATATGGAGCAGTGGTTCATGTGCGAGTATTAGATAACAAAGGAGATATCCACAATAACTTACTTCTAGCAAAGACGAAGATTGCTCCGAGCAAGCGGACGATCACGTTACCTCGTCTTACATTTCTATTCATTCTGGATATGGAATGGATACATTTCTGATGCTTCTTTTGATATCGTTCCGAAAAAGTCTAATAAGCGTTTAAAGCCGTGGATTACGTATACATAGTTTGCTTAAAAAAGTGAAGTATAAAAACAAATTAAGAAAAAAGTGTTTAAAACGCAACAGCAGTCAGAATTTAAAAACTAAATATAAAAAAATTTGTGTTGAATTAAAGAAGGAAATTCCTATTTGTCGTTAAAAACAAATTCAATCTAGCTAAAGGAAATATTAGAAATGAAGGGAAAATAGTGAATAGTATACTTAATAAATCTCAGTGCAAAAAACAACCATCTGTCTCAGATAAAATTGCAATTGCTAATGCATTCAATGAATACTTTTCAACGATTTCACTTAATCTACAAGCTAGTTCTAGTCACCCATCTTGTACACTTTGTAGTCCATTCAGTAATGAACCTTCTCAAAGCCAAAGTTTTGTGTTTGAGCCTATAACTAGTTTAGAGATTCTGAAGTTAATTGGCACTTTAAAAACTTCAAACTCTTCTGGTTATATGATGGTATTTCAAATGTTTATTTGAAAAATGTAGCATGTTTTATAATTGATGTTTTGGCACATATCTTTAGCAAAAGTATTTTTTCTGGAGTATTTCCGGTTGCTCTTAAATGTGCCAATATCTTGCCACTTTTCAAGAAAGGAGCAACTAATGATCTGGGTAACTATAGGCCTATATCACTCTTGCCCTCGATAAGTAAGATTTTTAAAATGGAGCCAACTCATACTCAAAATATGTCATCCAATCCTCATCTGATCGTTTGCTTATACATATCCGCTGAAAGAGCAATGTTGGGTCAACTACTACCTATCGTGAACTTTTATCGATGAGCTGACAGAAGATATTGGCAATGCCCGATCCTTGCGCGATAACTTTACGTCTGCAAATGTCAAGTCAACTACTGAATTCATAGCCCTTTTACCTACTCGAACAGCATCATAGCATGTTATCGTGGCATCTCCGACAACTCCACTCGAAATTGACATGATTTGAGAGGTTTCTGGGAAGGGAGGATGAGAATCAAACCACTGATTGAGTTTGACAATGTCTTCTGCATCTTGCGAGCCTGTCCAATGTCCTTGTGTTGTTCACTTGAAGTGAATGTGACTCCAGAAAACTCTTCAAGCGAAGTGCATATCTCATGAAAATACACGAACAAAGGTTGTGGGTCAAGAATATGATATACAAACTAATTTTCTGAAAATTGCAAAATGCTATACAAGTTTTAAAACAGCTGTAACTTTAGGCGGGTTGGACATTAATCAGCATATGTACATATATATATTCTAAAAGGGAATTTAAAAATCTACAACTTCTTTCCTATTCATACTTTTCGTTTATGAATAGGTTTAGACAATATGATGCAATGTTTATGA
>OV049927.1:50939171-51108691 GCA_920104205.1 Eupeodes latifasciatus
TCTTCTGATGAGCCCAACCATCACACCGGGGCGAAACGCATAAATGAACACTTGCTGGTTTACATTTATTTTTCATGATTTAAATCATTTTTATTAAAAACTTTTTTTGCCGGTACATTTTTAAAACTTAAAATTCAGGAAGTATTATAAAACAGACTCTTTGGATACATGAGCAAGTTTGTTGCCCCCCAGCCGAGCCGTGCATTTTATTTTGTGTATCTAAGTTGTGAGTTAATGTTTCCCTTAAGGGGGAACATAAAAGAATGTAACGGTCCGACTTACGGGCTAGTCTTAGTACAAAAAGTATTCGAGTATATGATTAAAAATGAGCCACGGTGTCGTTAAGCTGAGGGTCAAAGAAGAACTGCCTAAAGGAATGTTAAGTTTCCTATAGCTACCTTCAGTCCCACGGTGCAAGCTGCTGATTCGCCATTATTATTTGAAAAGCGGGTCAAATGTCTGGCACATGCATTGGCATAGGCCAATTCCCCTTCGTAGCCGTGTGAACCGCAATAATTGTTTACTCAGATGAAAACAGGTTTCAAGGGCGGATCCAGACTTTTAATCAGGGGGGTAGTCACACGCTTACCATACAAAAAAGTCTGTTTAAAAATATTTCCCATATTAAATGATTTAAAAATTTACCTGCAAAATAAGTCTTTTTCAAAAATTTAAATGCCATTTTATTTCTCCAAAAACCTAGATTAACTTATTTTTTCTTTCAAAAATCATTAGAACGGGTTTTTTTTTATTTAGTTTTTATATACACAATTTTTAAATTTTGCCTTTAAAATATTTTCGGTATGCAGGTATTTAGTGCTTATAAATATACATTTTACATTTAAATTTCGTTAAAAAATGTTCACCCCTTTCTGAGATATCAAGTTTTGTAAAAAAATATTATTTTTTTTTTAAATAAAAAAAAAAAAATAATGACATTTTCGATCATCAAAAATCATCATCAATTTGAAAATTCGGCCATCGACAAGAGCTTGCACTGAAAGAAAAGATTATTGAAATAGGTCGATTAGTTCTGGAGAAAACTTAAAAACAAAATAACGGTTTTATGAGGGGTACCCTTCTGGAGCAATACCAAAATCCTTTTTTTTTGTGTAGAAGTAAGCCGAATTTTCTTAATTGGAGAAAGTTTTTAAAAAATCTATCGGTTCATTTTTGAAAACATTCGAATTTTCGATTTTGAACCAAAAAAATGTATAGGGACGGTTGTTATTTTTAGTATTAAAAATAATAAAAAAACGCCTTGAGCTAATCAGCTGAAAACCTCAATTTCAAGGACCGAAAGACAGACGGACAGAATCGGGGGACCCACTTTTTTCGACTTTTCTACCATCGTAATGTCATGTTTGATTCGAATTTTTTACGAATGCAATACTTGTTATACAGTGCCCGTGGCATGATGGTTAGTGACTACTTGTTATACAGTGCCCGTGGCATGATGGTTAGTGACTAACCATCATGCCACGGGCAGTGTATAACAAGTATTGCGTTCGTAAAAAAATTCGAATCAAACATGACATTACGATGGTAGAAAAGTCGAAAAAAGTGGGTCCCCCGATTCTGTCCGTCTGTCTTTCGGTTCCTATACATATAGTTCCTATATGTCGCAAGTAAAAATGGCGAAAATCGATTCCATAATGTGGATGGCCCTATACTAGTGGTTGGTAGTGTACATATGCACAATTCTTGAGATTTGAAAAAACCGATGGAAAATGATTTCACATATTTTAAATCATTTTTTCTCCACCTGTACTTAAATTGAAATTATTTCTTTCTAAATGTAAAGATATTTTCCGTGCGAAGGTAATTTTAACGAAACTAAAAACAGGTCCCTTGTAAAATGTTTCACATTCGTTGTACAGTTATTATAAGTAGGTAGATATCATATTTTTGGTGTTAAACATATTTATCTATCAAAGCTGAGTTAGTTAATTATGACTCCCATTAATCGCTATTTACCAAGTCGAGTCTACCCCTGGACAATTTGTTTACCTCTTACACTTCATCAATCAGAATGGAATATGCCCAATTGTAAAGCATCTAAAAAAGTATTGCACAATATATACGATCATTCAATTTAATGAAGGCTTAATATTGTACAAGACTATCATTTAAGTTTTTTGACCTGTCGCGATCATACTGGCTTTTTAATTTATTGAACGTTTGGAATTAAAGGAGTGTTGAATATTATGAAATATTATTGTAGGTGTATGTGGCGCCACTTGTATTTCGTACGCAAGGTCAATGAGAGTGTATGAGAAGTCTTAATCAAAATTCAACGAGAGGCAAAACAAAAATCAATCCCTGTGTCTGTTGTACTTTTCAACCCCTCTCCAAAACTATAGACATGAAGACACTATCAAAAACTCATACAACAATCAGAAAAATTCCGATTGTTATCTCCTCCTATTATGTTGATACTTCTTGAATTATGTGTATGTACTTTTTTCAGTTTTATATTAAAAACAAAATTATTGTTCTCTTCTTGCTTTTTTGAAGTCGGTGATTATTATCAGGGATGATTGTTATTGTTTGTACTTACACTTCTTATGAGGATGGGAATAATGGATGTTATAATCAAATGGCATGTGGCACAACGTGTGTGTACTTTTAATTTGTTTGCTGCTTCTGCTGATGTTATATGAAACGAAATATTGTGATTAAATCATTGCAGAGATGAAATCAAAGCGATAAACATAATTATCACAAATACATACGCTGCCATGGGGTTGGGGTAAGGTACGGAGGGTGTATTTTGGGGATCAGAGATTCAAGAAAAGAATAAAACAATAAGTTTTAAAATACGTTTCTATTTATTTCTTTTTTATTTTTAGTAGAATTATTTTTAGTTTTTTAGTCTGAGTGCTCTTACATATTTGTTTGTTACTTAAGTACACATTTTTAATTTGTTTTATGTAATTTTTAAATGTAAAAATTATACATTTTTGTTTTTATTTAACTAAAGTTTAACTAGAGTTTAAAATAAAATTATTTATGGCAATATATTTTTTCATAGTAATCTATATTTTATTTTAGCTTATTATCTAAGTAATCGGAGGTGAGTGAATTTTGTTGAATACTTTTGTTTTTGCTTTTTTTTTAATTTATTAGGTTATGCTTCACTGGAATTGCTTTTTTTTTTTGTTTTGGTTAATGCATTAAAATATAATACCTACACTTTAAAAATGTTCTGCATTGATTTAGTTTCTATACAACAAATAGATACAAATGTTTTAGGTTTTAAATTTTATATTAAGTTATTTCTCAATCCAAAATATGATATTTTGTAAGACTTTATTTTCTATGCAAAAACTATACTTATTTTTTTTAAGTTTTCAATAATATTAAGACAATATTTAATTTATTTACTTTAGTTTAAATGTTAAATACGCTTTGAGCTTTTAAATTTATATTTAAATTAGTTTATTATTTTGTATGTTTTTGTTTTATTTAATTTCATAAAATAAATAAATATTCGGAGAATGAAAAGGAAACCTTTTTTTTATTTAATTAATAGTGTTTTTAGATTGATATACATATATATATATACACAGAGTGTCCTTTGTTGCAAGTTCCAAACTGAAAATGAAGAAAGTACAAATAATGGCTTTTCATAATTTGGTACTGAAATACAAGATTAATTTTTGTATTTCTACTTACACATAATTACACATTTGGTTTAAAGAAAGAACTTAGTAAAATAATTATGATATGCATCAACAATTGTCCAAAAATAAATGTAATGAACAATTTAAATCTAAATCTCAAACTTTATTACTTTACACATATGTATGTATGTACTTATTCGAAATAACTTCCCAAATCAAATGTTCTAACTACCTTTGTACACATGGTAAAATATTAATTAACACTAATTCATTATGACTTCGTATATGGACAAGAATATTAATGAACTGGCCTTTCTTCATTTTAAGTCCGGACCTTTTTTGACTGCGTCTATAAGGTAGGTAAAAATAAAACATTTTTATAATTTATACATTTTTATATACATACATAGGTATAAGGTTTTCAGTATTATGAAAACCTGTTTTATTCTTGAAATTAACTCTTTCCGGGGCACTACTAGAAAAAAAATTAAGCGACATTTTTGTAAAAAAAAACTTTATTTAAGTCCTGTTATTATAAATATTATTATCTCTCTCACTCAAAACATATTTTTTTTCTTGTAGACATTGGTTTCAATTTCAATAGAAACGAGGTATTTAGTTTATACCACATTAAAGCATAAAAAAATTATAAAAAAGGTGGTACGGTTTTCATACCACCGGCCCGGAAAGAGTTTTAAATAGCATAAATTGGTTCTACATCTTTAGATAATTAATAAATATATACTGTTTTTGCATATGTATTACAGGTATGTGATATACATAAAGCTACGAGCAACTAATTAGAAATAACAAGCGTTAACACGCTGTATCACGTAAACTAGCAACATTACTGGCCAAAAATACATTATTTGAAGAAAATTAAATTGTCTACAAATTTATTTTTCTTACTTTATATTTACGAGTATTTAAGAACTCGGTCTACTTCGGAGCACCTATGTATATCAGATTCTAACCCTTCCAATACTTTTTTGTATTTAACAGTCCGAAAAGTAATTTCTTATTCAATGAAGAGCAAATGCCTCTTAAATTTCAAAAACTATGCAAAGATTTGTTCCACTGTTCGGTAAGATAAGCAATGAGATTACCAATGGACCCTTTGCTACGAAAGCCATATTGTCCATCATTATGAAGCTTTAGTTCCCCAATATATTTTTTTTTAAGATAAAAAGTCTTGATTATGAGATAGTTAGACTTGGAGCTACTATAAGGACAGGCTGGACACAAATAAGTTATGCCACTATCTGGAATAGGTTGCCTCAATTTGATCGCTACAGTCCTTTCTGGTTTACTGAGTTGGCTTTAAAACAATTGAAACTTTTAATATATTCTCTTATTCTTAGCATTCCGTCTTTCATTTTCACTTTTAGTTGCTCGCAGCATTTTATGCTCTTTTTAAATTAATTTTAAATACAGCACGCTTAAATATATACTAAAATATAATATCTTGTGCAAATTTTGTACGAAGCACCAAATTATTATTATTTGTTTCATTATTTGAAAAATATGTATTTGTGAATGTAATTCATTTTTGTTGTAATATTTGTGCCTTTTTGTTACATAAAACTCGCACAACCATTTTCGTAAAATTGTCTTTTTGATTTTGAATTTAATATTCAAAATTAATATTTTGATCGGAAGGGTGCTTGTTGGGAAGCGGGCCTTAGACCCATGGTGAATAGAAACATGACGCGAAAAATTGTTTACCTGTGCTGCTGTTGTTGTTGTTTCCCGAAGAGTAGGCACTGGATTGAGCAACAGAACCTGCCATTTGATAGCCTTGATGTGGACTACATGATGAGTGACGACCATCGCTAGGAGTAGTTGGTGGCGGATGCGGTGGTGGCCCATAACCACTGAGACCAAGTGAGTCATAGGCTGCAGCAGCTGCAGCTCCCGCTGCAGCAGCTGGGTGCGAGTGGGATGGTGCAGAAGTATGTGAGAGTGAGGGTGGTGGTATCCCGGAGTTGGAAGAAGAGGAACCACCACCATTGCCAGGAACAACACTTCCTCCACCGCTGCTTGCGTTGGAATTGTGTGGTGAAAATGAACTTCCAACGGGAGGAGGGATGGGTCCACGTAGTGACATATGACATTGATAAAGAGATGGTGGAGTAAGATCGCGTTGATGCTGCTGCAAGCAACTCGTAGCTGATGCTGCTGAAATGCCCGATGGGACGATACCGATATTGGGTGATGAGGGCATGGATGTGATTGATGGATGTGTGAACGATGACATCGATGACATTGGACTGAATTTAACCAACAGAAAACAGATAGGAAAAAGAACAGGAAAATAAAGAGAAAGAATAATTTTTCTTTTTTAAATCTCTCAAAAGAAGGATACACAGAAACTCACCTGTAAGAGTCACTTATCGGCATTGGAGGGTGATGCACTGTTGAATACATCGCTCCCATTGTACTGCTGAATCCACTATTCAAATTCAAGCGCGGTGAAAGTGATTGAACAGCCGATGGTGTAAGATGATGCGAGTTGCTTAATCCCAAACTCGAACCTAGCAGGCCCCTGCTACTTTGAGAATGATGATGTTGATGCATCAGATGATGATCGGAAGATGTCGGTGTACCGTTATTATTCAGTGATGGCGGTGGACTGAGATCTGTCATTGAAGTGATGGCTGCATTACGACCAAATGAGTAGAGTTGGAATGCTTGATGGGTATTAGTAGTAAACTTACCACCTCCGCCACTAATTGGTGTTGGATTATTATTGATAGCCAATCCGACAATATTGCCACTGCCGTTACTGCCGCTTTCACCACTGCTGCCTAAAGCATTGACTCCAGGTGTTGTTGAAGACGTTGAAGTTGTTGCTGTTGTATTATTATTAGGGGAACGACGTTGATTTCTAAGTTTTTCTTCACGTCGCCATTTAGCGCGTCGGTTAGAAAACCAAACTTGAATTCGTGCCTCAGGTAGACCAATCTTTGCAGCTAGTCGTTCACGGGCAAAAACATCAGGGTAGTGTGTTCGTTCAAATTCTATTATTGTTATTTTTTTAAATATATAAAAAATTTAAATAAATTTAAAATATATAAAATAAAAACCTTTTTCTAAACTGTCAATTTGATCGTTGGTAAATGACGTACGATTTCGCTGTAATTTTCGCTTCAAAATGAGTCTAGCTTGATCATCGTCGTTGGCACCTAAATTTGAACCAGCATTCGAATTATCACCTTCACCTGAACCTGTTTCATCCGAATGATGGCCATCGAGTTCTTTAAGGAAATGTTTTAAATAAAAAATGTTATTTTTAATATTTTATTGATATACAAGTCATATGATAAGATAGGACAGGACAAATTTTGGACCACTTTCAATTTGAAGTCCCAAAATCAAACAAGCGCAGTATACATAGTAGGGCTAGAAAGCTAGTAAAAAGGGAAAGAGATATCTAACTTCTAAAAGGAATTTGAAAAAAAAAAAAACAAATTTAAATATAAATAAAACCCTAGAAGCACGCCCAGGAGCTAACTCCTATAGAAGGGTTGGGCAGCAGCATTATTTTGCAGGTGAGTTGCAACCAGGATTGAAAATGGAACTGCACAAATGAGTATATAGCTTCCCAAAATGAGCTTAAAACTCTGTTAGCTTTTCCCAAAAATGGGATACAAATTTTCAAAATTGAAAAGTAACCTTAATAGAAACAATAACTAATATTTAACGTGTCTTTCAAGACCCAGTTACATAGAAAAAATTAAAATTTAAGTTTTCATAGATCACCTTTTTACCTGTCGTAGGTATATACGTATTACGTTTTCATATACATATGTATTTATATATAACTCCGTAACTATTTACATTCGCAATGACCCATGACCAATTTTAAATGGAGAACAAGACCAAGGAGTATTTCGTGTTTCTGGGGAGTACGGTTACATTATCAGAACACCCTCACATAATTTTGTAATAATATTAAACACCCTATGATAATAAAGAAAGATACAAAGTATCTTTCCATATACCAAATGTAATGCTCACACAATGATTCATAATTTCATTGACGATATCCGATATTATAAACATAAACTGCATATCAGCACATTTTGCCTTCAGTAACTTGTGTACACAAAGCATCTTTAATAATTCCAATAGAATTCTTGTGTCAGCAATTTTATTAAACAAAGAGCAGCATATGATCTTCAATCATATTGCTGAGTAAACAAATATGAAGTATAAAAGGGTTTCTTCGATCACTTAGAAGTTTAGTTCTAATTAGTAATTCCAACGTATAGCTGAAGATTTCCCCCCACCAGTGGTAAGGGATCTAGAGCTCATAATAAATTTATATTATTAAAAAATCACTAGTGTTTTATTTGATGGTGGTATTCTCACAAGAGAATACAATATATATATTTTTTTGTTAACGAAAGGAACCGTAAACAAAACTGGCGCAGTCGGTAGGATCTCGAAAGATCAATGAATCGTACTTATTAAAGTTTTATTCGGGATTTAAAAAAAATTCGTCCGTTTATTCGGACAATAAATTAATAATATTCAGTGAAAAACATAGTGAATACAGATCCGTGAAGGACAATTTCACGAAATCCCATAGAGGGAATGTTGGACTGAAAAAAAAAAAAGAAAAAAATAATATCATATATATTGAATGCAACTAGAGGAAATTAAAAATCAAAAGGGAGCAGAGCACCGCAGAAATACTACACAGAAAGTGAAATAAAAAAAAAATATATATATTCGAGTGAAAATCGAATTTCGAACTAAAATCGAAAAAATACTAATTAGTAGCTCACTCCAACTAGGTGACGTAAAATAACGCCAAATGAAATAGAGCCAAATTCAAAAAATTTGGCATTATTTCGTTTTTGAAAACAAAATAAGGCCAAATTTTCAATTTGGGTTTATTTCGCTTTAGAAAACGAAATAATAGCAATTTGGCATTGTTTCGATTTAAGACTTTGCAGAATTAGAAAAAAACATAATGTAAAATTATCTTTTGTTTTCTCTCTATGCTAAATTAAATTCTTTATTCAATTTTGGGAATTACAAAATTCGGTAATTGTCTAGAATAGCTACTTTTGCTAAAAACATAGAAAAAAATTCGGAAAATAGCCAAATCGGTATATTTTTTCGTAAACTTTAATACAAAATCGGGGGAAGTGCAATTTTGCAACAATTTTTTTTTGTTATTAATTAAAAAAGTTGAAAAATGACAGATACTTGTTGCTCGATTGAAATTTTTGAAATTGGAGCCTAAAACAAGTTTTTTTGAATTGATAGCACGGCGTACTAACAGCTAGGTATGTAAGGGGGGGCATGCTGCCCCCCTGCAACCAGCCTGCTTGGGATCACTATAGGATTTGGGGTGGGTGCGAGTTTGGGTATATGCAAAGAACACGAATGCGTTGTTATTCTTTCATAACTGTGAGCCATACTTGCTTTTTAAATTTAGGAATTTCTTTGATTTTAGTGCTCAAATGCAAAAGTTCTTTGCATATACCCAAACTCGCACCCACCCCAAATCCTATAGTGATCCCAAGCAGGGGGGTTGCAGGGGGCAGCATGCCCCCCCTTACATACCAAGCTATTAGTACGCCGCGCCGTGCTATCAATTCAAATAAACTTTTTAGCAAAAGTAGCTATTCTAGACAATAAATCAACCATTTTTGCGTGTTTTGTATGTAAAAAAGTGAACTTTAAAAATTTTGTATTAACTTTTGAATTTTAAAATATTCGGCGTTGTTTCCATTATTTTTTTGGCCTTATTTCTTTTTATAAATCGAAATAAAGCCAAATTGGTTTTATTTCGTTTTGAACAACGAAATAAGGCCAAATTTGAAATTTGGTGTTATTTCATTTGGCACTATTTCATCATTAACCCGACGAAAAGGAAATTAAATCAACAGATCCAGTAGCAGCAGATCAACAAAACAGTGAACCAGTATTAAGAGTAGAAAATCAGGTAAAAATGGCTTCAATCAACCTTGACCCCCTAAAATTATTAAAAAATTTACCAACCTATAATGGGAAGAATTGTAATTTAATTATATTTATTAAAAAAGCAGAATTTGTAATAAATTCATGTAGTTTGTATAACGAAGGTTCACAAGAATTTATAGTGAGTGAAATAAAATCAAAAATAACAGATTTCGCCCTAGAGGTAGTATTAAAGAGTGGCGACCCTAATAATTGGCAAGACATAAAAAATATTCTAGTAAAGAATTTTGGTGAGAAAGAATCTTTTCTAAAATTAAAAGAACTAGCAGGTAAAGTTTATTCAAAAAACATTTCTCAACTATATAATACATTCTCAAAAATCCTCTGTAGACTAAATAATAAATATTATTTATCTGAAAATAAACCGGAAGAATACAATCCTTTCAATAATGAAGCGTCATTATTATCTAAATTTTGTGAAAGAATACCCCCGAACGCAAGTTCAATAATAATTAATCATAACATAACAACCCTTAGCGAAGCATTCTATAAATTAGAATCTTGTCATTGGACAAAAGAAGATATTCATAATAGGAACGATAGAAACATTAAAAATAATGAGTACAAAAATAATTTTAATAACAATAATAATTTTAATAATAATTATAAACCTAATAATTTTAATCCAAACTATAGAAACGATAGAAATTACAAAAATGATTTCAAAAATTTTAATTATAGGAATAATTTGAATTTTTAATTACTCCAATTACGAATAGTACATTCGAAGGAATTTTAGAAAACAATATACTTATACCATTACAAGCCGAATTATCATACTATACTCATACTGTGAAAATTAATAATATAGAAATACCATTACTATCAAAACCCAAGGATGATTATCCTCTAGAAAATTATATTCTAGAGTTATCAAATACACAAATAAACTTATGTAGAATTGATGAAAATGAAAATTTAATAAATAAATTAATTAAACCTTATATGAACGCGGAAGAAAAGAAAGCACTACTAATTCAAATAATCAAGAATAATAAGAAATTATTTTATAAAGAAGGAGATATTTTAACTAATGTTAAAGAAGTTACTCATAAAATTGAAACGAAAAATAATAAACCAATATATACACGATTGTATAGATACCCAGAAATACACAAAAATGAAGTAGAAAACCAAATAATTGAAATGTTAGATCAAGGTATAATAAAAGAAAGTAGTAGCCCATATAATGCACCTATCTGGGTTGTACCCAAAAAGATAAATAGTTCAGGAATCAAGAAATGGCGTATTGTCATAGATTATAGAAAACTTAACGAAATAACCGTGGAAGACAAGTTTCCTATTCCAAATATTGACGAAATATTCAGTAAATTGGGGAGAGCCCAATATTTTACTACTCTTGACTTAGCGAAAGGCTTTCATCAGATATTGGTGAACCCTGAAGACAGGCATAAAACTGCTTTTTCAACAGCTAATAATAATTACAAATTCAATCGGATGCCATTCGGATTAAAAAATGCCCCCGCTACTTTTCAGCGAATGATAAATCACGTATTAGAAGGACTTGTAGGAAAAATATGTGTTGTCTATTTAGACGACATCCTTATATTTAGTACATCATTAGAAGAACATATTTCTTCAATAAATAAAGTATTTCAGAAACTCAAGGAAAATAATTTAAAAATACAAATAGATAAATGCAAATTTTTTAGCAAAGAAACAGAATAATTAGGTCATGTTATTACTACAAATGGAATAAAGCCAAATCCAGATAAAATAAAAGCTATCGAAAAAATTCCCATTCCATGCACAACTAAACAAATAAAATCGTTTTTAGGACTAACAGGTTATTATAGGAAATTTATAAGAGATTATTAAAAGGTAGCAGTGCCTATGACAAAATACCTGAAAAAAGGAACAAAGATAAATATTAAAGACCCAGAATATATTACAGCTTTTGAAGAACTGAAATTACTCATATCTAGTGACCCTGTTTTAAAATATCCTGATTACACTAAAGAATTCGTGTTAACAACAGATGCATCAAATTATGCAATTGGGTCTGTCCTTTCACAATCAAATCATCCATTATGCTATGCATCTCGAACCCTTAACGAACATGAACATAGATATAGCACTATTGAGAAGGAATTATTAAGTATTGTATGGTCAGTAAAATATTTTCGATCATATCTCTACGGTCGCAAATTTAAAATACGAACCGATTACAGACCTTTAATTTGGTTAAGCAACCTTAAAGCACCAAATTCAAAACTCCAGAGATGGAAAATAAGTTTAAATGAATATGACTTTGATATCGAATATTTAAAAGGAAAAGAAAATCGTGTAGCAGATTACCTTAGTCGACTTGAAATCAATGCAATCAATGCAAATGAAGATACATCGTTAGCCACAAATCATAGTGGTATAGAAGAAAGAAATGATCATATAGGAATTTATTTTGCAAAATTCAGGAAAAATATGTTGAGCTTTACAGCAATCAAAGTAAACTGATATTACTAAGATGCATTACGCTTTTAAAAGATTTAAGTAATACAAATGATGCGTTGAATCTCATTGAAAAGATTCATGAACAATATAATCACCGAGGAATACAAGAAACATATCTTGAAATTAAAAATGAATTCTATTTTCCAAAATTAAGGGAATTAATAAGAAGATACATAAATAATTGTACTGTATGTCAAACAGCGAAACATGATAGAAATCCCGAGAAAATAAAATTTGAAATAAGTAAAACTACACTTAAGCCAAATGAGCTTATACACATGGATATATATATTCCAAATAAAGATATTTACTTTTTGACAATTATTGACAAATTTACTAAACATTTGACAGCTTTTCCCATAGCTAGTAGAAACGCTCACAAAATAATTGAACAACTTAAACTTAGAAACTCTATACTAGGCTAACCTGAAGAAATCGTATGCGACAATGAATTTAATAGCCTAGCATTTAAAGAATATTGTAACGAAGAAGGAATTAAGATAAAACTTGTAACTCCAAATCATAAGACAGGAAACTCAGATGTAGAAAGAGTGCATGGTACACTCAATGAACATACTATAAGAATATATAATGTACAAAAAAAGAAAAAGAACGTATTAAATTTAAAAGAGAAAGTAATAAAATCAGTTAGTATATATAACTGTACAATCCATTCAACGACATTAAGAAAGCCTATAGATTTTATTCAAAACAAAATTAAGGTAGAAGAGTTAGAAGAAATAGGACGAAAGATTCATAAAGTTAAAGAAGATAATATTAATAAAAGAAATAAAAATAAAATAGATTTTGTTGAACCAGATTTAAATAAAGATTTATACGTAAAAGCAGACGTAGTTACAACAGCAAAGAAGATAGCTGCAAAATATAAGAAAACAAAAGTAGAAAAAAATAAATAACAAATATTATGCTAATCAGAAAAAAATACATAAAAGCTTTTTCAAAAGAAAATATAAATATCAAAATAGCGATAAATAATTTAATCTCTTTACAGGCAATATGAAAGTCATAAGCATTTATTTATTCTTCATCATAACCATGGTGAAATCAGAGTTCTTATTGCAAGAAATTCGTAACCAAGCAGGATATATTATAATTAAACAAGAGCCAATTGAATTGATTGAAAAATATGACAAAATACTTCACATTATTAATTTAGAAACTTATAATGAAATAATTAAACAAATTGAATTTTCTATAGAAACAGGCTATAATAATTTCAATGACTTAAGATTAAAAAGACTAATGACAGAAGCATTAGGAGATACAAAATCAAAATTACATAGTATACTTCCTTATTCTAGACAAAAGAGAGGAATAATAAACAAAGGAGGTAGTGCACTCAATTTTCTTTTTGGTGTTATGGATAATGATGAAAGATTAGAAATTGAGAATCATTTGAAAATAATAGAAGAAAACAATAAAAATGCTATAACAGAATTAAACAAACAGATAGGGATTAATACACGATTCCAAACAGAGTTAGAAACTATGGCAGACAGAATAAACAAACATCAATACGTGCTTAGAAATTTTATTAATTTAACAGAAGTAAAACAAGAAAATTTAGCTAAAAGTATATTATCCTTACAAATTAATACCGATATAATGTTGTTAAACAATGAAGTTGAGAAATTACAAGACAATATAGTCTTTTCAAGATTAGGAATTCTAGGAAGAAATATTCTTACAAAAGAAGAAAATAAAAGATTTAATATATCTGTACAAAAATTAGAACATATAGAAAGTAGTTTAGTAACTAGAAATAACAATTTAGTTTTTATTTTAAAAATACCAGTATTTACCTATAAATATGAAACCATAATTATTTTACCTGTTCCAAATGAACAAGGACTAGAAATCGAAATATCAAAGTATAATTATATAATTTATAACAAAACATTGTATGAAAATAATGCAATTAAATATGTTAAACATTTAAAGAAAAGTCCAATATGTATACAAAATTTATATGAAACAAAATACGAAAATTGTAAGATTAGATCTAATAAAGATCAAGAATTAATAGAAATAGAAGACGGCCTTATATTAACAAAAAAAATTAGTAGAAACAAGTCTAAATGACTATTGTAATAATATTGAATATAAAATTACTAAAAATAACCTAATACATTTTAAAGATTGCAATATCAAAATAAATGCAACTTTGTATTCAAATCAAAAAGAAACTTTCAAGCAAAATATTGTAATCTATATATATAAAAATCAATGCCACTTTTCGTTGTAATGTTATAACTCAACAATGCCTTTACCGATTTGGCTAATTTTGGTCTTGAATTATTCGTGGAAGTCAAGGGAAGGTTTGAACGTAGAGAAAATTTAAAAAAAATCTTGAAAAAGTGTAAAATCAACATCTTTATATACTCCCATATGCAAACAATTTGTACTAATACTTAAAAGCCAATTTGAAGTTTTGGCAAACCAATCGAAGACAAAAAAAGTGCGTTAGTTCTGTCAAACAAATTTAATGTCATCATATGTCATTTTATTTTATTAGCGATAATTATTGCTTTGTTGTGTTTATATTTCCCCAAATATTGTTGAGTTGTTGAGTGAAGGTAAAATGCCACGAGCAAGACAACCAAACATAGGCCGGCGAAAGCGTAATGCGAATCAAGTGGCATTATTAAGACGATCTCAGACTACAGATGAACGCGCACAAGCTAATGCATCGCAGCGTGAACGTACTGCACAGAATAGATCTGTTGACCCTGTACCTGTACTTAGTCTTTCACAACGATAACGAATACGTCGTGCTGTTTTGGATGAAATGCTGCGTGCTGCTTTTAATTACAATAGTCAGATTGATTATAGTATGTACGGGTACATTGGAATGATGGACGCAATATGTCCACATTGTGATGCGGCTAACTTTTCAGGTGAAACGCCCGGCATGTGTTGTGCTAATAGTAAGGTGAGATTGCCAACATTAGAAACTCTACCCGAACCATTGTATTCATTTATTTTTGGTACATCTCAAAAGTGTCGAAGAAGTTTTTGAGTAATATTCAACAATACAATTCGGCATTTCAATTGACTTATTTTGGTGCTAATAAAATTATTAGAGATAATGTTATGCCGACTTTTAAGGTAAATACCTCAACAGGATTGTCCCATGTTTATATCAATCTGAATCATAAAGTCTTAAAAATTCTGATTCAACATCTACCTAAAATTGCATACATGTTACAGATTCAGGGCCAGATTTATCATCAAGCTGGTTCGTTATTGCCATACCCCGACACTGATCATCAATATTTGCAAATTTATTGTATTGGTGATGAAAATCGTGAATTGGATCAACGTTGTGCAATTGTTTCAAATACAAGACGAGAAATTATTCGTGAGCTACAAAGGTTTTTCCATCAGCATAACGCATTAGTTCAATTGTTCAAAATTGCTCTTGATCGTATGCCATCTGATAATCACAAAATTGTAATAGCACCAAATTGAATATTCAACAAAAACATGTAAATATATGACACAATCATGCAAGCCGTTTCCAATAATGCAGGTGGATTATATTTCTTGGATGCACCTGGTGGTACAGGCAAAACTTTCGTTGTATCATTAATTTTAGCGACTATTCGATCGGAACAGAAAATTGCGGCACTTGCATCTTCGGGAGTTGCTGCTACATTATTAGAAGGTGGTCGGACCGCACACTCTGCATTAAAATTTCCATTGACAGGTGATTGAAACTCCAACTTGCAATATTTCGAGAAATTCTGCTTTGGAAAAAGTTCTGCGATTAACGTCAATTATTTTATAGGATGAGTGCACAATGGCGAATACAAAACCAATAGAAGCATTTAATCGAACAATGCAAGATTTACGCGGTAATCAACAGCTTTTTGGTGGTGTTTTGATATTGCTGTCAGGGGACTTTCGTCAAACATTGCCTGTCATTCCTCGATCAACTCCTGCTGATGAAATAAATGCATGTTTAAAGTCATCAGTTCTTAGGAAATATGTACGAAAATTGACACTGAACATTAACATGCGTATTCACCTACATAATTATGCAACATGCCCATGAGTTTTCAAAACAATTGTTAGAAATTGGTGATGGCAAAATACCAATCGACAGTACCAACGGATTCATCACTTTACCGAACAATTTTTGTACAATTGCGCAATCTTTAGATGAGTTGATTGAATGTGTTTTTCCGAATATTCTTCAGAATTACAGAAATCTTGATTGGTTGAGAGAACGCGCCATTTTAGCACCGAAGAACATTCATATCAATGCCATTAATTTTCAAATTCAAGCGAAACTGCCAGGTGTAGTCACGACATATAAATCAATTGATAGAGTCAAAAATTCAACCCCATTGAATTTTTAAATTCATTGGAACCGGCTGGTATACCACCGGATTGCTTGAATCTGAAAATTGGTTCTTTGATTATATTATTGCGAAATATTATTCCACCAAAACTGTGTAATGGCACCAGATTGGCAGTGAAAAAGTTATTGCCAAATTTGATTGAAGCTACAATCTTAACTGGTAAATCAAAAGGAGAAGTGTGTTTGATACCGCGTATCCCTATGATTCCAACTGATATGCCATTTGAATTCAAAAGATTACAATATCCATGGCCAACTTTATGTTGCCAGAGTCGGTACCCCCACTGTTTTAGAATAACCCATATTTTTTTTAGTTTTTACTCTTTGCTGATACATATAATATAAACAATAATATATCATTAAATGACTCACATTTGGACTTTTAAATAGCTAGCAATTTAAAATATTTTTTTGTTTAAATAAATTAACTTAATAATCATTTTTTTATTACTATGCCTTATACGTAGCGAAGCACGTACCGGGCCGCTAGTTCCATTATATAATACACTAAACTTTACAAAAATAAATGTTACTTTAGAAAATATACATATAAATCAAATCGAAAATTTAAAAGAATTACAAGAATTTAAATATCAGAACAATGTAAAACATATTATATCATATACAAGTATAACAATCATAATTGTTGTAATTGCAATATTATTATTATATTGTAAGCGTAAAGAAACCCAAAAAATTAAAATTGAAAATAGAATTATAGATACTCAGGAGAGCATCAAACTTAAGGAGGGAGGGGTTACATTATCAGAACACCCTCACATAATTTTGTAATAATATTAAACACCCTATGATAATAAAGAAAGATACAAAGTATCTTTCCATATACCAAATGTAATGCTCACACAATGATTCATAATTTCATTGACGATATCCGATATTATAAACATAAACTGCATATTAGCACATTTTGCCTTCAGTAACTTGTGTACACAAAGCATCTTTAATAATTCCAATAGAATTCTTGTGTCAGCAATTTTATTAAACAAAGAGCAGCATATATGATCAGCAGATAAGATCTTCAATCATATTGCTGAGTAAACAAATATGAAGTATAAAAGGTTTTCTTCGATCACTTAGAAGTTTAGTTCCAATTAGTATTTCCAACGTATAGCTGAAGATTTTCCCCCACCAGTGGTAAGGGATCTAAAGCTCATAATAAATTTATATTATTAAAAAATCACTAGTGTTTCATTTGATGGTGGTATTCTCACAAGAGAATACAATATATATATTTTTTTGTTAACGAAACGAACCGTAAACAAAACTGTACGCAAAAAAAAAATTCTCTTAATATTAACTATTTTTAATTCCTTTTTTTTTATTTGTACTTCATTTCAAATACACATACAAAGGTTCATGAATTCATGTTTAATTTAACAAAAAAAAACTTAACAATATATAAATAACTTTAACTAATAAAAAATAACATTTATTAAATAAAAGTAACTTAACTCATATTCAATGTGAAAAAATAAAATACATATAATCAGACTTTCGATTTTTACAGTGTGACATTTGTTTTATAAATATGACCTATTTGCAATAATTACATAAGAGATCTTTTGAAGGAACCAATTGCGATGCATGGCAATTTTGAATAAGTGACTTTGCCATTAAAATGGCATTGACTGTGGCAATGGACAAACAGTTTCTGTTTCTGCGGCACCGCCAGCCGCGCCGACATTGATGATGCACATGAACTTTCCACTGTAGGAAGCGTCGCAGAAGAATTCTTTTTATATTTAATTAAGTACCTTTATTTTGACAAATAGGATTTGTTTGATAAAATAGTGAAAAAACTTTATTTTGTATTGTTTACTAACTTTTCCATCTTGAATCATCTTAGATCTTACGCTTTGTGAAATAATTTTGATTGTAAATTTCCCAGACAACAACAGACAACTTATGTCCTTTATGCAACTGACAAGGAGTGACAACTGACAGAAGTGAAGTATGACATTTCTTCCAGTTTAAGCTACTACAAAATCAAAACATTCAGTGTTTTTAAGCTTTGAACGAATCAGTTGCAATCGTTGATGCCACTTAATTTTTTTATTAACACAATTTTTAATGAATTTTTGAAAAAGTTTTGTACATTTTCGAGGGGAGTACAATCAAGGTGAGGGGAGTACGGGAGTACAGTGAATGCTAGGGGAGTACAAATACTCCCTTAGTACTCACTTCGGCAGCCCTGAACAAGACTTCAAAATCGAATGCGCTTAAATTTTTATGAAAACGTTAATTTACTTCTCAAAAATGTCCTTTTTTCTAGGGGAACATGAATTATCTCTAAACTATTTTGTTTTGTTGCATCTGATAATTTTTCTAGCATTCGTCCAATAAATCAGGCAAAAGAAAAATCGGGACGAAAATAAACACCTACTTAGTAATTATGGAATTAATTCAGAAAACTTAAATTTAAGATTATTTTATTTTCCAATCCATTTAATATTGGTAAATTTAATGAACCTCCCTATTATATGTACATATGTGCGATTACGAATGAAGTGCCCCCAGAAACATTTTTACTTGCAGATCCGTATAGAACGTTCAACTGTACCTATATTTATGTAAATACTGTAGGACGTAAATACAAGCTAAACCGGAAATCAGCCTCATAAAATTATTCTTAGTGTGCGTGTAATTTCTCCTCTAATTTATGAAATTTCCCCTAAAAACTCAGTAGTTGGTTCAATGTATGCGTGAAAACACGTCAATTTTTCTCGTTGAATTCGTCCACCTTACAAATACAACAATGTAAACAAATGGGTGATACGCAGGGCTGTCGAAGTACTGCAATAGCAGTATTTGTACTGCAATTTGTTTCTGCGTACTGCCGTACTGCTCACATGCCAAAAGTACTGCTTTTTTTAAATTCACCAAATTGCTTTGATTGCTGAACTCATCCATCTTAAATTCCCAGAATTTTCTTCTTTCAACCCGGAACGCTCAAAAAAATCCCACATTTTAAGTAAAAAGAGAAGTCCGATCACTATTCATACCTATCAGCTATCGTCATTCCGTTCTATCTCCTTGTTGTTTTGGGATTTTCTGCAACGGCAAACTTAAATACACAAACTTCATTATCATTTTCAATTTCAAGTCCATTGCATATTGTTTGTATCGTTTTGCAAATTTTTCGAAAAAAAACTTATATATAATTACTTAGACCTATATCTATTTAAAATAAAAATATCATGGACAAGTAAGTTTCGTTGTATTTTATATATTATTTGATACATTTCATTGAAAATTCTTAGATTAGAAATCTAATTGTTTGAATTATTATATAAGGCTTTGAAAGCTATTAAGAAACGATTTGATTTTGATGACACAGTGCTTAATGAAGTGCAAAAACTTAACCCTAAAAATTTAGGTGAAAGTCTAGTTGACTTAATAGCCTTATTTCCAAACATTGCTAGAGATCTAGAAGTAGAAGATTTGGACTCTGAATGGAGGGCTATTTTAAACTGCAATGAGATGTCAAAAGAACATGATTTGAAAAAGTTTTGTCACGATGTATTTTTGGCAAAAAATGGCTTGGGAGAACTCCGTTTTCCAAACTTAAAGGTTTTTGTTGGAAATTTACTTGCTCTACCACACAGCATTGCAACCTGCGAGCGGATATTTTCAAGTGTTAATTTAATAAAAACAAAAACCCGAAATTGCCTCAATGTTTCCACCGTATGTGGAATTCTTTCAGCAAAGTCTTTGTTAGGTGACTATAGCACACATCAATGGCAACCTTCACCAAATTTATTAAAAAAATATTCGAAAACTTAATGAAATAAAAAAATATAGTAATTTAGTGAGTTTTGCAGTACAATTTTATTTATTTTTTCAAAGAATACAAAAATCCTAATAAATGCGCTAGTATGTACCTAATCAAAAATATATATGTTTTTAAAAATAATATTAATATATATGTTTTTAAAAAAATGTAAAACATTTTAAAAGCCTTGTCAAAACTTGTTCCTTTTATTTAATTTTAAATTGTAAGCTTTATACATAAGGTATTTGTTTTAAAATTGAAACATAATGTACTTAATTTAACCAAAAAACTGAATTCTTGTTACCTTTTTTAATCTTTTATTATTTAATACAAAAAATGTATACAAATTTCCTGTTTTATTTGCTGTACTGCCCCGTACTGCTATATTTTTCTGAACGTACTGCAGGACCAAAAAGTGAAACGACAGCCCTGGTGATACGTACGAAAGATTTATATCTTCATATAGAGAGTTTTTGATAAAAGCAGTCGATGAACACAGAAGGTGGAAAAATTATCCAAGCAGAAACTTGTGATAAGAAAAGAATATAAAAGTTTGCCATTTTTTTGTACCATGGTTCATTTTCGTTTCACTTTAAATGTTATGCATTATTTTTCTTTGTAAGAGGGGGAAATATAAAAATATTAATACATGAATACAAATTTACAGAATACGTAGGTATACACCTACCTACACACTATTTTTAAATATATATTTTCAAATTTTAAACTGAGGAAGTGTATAGTAACGGAATGGATGGAGCACAGATGGGTGGAAAAGCTGATGTAAATAGGTTTTCACTTTTGTATGTACATTAGGGCTGGCCACGAGACGAGACCCGACGAGACTTTTGCTAGTCTCGTCTCGGTCTCGTCAAAATCGAAAAATGTCGGTCTCGTTTCGTTATCCGTCTCGTATAACTCGGCCTTGCTTTTTCCTCGACAGTTGTTTCAACGGTAGTCTTGTCTCATCTCATCTCGTCTCGCCTATGTCTATTTTTATGATTTAAATAATTTGATTCGCACATACACGGAAAGAAATACATTGCGAATATTACAATGTTTGTTAGTATGGGTGTGAACGCAATACTGTATGGCTTAGAAGATTTACATTGGATAAAAAGTTGTAAGCATAGTTAATTTGGCCATACTGAGAATAGTAACGTCGACAATAGTTATAGCCGATACGCCAATACCAGTATGGGAGTCAGGCCCATACTGACTGGCGGCATGTACAATGCTCCTAGCAGAAAAGTCTATACATTATTGTTATGTCCCTTATACTTACACTAGTGAAAGCAATCCAATAAGGGTATCGATTATCACGCCATAAATTATTGCGGGAAAAACTAGTAGTATTGTGACATCTCCTATACAGTATGGGGCTGAAGCAGTGTTGCCAGAAACACCGATTTATTGTAATTGTCCCGATTTTTAGACCTATTTACGATACACCGATTTTTGATCTCATTATGACACTTTTCCCCGATTTTCGATGTTTTATATAAAAAAGTATTTTAATGTATTTTCATCTCTGAAATTTACATAATTTATAATTGTACTAAAAATTTGAGTACTTTTTAATTAATTTATTAATTATCAACTGACTTATCAGCAACAAAAATCTTAAGCACGGTCGGTGGTAAGAAAATGTATTAATTTTAAGATTTATGATTTTTGTTTTGATCTCTCGAGAGTTATTGCTGCGAGCAAAAACATTGCATTCGACAATTATAACCAACTTTATTGAAAAGAATATTGATTTTAAAAAACAATTAATTGGGCTTGCGGCGGATGGAGCAAATAATATGACTCGCAGTAAAAATTCGGTTGCTTCTTTGCTAAAGGGTGACTGCCCAAATCTGGTAGTTTTTAAAAGTGTCTGCCATTCATTTGCCCTCTGTGCATCATACGCCTGCTTCAAACTTCCTCCAATTGTTGAAACAATGTGTCGGGATATTTACAACTATATTCAAAATAGTCCAAAAAGGGTGGCAAAATATCAAGATATTCTAAAATTATTGGAATACAAGCCATATAAACTTCTCCATTCGTCGCAGACTCGTTGGTTATCATTGGAATGCGTTGTTTCCAGAATATTAGAATTGTATGAACCCCTTAAGATATACTTCGCCTTTGAAGCGAATATAGATAATCTCGAAAGTGGTAAAGTAATTTTAATGTATCTACAAGATCCTTTAAATGAATTGTATCTAAAATTCTTAAGCTTTGCTCTTCCTCAGGTTAATAAATTGAACCGACTTTTTCAAAGCGAAGAGCCACAGAGTCACAAGTCACAAGCTATACAGTGAAATTAAAACCTTAGTACTAGCAATTTTAGATTGTTTCATTAAGCCGGCTTATCTAAGGGCAACGGCTATTGAAAATATTAATTTCAAATGTCCATACAATATAATAAGTAATGATAATTTATATCTCGGCAGCGACGTTAATTTACAATTGGAAAAAAAATCTTATTGCAAGTTGTGAAGTCGAACGATTTAAAAATAACTGTATAAGTTTCTACGTCGAACTATGCGAACAAATATTCAAAAGATTTGATTTTAAAAATAAATTGTTTAAAGCTTTGACCTTATTGGAACCTAAAAAGACCGTAAATAAACAAATTGATTCATTAAGTAATATTTTTAACTTGTTTGATAATATTATTCCTTCCAAAGATATCCAGAGAATTGATTTGGAATATAGGGAAATACGAAATCTTGATTTTGAAAATTTATTATCTGAGGGAATTGAAAATACTAAAACAGAAATATTTTGGAAGATTGTGTGCTCAATCAAAAAGTGCAATCAAACTTTAGCCTTTCCATTAATGGCTCGATTTATTTCATCGGTATTATCGTTACCGAATTCATTCGCTAACGTGGAGAGAACTTTTTCGCAAATAAATTTGAATAAGACGAAAATAAGAAATAGGCTAGATGTTGATACTTTACAAGGAATATTACTTTCTAAGGATTACCTGAAGTTCAAAGATTGCAATTGTTTAAACTTAAAAGTGTCTGATGATTTGTTAAAAAAATTCAAGCAAAATAAATATATTTAAAAATAATACAAATTAAGATACTTATGTACCTAAGCCGTTGGTTTATAAGAAACTTGAATCCTTAAGGTATTTGTTAGCTTACATATGTACATATTACTTTTTTCATTTCTAAGCTAGCTAGGTGGTATAAGCACTAAATAATATAAGTAATAAGTTAAGCCAATGTCCCATAAAGACTGTAAATTTAATATAACAAGGGAAATATTTATTATTTATTATTAAGTTTTACGTTTTGTGTTCAAAGAATATGAATTTTAATTAAAAAGCATAATAAAACAAAAAAATATCAATTGTTACTTATCAAATAACGTATTCAGTACCTCCGAAATAAAAATATTTAATTTCGATGTAACCAAGCAATATTACTTATTATAATTAATTTAAATGAAATAAAATAAGTCATGATACAAATGAAACCAAAAGTTTTTTATTTTTTGTAATAGGAAATCTGAATTTATTTTCATAGTTAATGAAAAACACATTCTAAAAAAAGAACATTCAGAAAAAATTGACAGAAAGCTTATCTTTGTCATGAGTTGTAGGGTTAAACAAATTACCCCGATTTACACCGATTTCTAATGTGAAATCTCCCGATTTCAGTAAATATTTTCTGGCAACACTGGGCTGAAAGCAATGCTGTCTCGTCAAACGTACTATGCGCCCTTGTGTTACAAGCAAAGATTGTGGTACCATACAGTATAGTACATAATCCGGGGAGAGTACGATAACTTTGGCGACAAAGTTTAATGACGGATTTGTATAGAACAGTTAAAAACAAGCATTTTTTACTATGGGAGGGGGGTCTATCTCCCCCCGTTTAGGCGGTAGGGGCAGTTTAAAAAAATATGTACATTAAATAGAAAAAAAATAATTAAAATAATTAAAAAATAACGGTAATACTTATAATTAAGTATTATACCTTTTTTTAAAGCCAACACTTTTGTCTATTAGCTTGTTTTTAAATCAAGTCAAAACTATGCATAGTTTTTGAAAAAAATTGTTTTAAAGGCAAAATTTGTGGAAAAAAATTTAAAAAAAAAGGTTTAAAGTGTAATTTTTCAAAACTTTCAGATTATCTACCATTTTTTTATATAATTCATTGCTCTTATTTGTTTTTGATCAAAAACTGAAAACTAGATGACTTGATGTCTTCTAGTTCTTGAGAAAATTGAAAATTACCAAAACAAAATATTTTAATTAAATTACTTTTTCCTTGCTTAAGTATTAACGTAGTCTTATTTTGATAGTAATAATCGAATATGAATTAAGATATACCTAGGGTAAATTAATTTTTCTTAAATCCAGCTTATTTAAATGCAAAAGAAACTTTGCATGCACCCCATCTTGCACCCACCGCACCTTGCACCCTCCCCACCTTGCACACACACCAACTTGCACCCACCCCAAATCCTATAGTGTGCCCAAGCAGGGGGGTTGCAGATGCTACTGTTGCATACACCCAAACTCGCGCACACCTTACTGTTGCATACACCCAAACACGCATTACGCATACGCAAATACCATTATTACTATCAAAATAAGACCACTCAAGCAAAAAAAAAAGAATTAAATTAAAATAGTAGTTGTGGTTATTTTCAATTTTCTCAAAAACTAAAAGACATAAAATCATCTAGTTTTCAGTTTTTGATCAAAAACAAATAAGAGCAATAAGTTCTGAAATAAAAACAATGATAGATAATCTTGAAGTATTGAAAAAGTTACACTTTAAACCTTTTTTTAACTTTTTTTACTCAAATTTTGAGTTTAAAATTAAATTTTTATTTTCAATTTTCTCAAAAACTAAAAGGCATAAAATCATCTAGTTTTCAGTTTTTGATCAAAAACAAATAAGAGCAATAAGTTCTGAAAAAAAAACAATGGTAGATAATCTTGAAGTATTGAAAAAGTTACACCTTAAACCTTTTTTTAACTTTTTTTACTCAAATTTTGAGTTTAAAATTAAATTTTTCAAAAACTACGCATAGTTTTGACTTGATTTAAAAACTGGCTAATAGAACAGAATGTTGGCTTTAAAAAAATGTATACAACTTAATTGTAAGTATCACCGTTATTTTTTAATTATTTTTTTCCATTTTTAATAATAACTTTTTTAAATTGCCCCTCCCGCCTAAACGGGGGGAGATAGACCCCCCTCCCATAGTAAAAAATGCTTGTATTAAGACCCTCTACCAAAAACCGTTATTATATCTTGGCGCCAAAGTTATCGTACTCGTGCCCATAATCCCATACTTATAGGAGTTGTAGCAATACAATGTAGGAATATCACCGATACTTTTTTAATATGGGACTCCAGGCCATACTAGCATTGTCATAAATGCCATACACTTCTTTCCGTGTAAAAAATTTCAATACCCACATTACCCTTTATAAACAATAGCCGCGTTTTATTATCACCATGATCTGATCCGGATCTTGAATTTACATGCATTACAACAACAACACAAGATCCTGCTTTGTGTTTGGATCTCAATTTGAGATCCAAAATTTAATTCTTTTTTTCAGACATTGAGGGCTTTATCATTGTAATTTGACATGTAAATGTTGGTATCACTACCAACTATTTAAAATATAACCCATATTGCCATAGTTACATTTCCATCCGACTGAAAAAAAAATATTTTAAATAGAAACTAAGCAATTTCATTTTTATTTACTTTTTATATCTAACATACAAAACAAAAACCTTTGACAAAATAAAACATAAATTAGTGAACTTAAAATGAATAAGTGCAAAAAATGTATATTTAGCTCAATTAATGGATATCATTTTTCCCTAAAAAGAACAACATAAAAAAAATATTCATGAAATGAAATGTTCTTTTGGCAACTCTGCTTTAAACGTCAAAAAATACGAGTAAGTAAATAAAATTCCCAAATCTGCAACCACACAAGATGGAAAACACAGATAAATTGTAAGTAATTTGTAAATTAAATATACCTATCTCGTATTGCATTCATCAAATTTGATTTTATTTTTAGGCCAAGAAGAATCTGGAGTGCTGACGAAACCAAGGCGTTTCTAGATGCTTACAGCAGAAGAAGGTTTGAGTTTGAAAGTGCCCGGCTCAAAAAATTTGCAATGAAAAATGTCTTGGAGGACTTAATTTCTCTTGGAGTTTTGGTAGGTAATTGATTTTTAAGTTTAATGATTATAATTTAATCCTATTTTTATTGTTTTCTGTAGACTTAACCAACAACAGAAGATATGCTCAGGATTAAATTAAAAAACCTTTTGAGAGCCTACAAGACTGCTGTGGACAATAACAAAAGGACTGGAGTGTCCTTAATCAAAGCTCCTTTTGAGGACCAAATGGCTGAAATATTTGGTTCCCGTTCCATAATTAAAAACCAGCATTCGATTAATTTGTGTGGCAAACAAACAGAAGGGATGTCGGAAACTATTTGTGGTTTACAAAAAGGTATAAGCTTTAAATTTACATACATATGTGTGTTTGCAAATAATTTAACAATTTTTTTCTGTTTTTTTTTACAGAATCCAGCAAAACTCCGAAAGCATCTTCATCTTCATCTACAAAACTGATTGAAGCAGTTAGTGTTTCGCAGCCAGGTAGGAGATTTAAATAAAAAATAATTACATATGTACATATTTGTTTAGATAGAGATTTTAACAACTTCTTTTGTTTTGTTTTACAGAATCAAGTATATCTCTAAGCCCGGAAGCGTCCTCTTCTTGAGTCATCGGCATCGGCGCAACCTCCTCAAAGAAGCAAGGGATGGGAAACAAAAACAAATATTGTTTGATGAGGGAAAAAAGGGCTGCGGAAAGAAACGAAATTTTGAGGGATTACACTGCAAAAAGGTTAAACAAAAATGGATGAAGCAGAAGAAGCAAGAGAAGCTCGTCTAGCCAGAAAGGAAAAGTTGCTAAGAGAATTATTTGATAAACCATAAATTTCATAAGCATTATGTATGTATGTCATGGTTTATTAAATAATTCTCCTAGCAACTTTTCTTCTTTTTTTAGTATAGTTTTTGAATTATAATTTGTTTATTTTTTTGAATTATTTTTGATTTTTATTTTGTGTTGAATGAGAAATGGATTTGTAATGTTTTTTTTTTTAACGTGAAATGAAATGTGATATTTTTTTGTATGTATGTTCCTATAGTTTTAATTAAAGAGAAATAGTTATTGTTTTTTTTGAAATGAAATGTGATATTTTTTTGTATGTATGTATGTTCCTATAGTTTTAAGTAAAGAGATATAGTTATTGTTTGTAATGAATTTTTATTTGTTTTTAGTTGAATAAAGAAAGTTTTATTAAAATACTTTTAAATAATGGTTTTTATATTTAAATTACATGTCTGTTTATTAATTCGTCTTGTAACTGCTGCCGCCTATTACTGTTTGAGGTCTCTGTATGAAAATCAAGCTCTGGAAACGATTCGAACTGATGGTTTTCTTCTAACTCGTCGTTGTTATCTACACACATATTATGTAATATGCATGCGCATACCACCAAATTCACCACAGAGTTTATGTTTGTTTGCTCAGTAAAATGAAGAATTCTTCGGAAACGAGTTTTTAGTAGACCAAATGAATGCTCTATTACTATTCGTCCCGAAGAATGAATTTCATTAAATTTACGTTGAGCAGCTGTTACATTCCCATTGTCTTTGAAGGGTGGAATAAGCCAGTCAAGATGTGGATATGCTGAGTCGCCAAGCAGAAACGAGTTAAAAGGAAAAAGTTCTTCTGTCCTCTCGCATGCGTCCTTGTAAAGATCGGATCTACGTAGAAGTCGGCTGTATTTGTGTTCGCCATATACCACAGAAATGTATGTATGTATTTCTTTTTCAGCAGAAGTTTTCGGCAGCCCTCTTCTTGGTGTGGTAACAAATCGTGGCAATAACTTATACCGATCTAGAATAAATTTTAATATTTACATGTAAACGTTAATATAAAATAGGAAAAATTTTGTGTATACATACCTATCAAAATATGGACAGTTGACCTATGAAGCCGAAAGTGGTTTTTAAAATCTGCGTCGCAAAACGTATGCACAATTTCCAAATTTTTTTTTTATTTTATTCTGATGATTTGGAGGCGTATTTTCGTCTGTTGAGGAATCGGAACTACTCGTATCATCTAGTAGTGCGGACAAATTTGACGAGAGTGATTCATCGCTATCATAGCTGTCAAATAAGAACTACAAATATGAAAGTTTATTATAAAAAGACAAAAAAATAAAAATAAATAAATACTTACATCAACCACAGCAGCTTCCATTTTCGGGTTTTGATTGTTTTTTTTGCTTTATTTTGGAAATGTCACTTTTGAAAGAACGAATTTGACACTGCTACCAAACTTTAAATAATGAAAAATATGATGATCCAATGCTGTTTTATTATCATGATCTGATCCGGATCAGATCACGGTGATAATAAAACGCGGCTATTATTGAATGATTCTTAAAGTAATATCGGGTATTACGAAGAAAACTCAAAAGTTACGATGGGCCAAATGGTAGAGGCATTCAAGCTTGTGCATGTAATTGGTGTAATTTGGTTTCGTTTCATGAATCGAAAAGAAGCATTAATACAACACACTTTTACATGTGTTCTTTTATCAGGAACGAATGTTTCCATAATTTGTGGCCGTATATCGGCAAGATCGCGGTGAATGTTGTCGTCCAAGCGGTCAATCAATATCAGGCTTATATCTCTATGGGGTAACTAAAAGTTTTGTTCAAGCACGAGCTGTGTAACATGGTGCACCATATGGTTGAAACCACAGCTCCTGCACATCATTGGTGTCCAAGTGATGAACAAGAAAGTCAGTAATCATGGCTGTAAAGTGGGCACCATTGACTGTAACTTTCTGTCCAGCATCGTTTTTCAAGAAGTACGGATCAATTATTCCACCAACCCATAAAACACCCTTAACAATTAGTTTTTGTTAATGCAAAAGTGTCTCCATGAACTTAAGAATTAACAACACTCCAAATATGGCAGTTTTTTTTATTGACGAACCATTCAACCAAAAACAAAAACTACAAACTTCTAAAAACAAATTACTTGACAGCTGACCAAATCGCCGCATGTTAAAAAAGTTTTGCCAAACTTAAGTTCTAAAACACACCCGTCACAATAATGGCATACTCAGAATTAGATCTCGAGAAAACCTGGCTTAGAGTTTTTCAGAATACCTACATACATATATGTATGTATATATATTACAGTATTCTCTTTTACATACAATTTCCATATAAAAGTGTGTATAGCTTGAACCAATTCAGTTGGCCAACGCAACGGTCGGTTGCGCAGAAAGAGGATTTTAGATAACAAAAATGGTGCGAAAAATATTGAATGATTCGCCAAACGAACCTTCACCAGGGTGTTCTTTAAATAGGTAATATGCTTCTCTTTGCCCAAGTCTATTGAATTCAATCCGGATGGTATCCCCGCTATTGTTCTGAAGAGGTGTTCTTCAACGCTGGCAAAACCACTGCGTAAGCTTTTTCATCTGTCCTACTCCTCTGGTCTCGTTCCGAGAGGATGGAAAACTGCATTTGTTCAGCCCATCCCCAAATCAGTCGAATCTGCCTCACCCTCTAATTACCGACCGATTGCACTTACGTCCCTTCTTTCCAAGGTCATGGAAACGATGATTAATTATCAGCTAAAGAAATATCTTGAAGATCGATCATTTTTATTAATGATCTCCTGTCTGCAACTTCTAATCCAATACATTGTTTCGCTGACGATAGTACTTTTAGCTTTTCATATTCGTTTTCAGACTCACATCCCTCTTCTTCGGATGTGGAACTGCAACGACAAAATATAATAAGCTCATTAAATTCCGACCTAAACAGCATTTTACAATGGGGATTAAAAAACCGCGTGGAATTTAATGCTTCGAAATGCCAAAAATGCCGCAAGGTGTTTGGCGATCCAAGGAGTGTTTCACACCTTCTGGTCTGGCTGTTATCTACAAGACATATATACGTCCAAAGCTTGAGTATAACTCCCATCTCTGGGCTGGTGCTCCTGCAACTTACTTAAGCCTCTTGGATAATATTAAACGTAGAGCATTTAAATTGATTGGTGATAATATCATCATAAGTTCATTTACTTCGCTTGAACATCGTCGAAAGGTTTCTTGTCTCACCCTTTTTTACCGTCATTGTAACGGTTTATGCTCTAGTGAAATAGCCAGCTACATTCCTTCCCTTAAACAGTTCAACCGTAATACTTGCGCATCTAGGAATGCTCACCAGTAAACCCTCGAGTCCAACTTCGGCCGTACTGTCAAATACAGAGATTCGTTCTTTAGCCGTACTACGCGAATGTGGAATGCCTTACCACACTCTTTCCTAGTCATTGCAATATTCAGGAATTCAAAACCAATGTGCACCGACATCTCCTTTTAAACCCTCTCTCCTCTGCCTAGTGCTCACACTGTGCCTCTGCATAATAAGGGTAGTAATATCCCCTTGAGTGTAGGCTTATTATAAAAAAAAAATAATAAATGTTTATTTACATATACATATAGTTTTCAGAACTAATGTCGCTTTCATATTCCGTTGAAGAATCGTCACCTGGATTAATTATAATTGAATCCAAAATTATGTCCCACATCAGGTCCTCAGAAATGTATTCTTCCTCAGCCTTATGGCTTTTTCACACACTTTTCGCCAATCTTCAGCCGTTCCTCTGCTAATTTTTGAACATCTAATATCTTGAATGTTGTGTTTCGTGAGCCTACTCTTGCCTTGACAGTTGCCCAAATATTTTCAATGGGATTGAGATCTGGATGATAGGGTGGTAAACGTAGAACCTCATGTCCCATGCCGTGAATGATATCGTCAATCTTATGCTTTGGGTTGTGTGTAGCTCGGTGCCGTTTTGTTACCTCATACAATTCAAGTTTCAACATCTGAATGGTATGCGGAATATTGTTTTCGGTTAGCCATTGTATTATCTCGGATTTCTTGCTAGCAGAAGTAATTTGTTTTTCTGCTAATTTATTGTGGTACGAGGCGTTGTACATTACAATAATTGAAGGTTCCTCCAAGTTGTACAAAACTTGTTCTTGGATCCATTAGCAAGAATTTTCGAAGTTCATGTCATCGTGGTAGTCTCCCGTTTTTGTTTCAGGTTTGAATAAAAAAAGGAGTTTTTCAAAAAACCTTTTTCACCACCTGCAGCGCCTTTATTAGCCTCTGTCCCTTTGAAATTGGCGTCTTCAACCCACTGCTGCTGTAATCCGTCCAAGCCCGTGGTATTGTATGTCAACTATGAGTATATCTTTCTTCCAAATAAATGATGTTATATCCTTTTGTTAAAATTCCTGGATTTTTCTCAGATACTTCACTCGCATGAATTTATTATCATTTCTTTCACAGAGCAGTTTCCGGTTGTTTTGGTTTTTTTTTGTAACTAAAACCATTTCTTCTTAGAATCCTGTTGAGACAAGTAATACTTAAGTTAAACTCCAGATCTTCCTGGACTCGTTGCCTCAAAATTTTTAAGGATATCTTCACTTTTTCCTCCTGGTGGAAGTTGTGTATTATACGCCGAATAGCTGCGATGTCAAATTCATCTATTCCAGTTTTCAACTTCGTATGCTTTACTTTTTTATTATTTACTTTCCAATAGGCTTTCTTTTCTGAATGGATCCATTAAAATGTCTTGTAAATGTATTCCGATGCATAAATCTTGGTTGTTTTTTTTTTTAAATTGAATTGAAAACCAAAGCAAATATCATTTAAATACCTTAATACCCTCTGATGCAAATATTCATTCTTAACAACTCGTAGGTAAAAATTATTCAAACTCGTAAACACTAATCTATCTAATCAACACTAATCTACAATTAATCTCAACCCCTCAGGTCAAAAAAAAAAATCAAATGTAAAATAAATATAAACACAACGCCCCCGGAACTTTTCTGTTGCTAAGCCACAAATCATAAAACAGAAATAAACAATAATCCCGTTTTTGTCAATTAATCCTATGGGGCAGTTCGCAGGTTGTTTTTTATGTCTAACCCAATTGCATTTTGCAATAGACTTATTTTTTCATTATAGGTGCACTGAAATTTGTCCCAATAATAAAAACAAAAAGTATTAATTTTATTTTTTCGAAGTAAAGTTTACACCTACAAATTTTTTCTTTTTCTCTTACCAGAGATTGAATAGTTTTTCAGACATCAAGCTTTGAAAGAAAAATAAACCATGATCATATCTTATTCAAAGAAAGTCCATTGCTGGAAATTCATTTCTATTTTACTGTGAGCGAAGCTATACACAAAACTCACCCTCCTTATGGCTGAATCACAAACACGCTTCAGCTTCGGCTTCACCTGACGTTTACGAGTTCAGCCATACGAGTTCAATGCATGCTATCACAATGAAGCTTTGACTTCACGTTTCGTTCGACAATCGTAAGGAAAAGAACGTAATGTTACGTAATGTGACTCCAAACGGAAGCTCTAGTTCAAATTGGCTGAACATTTGCTTTGTCTGACAGCTCACGAAAAATCAAAAGAAACTTTTGAGAAAAAATAATAGCTGCTAATGACGAAATTGCCATTTTAGAAATGTCATTCAAAGCAACCTCGAAGCAGGCCCATCGTAACGCAGACGAAGCCGAAGCTGAAGCGTGTTTGTGTTTCAGCTATTAGTTTAGTGCTTCAGTATGATCGCAGCAGCCAGCGTCATTGGCAACAACGTCAGCAGGTTCATCTTTTTTTTCTTTTTTTCAGGGATTTGTCTGTCTCTTTCGGAATTAAAGAGTAAATCAGAGAAATTAAAAGAGACCTGCAGAGTACAATGGCCAACTGAATTGGTTCAAGCTATATGTATGTATACTTGGCGTTATCTTTGTTCTATTTCCATCCAACCTACCCACACATATTCGTCTTCAAAAATTAAACCAAGGAAAACATTTCATTGTTGTTAACAATACCCAAATACCCAAATATTCTCAACAATGGCGCATACCGTTGAGCCAATCAGTCCAGAAAAATTCCATTATTTATTGGGCTCTCATCTTTAGAGCAACATTTACAAACAATCTTATATGAACATTAATTTATATTCTCTTATCTTCTTAGATGACAATGACGTGCTGATGTGTTTCGTGCGTTCAAAATTACTATATATGTATACTTACCACTTTCCAACCACTTTTTATAGCTTTCATCACACAGAAAGATTAAAAGAAGTTGACAAGAACAGATTAAATAAACCTTAACCACATTGAAGGGCAGACTTCAACTACCATGTGTTATTACCCGATGAAAAAAAAAACCCTAAAGATATTTACAGATTTGATTCTGGAATAATCGTCATTAACAGTGGGAAAAAAAGTAAAAAAAAAGACTTTCAGGCTTAACAATTTACTAGTTAGCAATTTTCTAAATTATTTAGCAATTTACTAAGGGACTCCAAAATTTTAAACCTTTCTTTTCGTTTTGCTAACTTGTAAATTGCTTGTCGCCTTTTATTAAAAAACGAGCATCCAAACATGTCTCAAAAGTGAGAGTTCGTGAAAATAAACAAAGCAAATACGCTAAGGCCTATTATTTGGAATTCCCAACAGTTGACTGGAAAATTTCATGCACTGCTCTTATAAGAATAATTGTACAGATGGCATATGGATTTAGCAAATTTCTATAAGTTAAAGTAGCCGTTCCGTGATTTTAAATTTACCAAATTGTTAAAAGATGTAAGATGTTAAAATTGTTTAAAATTAGGTACATCATCTCTTAATGGTTTTGACATTTTTCTGAATCGTTTAAAATATTGCGCCTCTAGCATAAAACACAAAATAATAATCGACTAAATCAATAACATAGTGTAAAAAGACTTAGGTAGATAATTCTTCCAGTTTGCGCTTTGTAGATTCTTTAATAGATATTATAAAGTATTTCATTCCAACTATTACAGTTCTTTTAATCCATCATTTTAATTTTGTATATGACTAAAATTTGTCCTACTAGACGACACGCAAACCCCACTATGACGTGCGTGCCGTTTAAATTCACTGGAATTAAAAGGATATTAGAGAATCGACAACGTGATGGTTTAAGAACAGCAGAAACAGAAGCATCTTTATAATTTCTATCCATGTCATTCTTTTCATGGTAAGATACCTATCACTGACAGATAACTAATCCGGAGTTTTTTTTGTTTTATCTTTTACGGTTGTGGTATAATTCAAAGAGACACTGTGTATCATCGAGTTTGTGGTCCTCTATAGAAAAATCTCTGCTCCTGCCATTCCCATTCCAAATCATCAGATTCCTAGTTCAAATTTAAATTCAGAAATCTAGTATTACGAGAGGGTCTTACTGTGTATGTTATATGGGGGATGAAGCAAGAGAAATCAAATCCCCTGAGCCAAAAAAGGCTACGGTTAATCTAATCCAAAACATTATTATAACCTGTGGAAATCTAATTTATTAAATAAATAGATATAAAAGAAGATACATTTTACAGACATGCGATTACAATCGTTTTTGTGAGTCGAATAAAATTCGGTCCAAAGGGGTTTTTTTCACGGTCGACTGTTATGTAGTTCTAGTGATATTCTGTTCTATATTAGTATAACTAAGAAAATGATGATGACAAGCTTGTTTTGTGGGTGTCAAATGCTGTTATTAATACATAAGGGAGAAAGCCAGGGGAGCAATCAGAATACGTTATTTTAAAATGTGGTGATGGGTATTTATGCATCTTTAAATTAATGAGGGCGGATACAGATAGTTTAAAGAGGGAATTGTTTTCAAACCACTCGTGAGAAGTGAAAGGGTTTTTAGTCCTTTTGCATGAATTATACGGATGTGTAGATACGAGTATATTAATCATAGGTTACCAATTCAAGTTTGTATTTTTGGCGTATAATTTCTTGGGTGGAAGTGTTTTCCATTATATATGTACATATATAATTTTTTTTTTCATTGAATTTCCTTCTTTGCTCACAACATTAATAGATTTTTGTCTGGAATACTCGGAGATTAATTTTACATATTATGTGATGAGTCTTTTGTTATGTATTAAAACTTTGCAAATCCTAGGTATACTGCCCAGAAAACCCACATCAGTGGGGTCTGGAACATTATTGTAATTTTAATTGCATCGAGGCAAACTGATTTCTATATTTCTGCACGTGTTTCAAATCAAAAGACTACACTGGCTATTTAAAAACAACAATTATCACCTAAAATAATATTAAAGCTGTTAATTTGCTTTGATCGATTCCATAGTGATCTGTCCATATTCCTTTTAGAAGTGAAATGTAGATTCTAGCACTAAGGCACGTGATTAAGGCTAAGGAGCTCTTCTTTGACACGTTTTATCATCGATATTTTGGACGGGTAGTACTAAGGTCGTAGTTCAATTAGTTTAGTGGTTGATGGTTGAGCTGTCTGTATATCAAACGAGGGTTCGAGCACATCGCTCGTAACATACTCTATGGTCTCGTTCCCTTAATTTAGCTCCACTTTGTGACATAATGTTTGTTTCACGTTTTCAATGCTTCCTGAACATAAAATATGGTGAGTTTGTTATGTTCCTATGTTTTTAATTCGGTGATTTGGAGTGTTCGATGGCAGATTAAGCAATTTTTTCTAGAACAATTGGAGTTTTTCCACGTCCTAGAAGCAATTTCCTCAAAATATTTGGGCACTATATCACATTACAGGGTTTGGTTCATTTAAAGTCTTTTTCTGTTGTTTGGTTTATATCGTTTCGCATTTCATTGTTTCACTATTTATTTGTTTGGTTTCTTTTTGTTTCGACATTTTCTGTGACATTTCTCAATGTTTCAAGGTCCCTTAAGTCTAAATAAAAGATTTTTAGAGAGATGTTTGTGTGTGCGTGACGTGATACCAAACTAATAAATTTTTGAAAAAAAAAAATCAACTAACAGTTTTTTTTTATAAATCAAAAAAATTGAAAAAAAAAAAATAATTCTCATCGCGAATATTTTACGAATTTACTCGTAATTTAATGCAACAAATAATAACGTTTTTGATATCTGGTCAAATAGTTTTTTAAAAATTAAAAATGTTAGCTTCAAACTAATTTCATCTTATATAGAAAATATTGTTTTCGGCATTCAGTATATTTTTTATAAAAATCCAAAAGCCAGTTTTTTCACAAAAATTAAAATACGTAAAAATTGATGTTCGATTCGTGATATCTTTAGAATAAATTGAGGGTATCAACATCAAAAAGATTTTATTCTGTGCTAAATTTTCTTTAAAAAATCCAACCTGTATTTGTTTTTACAAATTTTCAAGAAATGCTACTAAAATCGGTAAGAATTGCTTTTCGACTAAAAATCTCGTTAACAAAAATAGATTTTGAAATCAAACTATTTCATCGTATGCAAAATATTGTTGGTAATTTTTAGTTATTTTTTTTAGAAAAATTCAACTGACAACTTTTTTAACAAAACACGAAAACCTACAAAAACAAAAAAAAAACTTATAAGAAATGTCTTTCTATTCAAGTATTAGGAGAACAAAGAAAGATATTGATATTGATCGATATATTAGTCTCACACAAAATATTGTTATAAACGTTTTGTTAAAGGTTAAATCAGACAAACCGACAGACGGGATGAGAAGTTATCAGTGTGGGTTTCATCCCAACTTCTTTTCTATATTCTTTTGAGAAATTGAATCCTCTCTGAATATTTTTATAATAGAACTTTCAACATTTGTCATTTCCTTTTAGAATATAAATAGAACAATGTGGCTACAATTTTAAACCATCATCCAAAACTGACTATTCTCCAAGTGTTCTAAGTTTTCATTATAAATATTCTGTGCTTAAGTTTTATAATAATTGTCTACCACACAAATTATCTGGACTAGGAATTTAACTGACTCTGATAAAATGAAATATGTATGTAGATGTTGTTGTAAAGATGATTTAGATGAAAGGTTTGTATGGCTACAATTCGCGACACATTTTTGAATTGTTTTACTACTTTTATTACCGCTTCTCTCAGGGTATTTGGTTCATGATTGTGTTCACCGAAAATAGATTCTATGACATGTTCATCTTCTTGTTTCAATGTCACACACAAGGTTCGGTGGGTGCAAGATGGGGTGCATGCAAAGTTTCTTTTGCATTTAAATAAGCTGGATTTAAGAAAAATTAATTTACCTTAGGTGTATCTTAATCCATATTCGATTATTACTATCAAAATAAGACTACGTCAATACGCAAGGAAAAAGTAATTTAATTAAAATATTTTTTTTGGTAATTTTCAATTTTCTCAAGAACTAGAAGACATAAAGTCATCTAGTTTTCAGTTTTTGATCAAAAACAAATAAGAGCAATGAATTCTAAAAAAAACAACAGTAGATAATTTGAAAGTTTTGAAAAACTACACTTTAAACCTTTTTTTTTTAATTTTTTTTGCATACATTTTTAGTTTAAGACAATTTTTTTCAAAAACAATGCATAGTTTTGACTTGATTTAAAAACAACCTAATAGACAAAAATGTTGGCTTTAAAAAAAGGTATAATACTTAATTGTAAGTATTACCGTTATTTTTTAATTATTTTTTAATTTAATGTACATATTTTTTTAAATTACCCCTACCGCCTAAACGGAGGGAGATAGACCCCCCTCCCATAGTAAAAAATGCTTGTTTTTAACTGTTCTATACAAATCCGTCATTAAACTTTGTCGCCAAAGTTATCGTACTCTCCCCAAAATTTAGCATGACACAAATTGGCGCAAAATTTTAAGCGATTATGTAAAATATTAAAGTCATTTTTAGCAATTTTCTAAGCTTAGAAGATGATGTACCTTATTTTAAACATCTTTATATCTCCTAACAATTTGCTAAAGTTAAAATCACGGAATGGCAACTTGTTAAATCCATAATGACATCTGCACAATTGTTCCTATAAGAGCAGTTGATGGAGTGGTCCAAATAACAATGTGTAATTCCACTTGATAGGTCCGTTTAAGCGTATTTGCTTTATTTATTTCCACGAACTGTCACTTTTTAGACATGTTTGAATGCTCGTTTTTTTAGTAATGTACTATAGTTAGCAAAAAAAAGAAAGGTTTACAATTTGGAGTCCCTTAGTAAATTGCTAAATATTAAGCAAACTGCTATCTAGTAAATTGTTAAAACCTCAACAATAAGTTGTTTAAAGTTTTGCGCCCTCGACCTTAAAAAACACAGCATTATACGAGTATGTATGTAGGTAGTCAAATAAGTTGTATTCTAAGCTGAACAAGAATACATTTTAAATAATTAAAGGGCAAGAGAAATAAGAAACTGTTTAATTGTATGTAAAATAATATACGAATACGAAGACGAACCTAATATCATAAAATTTAAAGTAAAATAAATAGAACTACAAGCTAGAGCTGTAGGCAAGACTTTTCATATATTCAGTAAAACCTGTTTATCTTTTTTAACAAGCTTCCGCCGGAAGTTTCTTCCCCTTCTGAATTTTATTAAGAAAAAATTGATTTTGTTTCGAGATTTTTGGCTTTTAAGTTGTTGCTATCTAGATTATGATTTTCTAGCTTTCGTGGTTTCTCTCTCTTATCTTATCTCTCTCTGTCTTATGAATCATTTAAATATTATATGGTACTAGCTGACCCGACACACGTTGTTTTAGAGAATATTTTGCTGCTAGAAATAAAAAGCTTATTGTAAGTGTGTAAGGATGTGGTATATAAGTGGGAGAGGTATAGAGCACTGTAAACGGTGGCAAAATTTTAAAATAACAAATCACCAAACAATTTTTTTTTTAATTTATTAAAATTAATTCTTTAACAATATAAACATATAGCTAATTATGAAAATACTACAAAAAAAAAAACAATATCATTCCCTTAATGGTGAAATGTCTTTTAAGGAGGTTGCGCTTTTACAATAAAACAAGTTGAGAGCTCGGCTTAGACTAAAGTTCTTTATTTTATAAAAGTTCTTAAAACTAACAAGAGCATAAATTCTAAGAGAAGAGAAGAGTGTTATGTGAGTGTTTTTATGTTGTATGTACAGAAACACATGCATACATATCATTTCCTCACCCTTTTAAAAAATGGTATTAGAACCTCTAGAAAATAAAAATTTTATAGATATCTATTACATATGAAAAATAATATGATTCTAAATGATAATTATATAAATAACAAATTTAATTTGAATTTGAAAATATATATGCATCTTTGTATATGTATAGATATGTTGGAAAAAAATTCATATTTTATAATCTAATAAATATATAAATATAAATATCAACCAAAAAAAAAAAAACAAAATATATTTACAATGCATCATTTATTGTAGATATCGCTTTTCATATAGTTTTTCTTTAACTTTTTAGTTTTACTTCTTGTCATATGCGATTTTATATTATCTTCACTATCATCATACTGACGTCTCTTATTAGTATTTGTTAAGATAATTGGACCAGATAAAAATCTAACTTGTTTAATTTTTCTTTCTTTCAATCTGATCGATATGTGCCTGTTTATTTATTCCATTTAAATGAACTAAGTACCTATACCTAATTACTGAGTTTTTTAATTATTTTCCCTGGTATCTATTTTTCATAATTTGAAAAAATATTTCGATACAATGTGGTTTCACCTACTTTAAAACTTTCGATAACCGGCTTGTGTGACTGTGGATTTGAAATTTGATCTATAGCTTTTATTTCTTTATTTGCTAAATTACTATCTCTTTGGTGAGGTACAATCAAATCAAGCAATGTTTTAGGTTTAAATTTGAACAACATATTGGCAGGTTATAACTTTGTAACGGTGCAAGGAGTATTTCTATACTTGATTAAAAAATTATATAATTTTAAATTCCAATCCAATTTTTGCATTTTTGGATCTACTAACATTTTTCTAATGGAGCTTTTAAATGTTTGAACGGCACGCTCCGCAATGCCATTGGACTGTGGGTGATAAGGTGGTGACTTTAAGACTTCAATCCCATTTGATGAACAAAACAAAATAAATTCTTTTGAATTGAAAGGCGGTCCATTATCGCTAACAATGAATGTTGGTAATCCAAAAGTACTGAAAACAGATCTAAGTCGTTCAATTAAACTTTTGGCTGAAGTAGTGGTCATAGGAAAAAGACTAGACATCCACAAGACTGGGACTCCTATAAGGAATCCCTCAAAAAATATAAACAGGAATTGAGAATAGCCAAAAGATCCTCTTGGAGATCCTTCTGTAGCTCAATAGAAGAATCCTCGGAGGCATCAAGGATAAGGAAGATTCTCTCGACAAATCCAACCATGCCTAGTTGTCTTAAAAACTTGGATGGTACTTGGACTAACTCTTGCGAAGAAACGCTAAACCTGCTACTTGACACCCACTTTCCTGATAGCTCCAAATACGTTAATACAACAAACCATCCTGGGTCGGGTATTAACTTAACTTTTCCTCAAGGTCTTGTTACTAAAGAGAAATTGACTTGGGCTCTGAATAGTTTCAAACCTTACAAATCTCCAGGGCCAGATCACATCATACCAGCTGAGTTACAATTTACGGCTGACATAATTCTGCCCATCATTGAGATGATTTTTAAAAGTTGTCTAGATATGGTCCATATACCTCAGCGATGGAGAGAAGTAAAGGTAGTTTTCATTCCCAAGGCGGGCAAATGTTCGCATGTCAACCCTAAAGATCTAAGACCTATCAGCCTATCATCATTCATTCTCAAGACTCTGGAACGTTTGATTGATATCCACGTACGTAACAGCATTGATAAGAGACTATCGATGTCTCAGCATGCTTACTGCAAAGGGAAATCGGTAGAAACAGCCTTGCACACCTTAGTAAGAACTATCGAATATTCCCTAGAACAAAAACAATATACTATGGTGGCCTTCCTAGATATTGAAGGCGCTTTCAACAACGTTGACACATCCGCTATCACTTCTGCTATGACGATCCTAAACGTCGAATACTCACTCTGTGAATTGATAAATCTAATGCTAAAAAGCAGGATCATCAACTCTAAGATGGGGGATTTTTGTGCGAAAAGGTCTGTCAGTAGAGGCACTCCGCAAGGTGGTGTTCTGTCCCCTCTCCTGTGGAACATAGTGGTTAACGAGCTACTAATATCCCTTGAGAGAGAAGGCTACAGAGTGATTGCGTATGCCGATGATGTTGCTATCGCCGTCATAGGAGAACATCCAAATACACTGAGAGACCTCCTCCAAAACGCACTCAATATGCTCACTAGATGGGTAGATCACTGTGGACTTAGTATTAATCCTCAAAAAACAGACCTCGTCCTTTTTACGCGGAAATACAAGATCCCAGAAATTGTACCTCCCTCAATAAAAGGTGTACCACTAATTTTCACCAATGAGGCCAAATATCTTGGTCTGATATTGGACAAAAAATTAAGTTGGAAACCTAATATTCAGGAAAGAGTTAAAAAAGCTACAGCAGCTCTTTTCCTTTGCAAGAAAGCCATAGGAAACAAATGGGGTTTTCAACCTCGCATAACTTATTGGCTATACACATCGGTCATCCGACCAATACTTATGTACGGGGTTGCAGTGTGGTGGACTGCACTGGAGAAAGTCACATATTGCGACAAACTCAGCAGAGTCCAACGCACTGCATGTCTCTGCATTAGCGGGGCTTTGAGAACCACACCCTCAGCAGCGTTGGACACTCTCCTCCATCTGACACCCCTCGACATTTTCAGCAAACAAGTGGCAGCGAGTACAGCCATAAGACTCAACGCCTCATCTCAGTGGACCAACAACAATGTTGGGCACTCCTTCATTCTGAACCTCTTTGGTTCTATACCAAAGTACATAGACTACACTATCCCAAAACCCCAATTTGGTAAAAACTTCCAAGTATCCATTCCATCCAGGGATGAATGGGAAGATAAAAAACTCCTGGATGACAAAAGCATCCATTTTTATACAGATGGATCCAAGACAAATGAGGGAGTTGGTAGTGGTGTGTACTCAGAAAAGCTTAATCTAAGCATCTCATTCCGCCTCCCTAATCATTGTAGCGTCTTCCAAGCGGAAATTTTAGCGATCAAAGAGGTTCTCTCCTGGCTAAGAGAAAACGTGATATCAACTTCTGATATACGCATCTTCTCTGACAGTCAGGCTGCTATCAAGTCTCTTGACGGTGTCTCAACCAACTCTCTAACGGCCCTCGATTGTCGATCATCTCTTATGGAGATGGCGCAGCAATTTAACATTCACCTATGCTGGGTGCCGGGCCACAGAGACATCGCAGGAAATTGTAGAGCCGATGAACTCGCTAAAAATGGAACCGTCATACCTATTTCACCTGAAAGGGAGAAGATAGGTATACCGATAGCTACATGTAAACTTCTGCTAAAAGAAAAAGCTTTCGAGATAGCAAACTCTAGGTGGTACAATTTACCAACATGCGCAGCCACAAAACTAATATGGCCTTCATTGGACCTAAAGCGCTCTAAAGACTTGTTATCCCAAAGCAGACTTCATATTAGCTCCCTAATAGGTGTCCTTACGGGACACTGTCTTATAGGCAGACACGCAATACGACTTGGTGTAGCCTCAAATGACTTCTGCAGGAGCTGCATGGACGAGGAAGAAGAAGAATCAATCTCTCACCTCCTCTGCACCTGCCCTGCTCTTTCACGAAGACGCAAACTTCATCTGGGAGAATACTCTTTTGATGATCCCAGTGAACTAGCTAAAAAGGATATCAGATATCTCCTTCGCTTTATAAAAAGCTCAAAATGGTTCGACTAGTGGGAAGTAATTCTCTAGATTCATGTGGTATCACAATGGGCCTTTCTTCTGGCCTAAGTGTGTGGTTTTTGTATCCACAGCCACATTAACCTAACGTAACCTAGTGGTCATAGGAAATGCTTCTATCCATTTAGAGAATGTGTCAACTAGGATCAAAACTGTCATTCTATCAACTGTGCAAAAATCTAAATGGATCCTTTCAAATGGAAAACTAGACACAGGCCATTTACTCAAATTACTCTTTTTAGAGTTTTGTGTTACTTGACACACTTCACATTGCAAAACGAACTTTTTAACATCATTATCAATGTTGGGCCACCACACATATTAGCGAGGTAACGACTTTGCGCGGATTACCCCGATATGTCCGTCGTGTACCAGCTCTAATACCTTATTTACCAAGATTGTTGGTACAACAATTCGTTCACCATGAAATATGCACTCGGATTCCGTTGCTAGTGAATCCCTTTTCCAAAAATAAGGTCTCACATCTATCGAAATGTTATCTGGCCAACCACTTATGACATATTTGTAGACCTCTGCTATCTTATCCCTCTTCGTTTCTTTGCGTACATCATCAAGCTTGAGTGGGAAATCAGAAATGTTCAAATTAATGCTATCATCCTCAACTTCAGTGCTTGCAAAAGCGGCAACCTCGTTAATGCGTCTGCATTTCCCATCTGCGAAGCTTTCCTGTACTTAATAGAGTACTTATACATGGACAACATAATGGCCCATCGTTGCAGCCTATTTGCTGCCACTGCCGGAATATCTTTTTTGTGTCCAAAGATAGCTTGTAGTGGTTGGTGGTCACTATAAATAGTGAAGCTTAGCCCATAAATATATTTGTGAAATTTTTTAATTGCAAACACAATTGCTAACGCTTCCCTATGTAATTGCGAGTAGTTTCTCTCAGACACACTAAGTGTGCCTATTTAACACCGATAATAAATTATTCATACAGTCTTCTCTATCTTTACTACCCACCAGTATATCATCAAAATATATACATATGAACCATTTCGATTCTCTTCAAAATTTCACTAATAATACTCAAGAATATTTGAGGAGCTGTTTTCAACCCAAAAACCAGCCTTGTAAACTGTCATCAATTCTTGTGATCGTTCTGATAATGGTACCTGCAAATATGCACCTGTCAGATCTAACTTGCAAACAAACTTCCAACCAGCCAACCCTGCCAAAATATCGTCATTTCTGGGAATAACAGTGTGTTCCATCTCTACAAACCTATTAACCGTCCTTTTACAATTTACACACAGCCTGATTGACCCATCGCCTTTATTTACGATCACTAACGGACTTGCCCATTTACTCCTCTTTACTGGTACTAAAACACCTTCCCCACACATGCTTACTCTTAATAATAACTAAATCAAGGTCATGCATTTCTTCATCAATTTTAACATGCACCGAAATTTTCCTAGCCACAACCACGTTATCACCTGATAAAAGCTTCAAAGGTATATTTTCTTTCACCATTTCACAGTGTTTAAAATAATTTAAATAATTATTAAATAACGTAAGCCAAATGAATTTATTTCACAATCATCGATATTATTTACATTATTTGTTGTTTTATTTTTCTTATGAAAGCAATTTCTAGCATAATGTCCTATTTTACCACAATAAAAACATTTAACACCCTTTTTACTGCTGCTTTTATCCCGCATGTTATGTGCTGTCTTTTGCTTGGTTTGCCTATGGATCTGTGGTGAATTTCTTCGATCTGCATGATGTGAAGAACTAGGTCTACTGAGGCGGTTGTTGCTGTTGTTGTTCCTTTGTTGGTGATTTGTCACATAATTGACACTACTCCATCTCATCATATCCATATTGTTATTGCTCATTTCCATACATAGAGCAATTTCGGCTGCTTTGTCTAACGTTTTTAGTCCAGTTTCATTTAAGAGTCGGTTTTGAATTTTTGAGTCACTTAGACCACACACAAATTGTATCAATAGTGCCCTCTCCAAAAAAACTCTCAAATTCGCACTCATTAGAGACCCCGCAGACTGCAGACTTTTTATCGGCCAATAGTTTGGTCGGATTTGGCTGAAAGTACGCACACCGAGCCAACTAAACAGTTTGGTTGGTAAACAGGGTGCAGACTATCCAACAGTCGGCCGACTATTCTCGAATCAACAATTGTGATTTGGGCGATGCCATATTCAAAATACACGCACACGACGCCAAATCACAGAGCGAACTGAACTATTGGCCGACTAAACAATCGTCATGTATGCGCAGGCGTGTATGCGCCAATACTGATTAAACAGTCGGCCGATAGTTCGCCGACAGATTAGTTTGAATGTAATCGGGTAGCCTATCAAACTTTTTTATCGGCCGATACTGAATCGTTGTAGTGTGCGCATATGCATTTCTCTCCATACTGATTAAGAAGCCAACCAAACTATCGGCCGATAAAAAGTATGCAGTCTGCTGGGGCTCTAAGACAATTGTTTCAATTCAACTATGTAGTCACTGATATTTTCACTCTGGTTTTGTTTTCTCTTGAAAAATTTAAAGCTCTCTACTAAACTGTTCTTTTTAGGCGCGAAATGTAATTTAAGCTTTTCTATCAATTTCACATATGTATAATCAGTTTCTAATTTTGGCGCAATTAAAGACATTAGGATTTTATACAAATCTGGACCTCCGAGGCTTACAAAAAATGATACTTTCTCTGAATCAATTGAAACTTTATTTAACGAAAGCAAATGATCCAATCGACGCGACGTGCATATAAACTGAAATCTTCGCCTAATGTGAACGATTCAATTGTACCCATAAATAGTTTTGCACTTTCCGTCATTTTGCCACTTAACTTTATTTAATTATAGTTCGATACGAATTATAAAAATATTGCGTCCGATTTATTCTTATTCTTATTTTTTTTTTTTTTTTTCAATTAAATGCCGTACTCGATTTTCCTCGTCGCCACTGAAATGTCTTTTAAGGAGGTTGCGCTTCTACAATAAAACAAGTTGAGAGCTCGGCTTAGACTGAAGTTCTTTATTTTATAAAAGTTCTTAAAACTAACAAGAGCTCAAATTTTAAGAGAAAGAGAATGAGTGTTTTATGAGTGTTTTTATCAAAAACACTCCATTACCAAGACCGGAATCTCAGACTGACATTTCGGTTTGCCTACAAGCTACTGAGGACTAAATGTGAAAAGGTGTGCGTGAAATGATGCAAAAAACCAAACACATTCTCACATTTAGTCCTCAGGCCCATCAAAATGCTTCATTATAGTAATCAGCCCCATCTAAATGCTTCATTTTGAATGTTTCATGCCCTCGTTCAAAAACTAAACAATCTTAACCAACAGAATCTGAAGTGCTGACATGGTCTTAAATTGGAAGATTTGTATAGCTTTTTAATTTCAATCCAAATAAATGTTGTAAATGTATATTAAATAAAATAAAATTGTCCAAATACATATTATTTAATGATTTATTAGTTTATTATTATTTATTTTGTTTACTTAAATTATTTGCGAACGCAACATGCGCTGCAACTGGTTAAGTATAATTATTGCAAATGGACAAAAGTGTAACTCAATACTTTGTAAAACAACAAAACAGACAATTTTTTCAGCTGTAGTTTGCTTAGAGCCAGGGCCGGCCCAAGCCAATCTTGCGCCCTGTGCAAGATTTGTAGAAAGCGCCCCTTTTTTATATTTTTTTTACACATAAACTGATACACAAGCATAAGCCTTTTCCAGATTACCCAGGAGCAGGGCCGGACAAAGCATATGTGCAAGATGTGCAAATGCACAGGGCGCAGAATTCTGGGGGCGCATTGCCAGGAGCAAGAAAATGTAATCTGATCTTGCAAACAAATATGTACTACTACATATTTGCCATTCTTTAACCACAAACATTCTTAAAATAATCTCAAAAAAACATCCATCACAACTGTCCTAAGTTATCTCTTGCGCACTAACTAACATCACTTTCATTGTTGCATTCAATGAAAATTTAACTCAAGATATCGCAGAACTAAAAATTCTACCTACCTCATTTCCAAATATTTCACCCTGTTCGTACAAGAGAAAAAAAGAAAAAAATCTCAACACAAAAAAATTCCATGCAAGAGAAAAGAAGAAAAAATCTCAACACAAAAAAGTTCCATGCCACCTCATATGTGCAAGATATATTTTATGCACACCGAGTCCCAAAATTAACATAGAAGTATGACGAAGCAAAATACTTATTCATATTGAATCGTATGGGCTAGAACGTGCAGGCATCGAGAAAGAACTAATAGAGAGAACCAACTTCGACGGTTTTTCTCTTTTTGCCTACAAGCTATGATTTGGCCACCAACTTGCATATGTAGTAACTCCATATAAAAAAAATGTGGGGAACAAATACTTATGCAAGTTTGTGCACATACTCACCACGAAAGAGAAAAAACTTTTCTCTCTTTTCTCTCTGCTCACCACCTTTTAAAAATGGCGACCACCTTTGAAAAATGGCGGATGTAGTCAGCTGTTCAGAGGTGTTCAAAGAAAATTCAAAATTGTGTATGAACAACTTTTCGGTACTCTCATTGTGTTCGTTTGATATGAATATCATTCGAATATGAAGTGAAATTAATTACTCTTGTTAGGTGCCAGAACAATGAAGATTTAGAAACAATTCTAAATTACGCATTTAGATAAGTATTAGTTAGTTATTTGAAGCCAGTTTTAATCATTAAGTAAGTAAAATAAATTAGGTGGTGCAACAGTCCAATGAGAATTAGGACCTAGAAACATAAAACTCTGAAAGCACTACTACTATTATTTGTATTATTAGCTGAGTTTATGCGTTTAATTTTCGCTCCGACCGTTGAAAGATGCAAAAAAACTCAGATTTGTTTCAATTTTCAGAGTTTATCGACTTAATTTTGTCGATGCGAGAGTTGCAGGAACATTGAAAACGAGAGTTACAGAATGTAAACATGGAACATTGAAAACATTTTTATATACTCATCTCTTTTTTCCATTCCTATTTTATTTGTGTGTACTCGTTGTTTATTTCCTTTACATTACTCACGACATTTCCAAAATCCTGAAAATAAGTGATTTAAGTAGACACTAAATAAAAAGACCGTCAACTTGTTACTTCTGTTACCAATTTTCATTGCATAAGATTTGTGAATAGGTGATAAGCTATTCTTACTGCCTTCCACTAAGCTAGTGTGTTGCTTTTAAAGGCTTAACTACATAAGCTGGGTCAGTGGTTTTGTGAAAAGAATATACAAATTTGTTCTTCAACCAAAATTTAAGTCTTATGCATCATTTTTATAAATTTTCCAGTTCTAAATATTTATATCTTATCTTTCAGTTATATAGCGACAAGGAAAAATCTGTGAGGGAAAGTTCTAACTACAGTTTTTCTGAAAGTGCATTGTGGCTTATTCATAGATGTTTGCTAAACGTTTTAGGCTATTCATAAATAAATGCAAATCAAAGTTAAGGGCTAAACCTGAATAACTATAAACAATGAAAATGCTGTGTTCAAGTAGTTATTATCGCAGCCAAATTTCATAATTGATTTTTTTGGTGTATAAAAAAGCTGAAAGAGTAATTCATGACAAATAAATGTTACTAAGTTCCAGAAAATATCGATTGATACCGCAATTGCAGAAGATGTGGATATTTTATATAAATATTCCTGGTAAACTGTAGAACTTTATTATTTCCGTCTTTTATAATTCAATGGAAAATAATTCAATGCAGTATATTTTAGATAATACAGTAGTTAAGTTAGTAGTTAAGGCATTACTATTGAAATAAACATAACATATGTTCATTTATAAAAAACATGTACTCGTTCAAATATACAAATAAAGTCTAGTCTAAAAAACCTTAACCTTGTTATACTCTTTCTGCACACATCCTTTCTTCTTTTGGTTGTTAATGCCATCTATCTGTAACTCAGAGAAGGTTGTTAATGCCATCTATCTGTAACTCAGAGAAAGAGAAGAGAAAAACAAATTCACCACGAACTACCGGTATAACTTCTTCCGGTATTTATTGACAAACAAAAATGTTTTCCTAGAATTAATTTGAATTATAGGAGTATTTTTGTAGATATAAAAACGACAAGATGTTAGTAAAATTAAAGAAAGAAATTCATGAGAATTACAAAAATATTATAATGAGACTTTAAAAAACATAGCCTTCTTGGCTATCAATAAACAAAAATGAGAAATGTCGCATTTCCCGGAAGTGATGTTTTTTTGTGTACTCTTTTCCGAGGTGAAAACATGTATACACCGATACGAATTTAAGACGCTATAAAAAATGAGAGTAAGAGGTTTCGAAGAGACGGAGACGAGGAAATTTGGTTCTCTCATTTAGTTTTTTCTCTCTGGTGCAGGTTTTGTATCACGCACAGTACCCTGTATGTGAGACTCACATGAGACATTGTGAGTTCTCAACTGCGCAGGCAGTTTGTTTTTTTTTGTTTGAAAGTTAATGACTATTGTAACGGCTACTTTTAATGTATATCTAGTCTGGTGCAGAATGCAGATTGTTTCAATTGTTTTTTCGCTTTGTTGGTTAATTAATATTAAATAAATAGCTACCAGTTTTTAATAGAAGTGACGTATTTTGAAGACAAGACAAGCCAAAGTTATGATAATGGTTCGAATATGAATATGAAAGGAAAAGAAGCGGGTGTTCAGAATCGAATTCGAACCCTGGAACCAAGAGCATTTTTGGTTCCATGTTGCCCGCATTCCTTAAATTTGGTGTCGAATTGTTCTTGCGCAGGCAGTTTGTTTTTTTTTGTTTGAAAGTTAATGACTATTGTAACGGCTACTTTTAATGTATATCTAGTCTGGTGCAGAATGCAGATTGTTTCAATTGTTTTTTCGCTTTGTTGGTTAATTAATATTAAATAAATAGCTACCAGTTTTTAATAGAAGTGACGTATTTTGAAGACAAGACAAGCCAAAGTTATGATAATGGTTCGAATATGAATATGAAAGGAAAAGAAGCGGGTGTTCAGAATCGAATTCGAACCCTGGAACCAAGAGCATTTTTGGTTCCATGTTGCCCGCATTCCTGAAACTATATTAGCCGAAACAAAGATTCAAAGTTGAATTTTTTTTTCAAATACTTGAAAGGTTTGATACGTATAGTATCAATTTTACATTTTTGAGTAACATAAGCGAATGTTTAAAAAATAAAAATGTACGTGCTTCATGCCTTAATTTGCAGAATGTTTTAACATAAAGTAGTTTTAAATATTTAGATGGAGAAGAATTGTTTCAAGAGTTAACCGTAATATCCCAGCTTGTTACGCCACAAAGCTCAAGTTTAGATATGTTAAATTTTATTTTTAGTTCAAACCTTGAAGATTTTGCTCCGAATTTAGTAACTGCTCTCCAAATCCTTAATACAATCCCGGTCACGGTAGCTTCAGGAGAACGTAGTTTTTCTAAACTTAAAATTATTAAAAATTATCTTAGGACAACCATGACTCAAGAGAGATTGGTAGGTTTATCTATAATGTCCATTGAAAAGAAATTATTAAATTCTTTAGACTTTGATGATCTCATTTCTGAATTTGCAAAATGTAAGGCCAGAAAAGTAAGTTTCCAAGTTTAAAAGTTTCCCCTCTGCTCATTTCTTCGCTGCGTTTTAGTTTAATGGTTTAGGCCTCCTGGGGATACCTCAATAAAAAAAAACGCATTGAAAGTCTACCTCCTGGGTAATCTGGGAAAGGCTTATGCTTGTGTATCAGTTTATGTGTAAAAAAAATATAAAAAAGGGGCGCTTTCTACAAATCTTGCACAGGGCGCAAGTTTGGCTTGGGCCGGCCCTGCCCAGGAGGTAGACTTTCAATGCGTTTTTTTTATTGAGGTATCCCCAGGAGGCCTAAACCATTAAACTAAAACGCAGCGAAGAAATGAGCAGAGGGGAAACTTTTAAACTTGGAAACTTACTTTTCTGGCCTTACATTTTGCAAATTCAGAAAAGAAATCATCAAAGTCTAAAGAATTTAATAATTTCTTTTCATATTGAGTGAACAACAATAACGCCCGAAGATGGAATAATAATTCCGAAACGCGTCGCAAAAAATAAAATTATTTATAATTTAGTTGTGATTTAATTTTGTTATTTATATTAAAATAAAATAACTTTAAAAACAAATCTTTTTGATTTTATTATATATAATTTCTTTTCAATGGACATTATAGATAAACCTACCAATCTCTCTTGAGTCATGGTTGTCCTAAGATAATTTTTAATAATTTTAAGTTTAGAAAAGCTACGTTCTCCTGAAGCTACCGTGACCGGTATTGTATTAAGGATTTGGAGAGCAGTTACTAAATTCGGAGCAAAATCTTCAAGGTTTGAACTAAAAATAAAATTTAACACATCTAAACTTGAGCTTTGTGGCGTAAAAAGCTGGGATATTACGGTTAACTCTTGAAACAATTCTTCTCCATCTAAATATTTAAAACTACTTTATGTTAAAACATTCTCCAAATTAAGCACGTACATTTTTATTTTTTAAACATTCGCTTATGTTACTTAAAAATGAAAAATTGATACTATACGTATCAAACCTTTCAAGTATTTTTAAAAAAAATCAACTTTAAATCTTTGTTTCGGGTCTAATATAGTTTCAGGACATTCATCAGAATAAAGTATTTTTCTCCGTTGAGATCGCAATGATGAAGCTACAGGAAACATATTTGGTATTTCTAGGGAACTCGCAATACGCTCGGTTAATTGAACATATCTACTCATTTCTAGGGAACTCGCAATACGCTCGGTTAATTGAACATACCTACCATTAAATTTTTCATCGGAACGCATTAAAATCAAACTGTTTTTTGTATTTTCTAAAACTGTTATGCCAGTTGACAGATTAACGGACGGACTTTGCAAATATTTACTAGTTTAATTTATATTTTCTAAAATATCAAACCAAATTAGCAGGCAGCAAATAAATGTAAAATCAAAAATTTTATTTCCTAACGATTCTGCAATGTTTTTTGCTTCTAGATTTCTTAATTCTATAGGGCTTCTTGAACTTGAAAATAAGTTAAACAAACATTGAATTGTATCGAAAATTTTAACTGCATAAAATGAGAACCGAGCAGCATCATTAATCACTAAATTTAAGGAATGCGGGCAACATGGAACCAAAAATGCTCTTGGTTCCAGGGTTCGAATTCGATTCTGAACACCCGCTTCTTTTCCTTCCATATTCGAACCATTATCATAACTTTGGCTTTGACGGTTACTTATTAAAATTTCATTTAATTCAAGCTTGTCTAAAATCAACTGAGTCAGTCACATTACGGTCTTGTCACAAAATACGTCACTTCTATTAAAAACTGATAGCTATTTATTTAATATTAATTAACCAACAAAGCGAAAAAACAATCTGCATTCTGCACCAGACTAGACATACATTAAAAGTAGCCGTTACAACAGTCATTAACTTTCAAAAAAAAAAAAAAACTGCCTGCCTGCGCAAGAACAATTCGACTCCACATAGAATCATCCCTCTTTAACTTTTAAGCTCTATGCTCCTTTTCCATTCTATTAAAAATTTCATATCCTGTAATCAGGCACTTAACTCTTACACAGTGTGCAAGTGCAATAAGAAAACCTGCACGCTCTGACCCATATGATTCCGTATGAATAAGTTTTTTTTAAATATCTCCCATGTTAGTTTCGATACTCAGTGTGCAAAAAAGAAAACTTGCACATCAATTGACCATACCTACCTACTTACATACCTAATTTCCAAATATTTCACCATTCACCCTGTTCATACAAGAGAAAAAATCTCAACACAAAAAAGTTCCATGCAAGAGAAAAAACGAAAAAATCTCAACACAAAAAAGTTCCATGCCACCTCATATGTGCAAGATATATTTTATGCACACCGAGTCCCAAAATTAACATAGAGAGTATGACGAAGCAAAATACTTATTCATATCGAATCGTATGGGCTAGTACTTGCAGGTTTTGTATCACGCACCGTACCTGAATGTGAGTTCTCATCTACAAAATAAAACAACAAAAAAACACTCCATATATATATATATACATATATATATATGGAGTGTCTTTGATTTGTAGTAGAAGGTAGCACAGCAACCTACATACATAGACACACCATATAAAGACCGGAAACCAATCTGTCATTCTGGTTTTGCCTACAAGCTGAAACGTCAATTCTCACCAGCGTTACCGCGAAGACAAAAATTGTAAGGGCAATTTTGAGGGCCATTTCCAAAATGTGCGGACCACTCGCCCACTACCCTGGACAAAATTTGTTTAAGAAAATAATAACAGTTTGTCTTTTCTAAATAAACTTATTATATTTCAGGTCTTTTTGTTTACGGTATTAGTTATCACACTTGTACAAAGTTCCGATCGGGCACATTACGGCAACGCCTCTTCTCACGCACCCTTATTTCGAATTCTAACATCAATTCACCACAGCTAACATCAATTCACCACCCTTCTAACATCAATTCACCACGAAATAAGGAATAGTGATGAGAAATTCTTTAGGGGAGGCACCTAGTGGCTACATCGACATTAAGGTGCGTGTCCATTTGAGAGTACTTCTGCTAGTTAAATCTCGAGAGAAACTCTCGGGAGACTGTCCATTTGCGAGCCAAATTTTAGAAGTTTTGCTATCGCGAGCTCTCTGCTAGAATATTGAGAGTTTTCTTGCTGAGAGTACTCTCATAATCGTGTCCACTTGATAGATTTCTTCTGCTAGCATATTATCAGTTGGACATGTATTTTATCAACACTGATAACTTCCTATCCCGTCTGTCGATTTGCCTTGCTTAAAAGGTCTGTAGGTTTTCGTGTTTTGTTAAAAAATTTGTTAGTTAAATTATTCTAAAAGATTTCAAAATTACCAACAACATTTTCCATTTGATGAAATAATTTGATTTCAAAATCTGTTTTTGTAAACGAGATTTTTAGTCGAAAAAATTTGTGTACAAATTTTAGTAGCATTTGTTAAAAAAATTTATTTCTTGAATAAATAAATACAAATTGGATGAATGAATCTAATTTAAAGTCAATATCTTCTATTGTTCACGAGATATCGAGTACCGAACATCAATTTTTACCGAATTTGCGTACTATTTTTTGTAGATTTTTTTTCGAAAATATGGATTTTTATTAAAAAGAACTACAGAATATCGAAAACAATATTTTCTGTGAAATAAAAAAAGTTTGAAGACAATGTTTTTAATTTTTGAAAAGCTATTTTAATCGAATGTAAATTTTTACCAAGTTTTAGTATTGTTTTTTTTTTAGGTTTTTATTTTTTGCAAGCCATAATCTCAAATTTTTAAAAAGATATTTGTGTCGGAAATGAATTTTTACCAACTCTTGTTAAATGTTCTTTTAAGTTTCTATTTTTTGTTAAAAAACTGTCAATTCGATTTTTCTCAAAGTTTTACCGAATGTTGAAAACAATATTTTTTATAAAATAAAATAAGTTGGAAGCCATAACCTCAAATTTTTGCAAAGTTATTTGAGTCAAAATTCAATTTGTAACAACTTTGAGTAATGTATTTTTTAGGTTTTTATATTTTATAAAACAAACTGTCAATTCGATTTTTCTCAAAATTTGTTAAAAAATATGTTAAAAACGTTATTCTTCGTTGCACCAAATTGTTTTGGAGATAAAATCATTTTTTATTCGTACAACTTTCGAGGTGACAAATTTTTTTTAATTTTTTTTTTGATTTATAAAAAAACCGTTAATTGGATTTTTTTCATAAAATATACTTGTTTGGTATAACGTTACAATATATAATATAATATTTAATTCAATTCTCTAGCGTTTTTGGTTCGTGAGATATTTGGGGTTAACCAACATTTTCACCTTTTATTTAAACTGCTATGGTAAAAAAACCACCCACTCAATTTTCTTGAGATCCCTTTCTGCATCTTTCTGCATTATTATTTGTATATTTATTTGAAGTCGATATCTTTACTAGTTCTTGAGCTATGGACGACGAAAATAACGTCGCGAACGTACGGACGTACAGACGTAAGGACGTAAGGACGTACGAACGTACGTACACACGCACGCACAGGCATCTTTCTAAAAATCTTTTATTTCGACTCTAGGGATCTTGAAACGTCGAGAAATGACAAAATTTTCAATTTGACTAATCGGACCCATTACAATAACTTCCTATGGGAAGGTAAAAATGTATTTTCAAATCAAATTTATATGAAAAAAAGACATAGTTTCCACTGCTTTGCCATGTTTACTCTCGACAGCTACTCGCAAAATACGAACTGTGTTGGTATTCCGAGAGCTTATCTCGGATAGTGGTAAACACATGTGTCCACTTGCGAGTGACTTTCAAAAAGATCGAATGTCGAGAGTAATTAGTGAACTCTCCGCGAGCTACTCTCCAGACTATGTCCACTTGCGAGATCGCTCTCGAGAGCAGCTTGAGAGCGACTCGCAGCACGTTTACTCTCAAATGGACACGCACCTTTAGCTATTGCATTTTTTGGGAAGAGTACGATAACTCAGGTGACAAAGTTTAATGACGGATTTGTATAGAACAGTTAAAAACAATCATTTTTTACTATGGGAGTGGGGTCTATTCTCCCCGTTTAGGCGTTAGAGGCAATTTAAAAAAAATATGTGCGTTAAATGAAAAAAATAATGGTTATACTTACAACTAAGTTTTATAAATTTTTTTAAAGACAACACTTTTGTCTATTAGCTTGTTTTTAAATCAAGTCAAAACTATGCAAATTAGAATAGTTCGTTGAGATATTATATTTTTAATAAGTATTTATTAATCCGATCTTCTCAGATGCCAACTTAAGACTTAAATCGAAAAACATTTTTGCTGTAAACTGTCATCAAATATGGTTAAACAAAGAACTTATTGTTTCTTATACATGAATCACTTATTAGGAAAACAACATGTTCCTACGTGATTGTATTGAAATGTAACATAATATTTAATATCATATTTTATGATCCAGAGGATCGTTCTTATTGCTTATTATTATATTTTTGTTCATATTTTCTAATTACTAATGGAACAGACGTGTGTTAATTTGCATAGTTTTTGGAACAAAATTGTTTTAAACTCAAAATTTGGGCAAAAAAAGGTTTGAAAGGTTTGATTTTTACACTTTAATGCCCAATTTCATAAACAGCTTTTATACATTTAACAGCATTTTAAACTGTTAAATGGGATATTTTGGTTTCACCAAGCGCTTTTAAAGTAAACAAGCTTTTAAACACCTTTTAAAACTAAATGCCCATTTTTGGCTCATTAAATTTTAAAAGTGTCATTTAAAAACTGAATATGGAAGATTGACAGCTGATGTTTTGTTTTGTAAAATTTGTGTTCTCAACATTTTGAGATACAGAATGAATAGGTAAACAAATTCAACATTCCATTACTATTTATAATATCATTTTTATGATTTTAATTTTTAATTAGAATATTAGATTGATCATCTTCACCTGAAGAAGATTTTCATATTTTATTTTTGAACGACACACGATTTTTGATTTTGAAGAAATTTTCATTGTTGTATTTTGCGATTCTTGTCATTTATTTCAACATATAATGCTTTCTCATTTTTTCTCACACAATTCGCTTAATAGAAAGAAAAAGTGGTTTTATTTTTACAGGATTGTGAAGAGGACTCTATTTTAACAAAAATATCCCTGAAATTTCCCATTTCAAGCTTGGTGAAACTGAAAAAATTTAAAGGCCTGATAAAATTTAAATAGCTTTTAGATAAAAGTGCTTTTAGTGTTTGTTTATGAAATCGGACATAAGATTATTTACTATTGTTTTTAGAATGCATTGCTTATATTTGTTTTTGAACAAACATTGAAAACTAGATGATTTTATGTCTTTTAGTTCTTGAGATAATTTCAAAAAAAAAATATTTTAATTAAATTATTTTTTCCTTGCTTGAGTATTAACGTAGTCTTATTTTGATAGTCATAATCGAATATGGATTAAGGTATACCCGGAATTAATTATTTTTTCTTAAATCCAGCTTATTTAAATACAAAAGAAACTTTGACTAGAAGACTTTGTGATTGAAAGTGGCAAGAAAATGTTAATTTTTAACTTCACTATATTCAAAAGTGTGTACTACGTATAATACAGTTTTCAATTCAATAAAAACTATAATTGTCTGATCAAGGCATTTGTTGTATTATGTAAAGAAAACTTGAAATATATTAGCTAAAATGTAAAACATTGTTGTTTTTTTTAATTTAAATGTAATGCAAAGACTTCTAATTCAGGTAAAATTATACATTCCAAAAATTATCTTTTTTGGATGTTATAATAATTCTTTTTTTCTCGAATTTAAAAACGATTACTATTTCCTAAAAGTTTTTTGATAATTACAAAACAGTGACCAAGTTTTAACAATGTTACTATAAGTTAAGTTTTTCAAATAAAAAAATGATAAAAGTGTGACATCACCTCAACATCACACATAACATAAGTATTTTGTTTCTTCGAGGTGAGTTTGAAAACGTCAACAAAAATTCCAATGTTTGCATTTTTAAACATTTTTAAAAGGAAAACAAATTTCATACAAATCTTCTCGCTCAAGAGAATTTGTCACATCGTTGGATACTTTCACCATTTATTTTGGATGCATAACAGCGGTATTGGCCAATACCGAGGAATTCGTAAGGGGTTTGTGTTTCACAACACTGTCGCAAGTTCATTTGGGTAAAAGGTATTTTATCGTTTCAGGAACAACACCATCGTCATTTTCAATCCAGAAAATCACCTGCATGCAGTACATTTGCTGCTTCAGCTTCCACTTCAGCTGGTCACAGCAATACAAGTCCAACATGATTAGAGAATCTGCATAAGGATGCCGCTGGCAAAACAATCAATGCAACGTTCTTACTTTAAATTTGCAAGTAGACACAATATGGTATCCTCATTTGAACCAATTTACGCACCACATTGGAACTCACTTGGAAGTGTTCTTATAAGTTTTTGTGATTGTAACTAAAAAGTGTGAATGCAACTTTCTTACTCACACTTCAAGGATTCCAGGAAGGTATAAACCATTCCTGTAGGTACATTATTGTACCAAGGACACGACCGAATGAGTTGCAATATTTGTATTTTCCTATCAAAAATGTTAAAAAATGCAAACATTAGAACTCATTCGGTCGTGTCCTTGGTACAATAATGTACCTACAGGAATGGTTTATACCTTCCTGGAATCCTTGAAGTGTGAGTAAGAAAGTTGTATTCACACTTTTTAGTTAAAATCAAAAAAACTTATAAGAACACGTCCAAGTGAGTTCCACTATTTGTATTTTCCTATCAAAAATGTTAAAAAATGCAAACATTAGAACCCATTCGGTCGTGTCCTTGGTACAATAATGTACCTACAGGAATGGTTTATACCTTCCTGGAATCCTTGAAGTGTGAGTAAGAAAGTTGTATTCACACTTTTTAGTTAAAATCAAAAAAACTTATAAGAACACCTCCAAGTGAGTTCCACTATTTGTATTTTCCTATCAAAAATGTTAAAAAATGCAAACATTAGAACTCATTCGGTCGTGTCCTTGGTACAATAATGTACCTACAGGAATGGTTTATACCTTCCTGGAATCCTTGAAGTGTGAGTAAGAAAGTTGTATTCACACTTTTTAGTTAAAATCAAAAAAACTTATAAGAACACCTCCAAGTGAGTTCCACTATTTGTATTTTCCTATCAAAAATGTTAAAAAATGCAAACATTAGAACCCATTCGGTCGTGTCCTTGGTACAATAATGTACCTACAGGAATGGTTTATACCTTCCTGGAATCCTTGAAGTGTGAGTAAGAAAGTTGTATTCACACTTTTTAGTTAAAATCAAAAAAACTTATAAGAACACCTCCAAGTGAGTTCCACTATTTGTATTTTCCTATCAAAAATGTTAAAAAATGCAAACATTAGAACTCATTCGGTCGTGTCCTTGGTACAATAATGTACCTACAGGAATGGTTTATACCTTCCTGGAATCCTTGAAGTGTGAGTAAGAAAGTTGTATTCACACTTTTTAGTTAAAATCAAAAAAACTTATAAGAACACCTCCAAGTGAGTTCCACTATTTGTATTTTCCTATCAAAAATGTTAAAAAATGCAAACATTAGAACCCATTCGGTCGTGTCCTTGGTACAATAATGTACCTACAGGAATGGTTTATACCTTCCTGGAATCCTTGAAGTGTGAGTAAGAAAGTTGTATTCACACTTTTTAGTTAAAATCAAAAAAACTTATAAGAACACCTCCAAGTGAGTTCCACTATTTGTATTTTCCTATCAAAAATGTTAAAAAATGCAAACATTAGAACTCATTCGGTCGTGTCCTTGGTACAATAATGTACCTACAGGAATGGTTTATACCTTCCTGGAATCCTTGAAGTGTGAGTAAGAAAGTTGTATTCACACTTTTTAGTTAAAATCAAAAAAACTTATAAGAACACCTCCAAGTGAGTTCCACTATTTGTATTTTCCTATCAAAAATGTTAAAAAATGCAAACATTAGAACTCATTCGGTCGTGTCCTTGGTACAATAATGTACCTACAGGAATGGTTTATACCTTCCTGGAATCCTTGAAGTGTGAGTAAGAAAGTTGTATTCACACTTTTTAGTTAAAATCAAAAAAACTTATAAGAACACCTCCAAGTGAGTTCCACTATTTGTATTTTCCTATCAAAAATGTTAAAAAATGCAAACATTAGAACTCATTCGGTCGTGTCCTTGGTACAATAATGTACCTACAGGAATGGTTTATACCTTCCTGGAATCCTTGAAGTGTGAGTAAGAAAGTTGTATTCACACTTTTTAGTTAAAATCAAAAAAACTTATAAGAACACCTCCAAGTGAGTTCCACTATTTGTAATGGGTGATTTTTTTGAGGTTAGGATTTTTATGCATTAGTATTTGACAGATCACGCGGGATTTCAGACATGGTGTCAAAGAGAAAGATGCTCAGTATGCTTTGACATTTCATCATGAATAGACTTACTAATGAGCAACGCTTGCAAATCATTGAATTTTATTACCAAAATCAGTGTTCGGTTCGAAATGTGTTTCGCGACAAATTTTGTTCAGCGATGAGGCTCATTTCTGGTTGAATGGCTACGTAAATAAGCAAAATTGCCGCATTTGGAGTGAAGAGCAACCAGAAGCCGTTCAAGAACTGCCCATGCATCCCGAAAAATGCACTGTTTGGTGTGGTTTGTACGCTGGTGGAATCATTGGACCGTATTTTTTCAAAGATGCTGTTGGACGCAACGTTACGGTGAATGGCGATCGCTATCGTTCAATGCTAACAAACTTTTTGTTGCCAAAAATGGAAGAACTGAACTTGGTTGACATGTGGTTTCAACAAGATGGCGCTACATGCCCCACAGCTTGCGATTCTATGGCCATTTTGAGGGAAAACTTCGGAGAACAATTCATCTCAAGGAATGGACCGGTAAGTTGGCCACCAAGATCATGCGATTTGACGCCTTTAGACTATTTTTTGTGGGGCTACGTCAAGTCTAAAGTCTACACAAATAAGCCAGCAACTATTCCAGCTTTGGAAGACAACATTTCCGAAGAAATTCGGGCTATTCCGGCCGAAATGCTCGAAAAAGTTACCCAAAATTGGACTTTCCGAATGAACCACCTAAGACGCAGCCGCGGTCAACATTTAAATGAAATTATCTTCAAAAAGTAAATGTCATGGACCAATCTAACGTTTCAAATAAAGAATCGATGAGATTTTGCAAATTGTATGCGTTTTTTTTTTTTTAAAAGTTCTCAAGCTCTTAAAAAATCACCCGATATTTTCCTATCAAAAATGTTAAAAAATGCAAACATTAGAACTCATTCGGTCGTGTCCTTGGTACAATAATGTACCTACAGGAATGGTTTATACCTTCCTGGAATCCTTGAAGTGTGAGTAAGAAAGTTGTATTCACACTTTTTAGTTAAAATCAAAAAAACTTATAAGAACACCTCCAAGTGAGTTCCACTATTTGTATTTTCCTATCAAAAATGTTAAAAAATGCAAACATTAGAACTCATTCGGTCGTGTCCTTGGTACAATACAATAATGTACCTACAGGAATGGTTTATACCTTCCTGGAATCCTTGAAGTGTGAGTAAGAAAGTTGCATTCACACTTTTTAGTTACAATCACAAAAACTTATAAGAACACTTCCAAGTGAGTTCCAATGTGGTGCGGAAATTGGTTCAAATGAGGATACCATATTGTGTCTACTTGCAAATTTAAAAATTTGAATCGATATTTGACGGTGTTTCCCTTTGATTAGAAATGAAAATTATATACTGATCGATCGGGAATCATACAAAGAATTTTTTTTGAGAAAAAAAAGTGTAATTGCGCATTTATTTTTCTCTAAAAATGTATTTTTTATTTTATTTCTTATTTTGACGGAAATTCATTTTCCCGAACAGCTGATACTTTTATGTTCACCATAGCAATTAAATAAAAAAAAACATCTGTCAAAACAAGTAAATACACCGCATCGAATTGTTGTTGGATTTCAAATTTCAAAATGGACGTAATGTCAAAATTACAAATACAACAATGTAAACAAATGGGTGTTGGAGGGTAAAACGTACGAAAGATTCCGGTCTTTATATGGTGTGTCTATGCCTACATATCTGCTCTCTTTTTTCTGAGGCATTTTTTTTGTTGTTTTTTTGTAGATGAGAACTCACATTCAATTCAGGTACGGTGCGTGATACAAAACCTGCACGTTCTAGCCCATACGATTCGATATGAATAAGTATTTTGCTTCGTCATACTCTCTATGTTAATTTTGGGACTCGGTGTGCATGAAATATATCTTGCACATATGAGGTGGCATGGAACTTTTTTGTGTTGAGATTTTTTCGTTTTTTCTCTTGCATGGAACTTTCTTGTGTTGAGATTTTTTCTTTTTTTCTCTTGTATGAACAGGGTGAATGGTGAAATATTTGGAAATGAGGTAGGTAGGATTTTTAGTTCTGCGATATCTTGAGTTAAATTTTCATTGAATGCAACAATGAAATTGATGTTAGTTAGTGCGCAAGAGATAACTTAGGACAGTTGTGATGTGATGGATGTTTTTTTGAGATTATTTTAAGAATGTTTGTTGTTCAAAAAATGGCAAATAGTAGTACATATTTGTTTGCGCAAGATCAGATTACATTTTCTTGCTCCTGGCAATGCGCCCCCAGAATTCTGCGCCCTGTGAATTTGCACATCTTGCACATATGCTTTGTCCGGCCCTGCTTAGAGCATTTTTTTGGCGACGTTAGAAGTTCAGGTGGAAACAATAGGCGGGTGCCTCCGTATTTTTTTTTTGTACAGACAATGCTACGAGAAGCATACTTGTGAAGTTCCATTGCCAACTTTAGCTAGTTCATCATTTCATTTCATCATTTAAGCAGTTCGATAATTGCAAGACCAAATTTTAGTTTTGTTTGTTGCAGAAATATTCCTGAAAATTTCTTTTTGAGGGACTATGTTAGCGTTAGAATTTTCTTTGTAGTTCGATTTTGGAATATAAATTTGAGGTAACCATGTTTTTGTGCTTTGTGTAAAGCATCTTTAAGGAATAGAAATAGGCAATATGTTTACACACAATACCAACTAAATGAGTGCAATAAATAGATTTAAGTAACTTTTTTTATTCCAGTATGGGGAAACCGAACACCCAATAGAAAAAAAAAAACGGTATACGCGCCGAAATCCATACTTCTTGACTAAATAATGTTCTTCTATGTTTACGCATAAAATTACGAATTTTGTAGCGTATGAACATTTCTAGACATTTTACAATCTGAAAAATTAATTATGCTATGAAATAATTGGCTGCTATTAATGCTATTTTTTTTCTAAAAAGTTGATGAAGGTTAGCCGAAGCGGAAATTTCTTTAATGAACATACCTAAAATATTATTGGCTTTCTCAAAAATATTTGTCTACACTAACCTCTGCTTTATACCTGAAAACTATTGTTCATGTATATTTTCTTCTATGTTCTGCATTTATAAAATGTAATCTATGGAAGTATTTACTATATTAAGAAAAACATGTACGTAAAACTCATTAATTTGTTTCATTTTTAGCAGCACTTTTACTAAACATACCCTTCAAACAATAATAAGTAAACTTGAACTTTGGTAACTAAACATTTTTAAGGAATGAATGAAAATTATATTTTGCGTTAAACTGTGGAAATTCACTAAAAAAAACTTCTGTACGTCAACAATAAACATTTTAAGACGTTTTCATTTTGTGATATATGTCAAAATTTGCATTTTATTTACTCTGCATTCATTCAACAGGTTCGCTATAATCGTTCTGATTATTTTTTTAAAACATTGGTGTTCCTTTGATGCATAGTTTTTTTTTTGATAGCAAATACATGTATGTTTCCATCAATCAAGAATGTTATAGATAAGGTATTTTAAGATTATAACTCTTTTTTTATATTTAATATTTATTAATCAAAATGAAATTGAAAAATAGTTGCAAGCTTAAATCATTAAAAACAAACTAGAAATATACTTGGATTAATTAAATTGATACAGATTTTAATTAGTTGCAAACAAAATATTTGGGCCGTTCGTTAACGAAAATTTATTAGAATTTAATACAAAAATTGCGCTCGCATCCTTAACTTGATGGTTCTTCGAACGCATCTTTGATACAAAAATCCGAGGTTTATTATAAAATTTAAAGAATTTCGTATCGATTACTGTAAATTAGTGAATTAATTATAATAAACTGATGTTGAACATGCTTTTTTCAAGACAAAAAGGTACATTGGTTCACTATCCACAAAATACCTGCAAAATTAAAGCTTAAAACTGACTTTTTCATCGAAAAAAGTAAAAGGAAAAACCTGAAAAAAAATTATTAACCCCTCCATTTTGTTTTTGCTATGCAAAGTGCCGCTGCCGCTAGCCCACGGCGTCGTTTTTTTTTTGTTTGTGCTCACATCTTTTCATGGACTAATTGTCAAAATTACAAATACAACAATGTAAACAAACGGGTTTTGGAGAGTGAAACGTACGAAAGATTCCGGTCTTGGTAATGGAGTGTTTTTGGTTTTTTGTATGTACAGAAACACATGCATACATATTAAATGGAACAGAGGGTACAATATTTTTTGTGATCCCATCTTTCCCCAATACAAACAAACTGGATGGTTTGTCCACTCAAGAGCACGCCACGCATAGTTGTCCCTGTGAAAAACATGAAGTGCTCAAATCTAAGCCGCAGACAGACCTCGTTTGGCCTTGAGACTTATTGATATTCATTGCAAATGCCAATCTAATTGGAAATTGAAGACTTTTGAATTGAATTGGCACATCTGTGAGTATGATAGGGATTCGCGGTAATAATATATTTTCACCTCGGAATTTGCCATTTAGAATTATGGCTTCGATAACATTTTTTATCAATTTTTTAATTACTAATCGCGTGCCGTTGAACAATAGTGGTGGGTTCAAATTACGAAGCAAAATTACCAGAGATCCAGTTGTAATCTATGCGGTGGCATGCCTGGTAAATCCAATGAGTTCAACAACTCAGTTGGATATTTTACAGCTTCGGTAGCATCACAAACTGAACTGTATCAATAGATTTGTATGATACCAAGTCTCCTGGTAACAAATGTTGTATCTTGAGATTTAATTCGTTGACATCCACATTTTTTGCTGCTAAAATTTGTCTTTCTGACAGCCACTCATGATTAGTATGTTGTCTGTGTACATCAGGAAATATCTGGTCAAACGTGCAGAAATCGACCGGTAATTTTATGCATCCAGTTTCATCTGTAGTAACTTTTCCGTCGCCTATATCTAACAGTTGTTTTGAGAATGTTTCAGCGGATGGATCTTAAAGCATTTGAACACGCATATTTACTTTCAGTTGTACTTTTTTAACACTACGCCCGCCGCAGTGGCGATGATTTTAAGCACGCGTTGATCTCATCAACGTACTTTGAACGCGGAATAACGGGAAGTCTTTGTCTGGAATCACCTAAAAGGTGCTACAGAGTGCCGCCAAATATATATCTTTCAATGTCCTGTTCAACGAAATATCAGAATATGTGCAGTAATCAAATGTCCATTATTGTTCAAAAGAAAAAAAAACAGAAAAGGTACAAAATTGATTTCCAACTCAAATTCTCAAACTATGTTAAACGAAAAATTTTTATAAATATTTGTCTTGTTTTCATTCATAATCATACTAACAATTAAAATGTTTAGTATTTTTATTTTCCAACACTGAGGTAGAAGATGAAGGGTTTTTAACTTTTTGTATGAAGCTAAGTATTATTATTAACACAGAGATGCTCTCTTTCGCCATGTTTCTTATGGCTAAAAAATGAAAAATTGAAAACATAAAATGACCTTGTTGTACTAGTTTTTGAAACGATCTCACGGCCAATTATGACACATTTAAATATAAAAAAACACCGAAAATTTGTTCGGTTCATTTATGTTAGTAGTTACGGTAAATTAAAAAAAAATCTTTTGACTTAACTACTTTGACTTCTTGAATTGTGACACAAGAATATTTTAAAACAAAAACAGCAACCCTGTTTGCCTTTGTCGCGTTTTTCCCCTATTTTTCAAGAACAAGAATCAAATTAATAATGAAAGTTACGTGATGTCTCCTAAATTCAATATTTTTAAACATTTGAATGCGTTTCTGCATTCAAACGTACCTTAATATGTGGCATATTCATAGTCATATTTTAAACCCGAGTCTATTTAAACTGGAGTCTAAATTTAAAATTTAAATTTATAGGTTAGACACAGCTGCTTTTCATAAGGAATTTGCCAGCTCTGTTTAGTTAGAAACAGGTTTAAGGCATATTCTACTACAATGTTCGGCGAGTTCTAACTGCTGCCAACAAGTTGCGACAAACAGGTATTTCGATGCACAGGGACTATCCAACTGCCAGCAGGGAGCGGAGGAGACGGCTACTTAGATTAAAATCCGAAATTACAAAGAAAAGCAACCTTATTAAAACACAGATGAAAGGAAATTCTTTACAAGTTGGAGAGAACATACATATTTTATTTTAATAAAGGGTGTCCCAAAATTAACGCAAGATTTGAATTAAATAGAAAACGCCGTTTTTAGTCTTTTGATAGTTATATTTTTATTGACTCGTAAAGTACATAGGATAGGGTTATGTATGGAATAACACATCGAACAAATGGCCTCCACGGCTTTGCATGCACATGCGCACTCTTTTGTTGAAATTTTCTATGACCATTCTGCATAAATGTGGCTGAATTTCGTTGATGCAGCGTTGAATCTCCTCCTTTAATGCACGGGTGGTTGTGGGCTTGTTGACATAGACTTGTGATTTCAAATAACCCCATAAAAAGAAATCTAATGGTGTTAAATCACACGATCTAGGAGGCCAATTTTGATCACCGAAACGAGAGAGTACACGACCTGGAAATGTCTCATGCAGTAATTGAATTGTTTCACGGGCTGTATGACATGTGGCACCGTCTTGTTGAAACCACATATTGGACACATCAATATCATCCAATTTTGGCAGAAAGAACTGTGTAATCATGTCGCGATATCGAGCACCAGTAACAGTCACTGCTTGACCAGCATCATTTTCAAAAAAATATGACCCAATTATGCCCAATTATTGTCAGCAACACTCTCACGCACTGCTTCGACATTCACATTTGAACGGCTTGTTTTTGGACGACCAGTGTGTTTGGCGTCTCCAACGGATCCAGTCTCCATGAATTTTTCAATTAATCTCTTCACAGTTGACGAAGTTAAAACACTATTCCGACCATATTTTGTATGAAATTTTCGAACTGCAGCCGCCAAGCTTTCACTATTTTTGAAATATTCTTTAATAATGAAGACACGTTGTTCTATCGTGTAACGCTATATTTTTAATAACCCTATAGTGTTAGCTGTCAAATTGCTTTTTTTCAGGGTTGCCAACACTTTACTGCACAAATGGCGGCAAATTCAAATCTTGCGTTAATTTTGGGACACCCTTTATAAACAATAAATTTATGTGTGATGATGATAGCGCCATGATGAAACTTCAAAAACTTCTGGGTGACAGTCTTTTTATGACATTGACAGCTGAGGTAGAAAACGATTGAACTAGATTAAATCTTGAAGGCGTTAACACAAGCAGACTGCCAGCTGTGGATGCTGAGCGGGGTCTTAGGCCCAATAATAATCAAAAATATTTTTAATGAGAATGCCGTCTGCCCCATTAGTTATAGTAAAAAAAACCACTTGTAAGAAAAGTATTGTAGAAAAATTTAAAATATTATCTTATAATGTATCATGCCTTAGTAATAAGTCTCTTTTTGTAGATTTCTATAATTTTGAGTTTATTTTTTTGTACGAAACATTTTTAACTGAACAAAATTATTCTTTATGTGAAAATAAATTAAGTAATAACGAATTCGTGTGGATCCCTGCAACGAGAACTCATTCAATGGGAAGAGCTAGCGGAGGTTGTTATTTTGGTTATAAAAATAACATACAAAATATTAAATGTGAATTTAGAACTTATACAGGAATTACCTATCTTAGTATGCAATTCGATAAAAAAAGTTTTTGGATATTGCCCACGTATATAAATTGTACATCCTGGGATTCAGATTTTGAGAAACTTCAGGAGATGCTTTCCACGAAGAGAAACTCAAATGTAATTGTTATTGGTGATATGAATGCAAGAATAGGAGAGGAGCAAGGTACGGAAAATATTTTGGCTGGAATTACAAGAAAGTCTAAAGATAGAATTTGCAACCCACGGGGGAAAAAATTACTAGAACTGTGCAACTCTTTTGGCTTGAGAATTCAAAATGGAACTAGTAATATGGACGAAAATGAAGACTTTACCTTTGTGGACGGAAAGGAACATCTGTTATAGATTTCAGTATAATTGGTGGAGATTGGAAGTCTTACGTCACAGACTTTGAAATTGGACAGTTACCTTATTCAGATCACCTTCCAATAATTGTTTCCTTTCAACTTGATAGTTTTATGAGCGATGATGAACGGAACATGACGTTACTTCCTAAACTAGCGTGGTCAGAGGAAAAAGGAAACAATTATCGAGAAAACTTAGAAAACTTGCTAAGAAATCAAGAAATAGCCAACTTTGATCAACTAGAAAATGTGATTAAAACAGCATAGAAACCAGCAGAGAAAAGGTACTAAATTATTTGTCGAACCATGGTTTGATAGTGAGTGCTTAAATACAAGGCAGAAATCATTTTCATGGTTGCGAATTTTCCAGCGCAACAGCAGTAATTTCAACAAAAAACAATACATGGAAGCAAACAAGTTGTTTAAAGAGCTATGCAAACACAAAAAGAAAAAATATTTTGAAATGGAAGCCCAAAAACTGGCGAGCTGCAGAAATTCGGCTGAATTTTGGCAATTGGCATGGAAACTTAACGGTGTACAATACACAATTGGTCGACACCTTAATTCGGATGTTTTATCGCGGCACTTCAATATGCTTCTTAATCCAGTTATGAACCGGGTTGTCATTCATTATGCTGCTCCAGGAGTCGAGAATCAAATCCTTGATCAACGAATAACTCCTTATGAGGTGAAACTGGCAGCTGAGGGCCTTAAAGATAGAAAAGCACCAGGGTCTGATAGAATTCCAGCTGAATTCTATAAATATGCGAATAGTGGCCTTTTTGAAAGTTTGGCTCTCTTATTCAATAATGTTTTTGAAACAGGCGTGATACCGCTTCAGTTCAAGGAAGCACTGATTTTTCTTATATACAAGAAAGGATGTGCATCGGATCCAGCAAACTATCGGGGAATTTCGTTTCTTAATGCATCCTATAAAATATTTTCCGCAATAATGCAACGAAGACTGTCAACATGGATAAAAGAAAATAAACAATTAAAAGAATTTCAAGCCGGCTTTAGACAAGGGTATTCAACTGTTGATCATAATATTGGTGCTGAGGAGTATTGCAGATTCATTCTTAGACCAAGACAAAAAACTCTACGTGTTCTTCATTGACTTCAAAGCTGCGTTCGATACTGTGGATCGTAAATCACTAATCTATAAGCTGTTCGAAAAAGGAATGTCTCTGAAGTTTGGCAGACTAATTGAAAACATATATGAAGACACTCGAGCTGCTGTGTGGAATGGTGAAGAAAAGTCTGATTGGTTCCAATTTGCATCAGGGGTTAGGCAAGGTTGCACACTAAGCCCGCTTTTATTTGCAATATTCATAGACAGTGGCGTCTTTAGGCATGGGCCCGGTGGGCCAGGGCCCAGGGCCCCGCAATTATTTGGCCCCAAATCCACCAACTCAAAATGAATGAATCTATACAAGAATTATATAGAAAACGAAATAAGGTTAGTAGACAGTAACAGAAAAACAAGTTTCATTTTACTCTCCGTTCCGTTGAAATTCTCCTCCTCAACATCTTAAACTTCTGACAACATGAATCTTTAATCATACATCTGCACACGCTTTTAACATTATTTTAACAACTCTGCTTTCGTTCTACTCTATAGTTCTGCACAAATGTTGACTTTTCAACTCACTCCGTAAACAAACACAAAGTTGTCCCATGATGATTCATTCATCGCAGATCATTTAAAAAAATGTGAGAACTCAGGAAGGGATACACTTCCTATTTATCAGGAAATATTTGCAACGAATTCATTGATATAATGGGAAAACAAGTCCTAATGAAAATTTTGGGTGCAATTAGATCGGTAAAATATTTTTCCCTAAGTGTTGACAGTACACCCGACCTTTCTGATATCGACCAGTTGACTTTTGTAATTCGGTATGTTAAAAATTGTGTTCCCATCGAAAGGTTCTTAAAATGTATACCTATTCAAGAGCATAAATCTGAATATTTGGCTGACACAATCTTGACATTTCTGGAAAATCAGGATATTTCAATAAAGGATTGTAGAGGACAAAGCTATGAAAATGCGTCTAATATGTCGGGAAAATATTCTGGTTTGCAAGCAAGATTAAAGGAGAAGTGCGAATTTGCTACCTTTGTACCTTGTGCAGCACATTCTCTTAACTTAGTAGGCTTTCATGCGGCCGGTTGTGTGTGCAACAAAGTTTCTTCCAAGTGGTTCAAAAAATATACAACTTTTTTCTGCTTCTACCCATCGTTGGAATAAATTGAATGTATGTTTAGGTTCACATAGAGTTCTTAAAAGCCTTTCTGAAACAAGATGGTCTGCATGAGCTGATGCAGTTAACGCGCTCCATCATGGTTATAAGAAAATTACTGAAGCCTTGACATCTATCTTTAGAGATCCAAACCCAGAGCAAGCTCCAGACACAAAAAGCGAAGCGCTAAGCCTGTCTAAGAAAATTTCAAAACTGGAGTTCCTCATTTTAACAGAAATTTGGAGCACACTAATAGAAAGAATTCATAAAACCAGCAAGAGCCTTCAAAAAGAAACAATAACGATTGACGTTGCTGCCAATTTGCTTTGTTCTTTCATAAATGATATAAGGGAGAATTTTGATAAATTTGAAGCGTGTGCCAAAATTCAGAATCCGGATGTTAATTTATTATAAAGGCTTATTGCAACGAAAAATAGTACGAAGTTCACGTGCCACATATTTTGATGGTCCTGCACCATCCGTCCAGCTAATTGGGAAAGAAAAATCTACAATATAAACTTTTTTCCAATTATTGACACTATAACCTTGTAATTAAAAATACGATTTAATTGCTATCAAGAAAAGTATGCATTGTTTGGCTTTTTTTGTCGATTGCAATAATTTGACTTCAGTGGAGTTGTAAAATTCTTGCGAACAATTTCCAAAAAACCATAGAGATGGTAATGCAGAAGAACTTGAGGTAGAATGCTTGCACCTCGAACAGTATTTAAAAGAATTCAATAAAGATGTTAATGAAGATCTTATTACAATATCAAAATTGTACAGTCTAATTACAGTGGATGAAATTGGGAACACATTTCAACTATTGAAGGTGAATTAAAAAAAAATTATAAAACTATAAAAAAAATATCTGTTTTATGTTTTTTTTTAGTTCTTTTTAAAAAGTAAAATTAATTTTATAATGATTTTTTAACCTAAAGAATTAAAAAAAAAATATATTATACCTACTTTTTTTGGCCCCCAAATCCTATTGGGCCCAGGGCCCCCAGAAGTCTAAAGACGCCCCTGTTCATAGAGGATCTAATCGACTGGTTGCCCGGAGGTATTGTTTATGCGGGGACGCTGATTAAAGCTCTGCTATTTGCAGACGACATTGTACTGCTCGCATATACTCCAGAATCACTTCAACTAATGATTAATCGGATACACGAATATTCCAAACGTTGGGGATTAATTGTCAATTTAGAGAAGTTGAAAGTGATGATCTTTAAAAAACATGGAGGGAGAAATTGCGCAAACGAAAAGTGGAAATTCAATGGAGAATTGATTGAAGTGGTTAAAGAGTTTAAGTACTTAGGAGTTACCTTCACGAAGAACTTAAGTATGGAGAAACACTTTAGTTAAAAGCTTATTAAAGCGAAAATGGCGATAAACCTCACATGGAAAAGATGTTTCACGAACGAATGTGTGGCTCATAGTAGCAAATACAAAATTTTTGAAACGGTAGCAGAATCCATTATGCTTTACGCTGCACAAACTTGGGGAAGTAAATATTATGAGATGGTTGAAAAGCTATTGCGCTTCTACATTAAACGAGCATTCTATTTACCAGCCAACACACCAAACTATGTCATAATGCTAGAAACGGGAATTTCTCCACTTTTTGTGAAAACATTAAAACTGCAAGTGGATTACATAATTAGAAGCTAAAATTTGGCAGACTATCGTTTACCCAAAATATCAGCTCTTAAGGCTATCAATTCAAGGAGTGGATGGTATCGCGAATGGCTTGAATTGGCAGAAAATTGTGAAATTAATTTGATTTGTAATGTCGAGGACCTTTCCAAATTAAAAAAGGACATGTACCAAATTATTTCCAAGGTAGATGAAGAAGCTAGAACCTAGTACATGGATGAAGCTTCAAACTCCTTACATCGTACGGTCTACTGCCAGCTAAACCACTACGAGCTGAAATTCTAAACCTGAACTATATACCTCACAGAGCAGATCTTCCAGTCATCTGTAATACATATATGCAACAGGATGGAGAGGGAAGACGTTGTGCATTTCTTGGGAAAGTGTCCTACTCTAAGAGAAACGAGAAGATGTATCTTTGGAAAAGATTTTCTAACCATTAAGGAAGTCATATTCGAATTAAATCAAATGAATGTTTCTAAACTGTATCAGTTCTGTACAATTGCTTTAAGATATCGAAATAGAATCTTACAAGGACTTTTTTGATGAAACACCTTTTTTACTCTTATTATTATGTGATAATTGTTGATTAAAATAAATTTAAAATCGCTAATTATAAAATTTAAAATCAAATTTAAAAAATAAATAATATTGTAAAAGTATATAAATAGTCAATTCGGCAGACGGCAGATAGCCATGTCTAATGATTTTGTTTTATATTAAAATGTTATATTAATTATGAATAAAATCAATTCTAATCTAACCTAAAAAAAATCTGATCTACTACAATTTTGAAAAATTTCACTTAAACCTATACAAAATGGCTTGTAGAGGGTAACAAAATAAATTGCGTTAGCTGGAGAGCCAAAATCTTTGAAACCCTTTAGACTATTTTGTTTGCTGTTAGTTGAGAAATTTTGTGAAGTCGGGCTGGTGGTTTTGGGACTTGGAAGCACGCAGATATTATATACATTTCATTGAATTGAAAATCTATAATATTTAGAAGGTCAATCATAAACTTGACAGTTTTCTTTCTCGAATCGATACCTTTCATACAAATCGTCTACATACATATATACATACTATACGCTTAAGTCTTTTGACACTTTAATGTTTGTTTTTCAAATAAAATGTTTCTTAATTTAATTTTCTTAATCAGTTTGTTTATTTTCGACGTTTGATAGATTTAGAAACAGCTTAAACTTAGGTTCCGTCGTGTTTATTTTTAGACTCCAGAATATCGTTTTAAAATGGGTTTAAATTGTCTATGTTACATAAACTGAAGTTTAATTTAGCAAAGACAAAATCAGAACTTATCAAGGAACTATGAATATGACTCTATGTCTTCGGTCTAAAGGTTCGGAACGCATTCAAAATCATTATTTCTAGTATTTTCATGGTGAGTTTAAGAAAAACGTGTTTGATAATTTCAAAATTCAATCTAGCAATCTACGGTAAATTTGAATATGAGAAAACAAACAAAAGAGAACTGTGAAAATAGAAAAATCTCACCTCATCTCTTTGTTTCCGTAACTCACATTTATTCATGTATGAATTCAGCATAAGATTGATGGGATCGACAACGGCAACTAGGAAATAAGGCATACAAACTTATACATATACATGCGTAATGCATATACAAATTAAGTTTTAGCTTTGTAGTCAAAGTCAAAATGTTGTGTCAATCGTGAAACCAAGGCATATGTGTAATATAAGTAATTTTTATTCATACACGTTTCTTAGTACCTACATATATCGGGTGATTTTTTTGAGGTTAGGATTTTCATGCATTAGTATTTGACAGATCACGCGGGATTTCAGACATGGTGTCAAAGAGAAAGATGCTCAGTATGCTTTGACATTACAAGAACTGAAGCCGAACGATCTGCCACAACGTCGAATTTTCAGTGAATGGGCCCTAGAAAAGTTGGCAGAAAATCCGCTTTTTTATCGACAAATTTTGTTCAGCGATGAGGCTCATTTCTGGTTGAATGGCTACGTAAATAAGCAAAATTGCCGCATTTGGAGTGAAGAGCAACCAGAAGCCGTTCAAGAACTGCCCATGCATCCCGAAAAATGCACTGTTTGGTGTGGTTTGTACGCTGGTGGAATCATTGGACCGTATTTTTTCAAAGATGCTGTTGGACGCAACGTTACGGTGAATGGCGATCGCTATCGTTCAATGCTAACAAACTTTTTGTTGCCAAAAATGGAAGAACTGAACTTGGTTGACATGTGATTTCAACAAGATGGCGCTACATGCCACACAGCTCGCGATTCTATGGCCATTTTGAGGGAAAACTTCGGAGAACAATTCATCTCAAGGAATGGACCGGTAAGTTGGCCACCAAGATCATGCGATTTGACGCCTTTAGACTATTTTTTGTGGGGCTACGTCAAGTCTAAAGTCTACACAAATAAGCCAGCAACTATTCCAGCTTTGGAAGACAACATTTCCGAAGAAATTCGGGCTATTCCGGCCGAAATGCTCGAAAAAGTTACCCAAAATTGGACTTTCCGAATGGACCACCTAAGACGCAGCCGCGGTCAACATTTAAATGAAATTATCTTCAAAAAGTAAATGTCATGAACCAATCTAACGTTTCAAATAAAGAATCGATGAGATTTTGCAAATTGTATGCGTTTTTTTTTTAAAAAAAGTTCTCAAGCTCTTAAAAAATCACCCGATATAAAAAAGTGCCAACAAAGAAAAAAAAAAAAACACGACATTTAAAATACAAAAATAATATAATATATATTTTATTTGCAGTTATTAAGTTTTTTTGTTGTTCTAAAATATATTAATCTTTTTACAAAGCCCAACTATTTTGCCAATTTTATTCTTAAAATTACATTAAGTTAGTTCTATTGTTATTTACTAAAAAACAAAAAAAAATTAAAACCGAGAAATCATTTACCTTTAATGTACCTAATTAAAGTGTTATTTGCCTTAAGTATTTTTGTCGAAATATTGGCTTTTATGTCGTCACTTGTAGGAAATGGTACAATTGTTCGAAACTTTAACTGTGTGCAGAAAAGAAAAATTGTAAACTTAAGGGCATGTCTCATGTAAAAAAATTGATTGGTGCTTTGCGCTTAGCTTTGTAGCGTTCACATTTTTTTAAATATTTAAACGAAATAAACGGGTTTTGATTGAAAATATATTGGGTTAAATATTTATAAAGGAATACAAAATTTAAAAAAAAATTTTTGTTCCTTAACAGCACTAGAATCACTAAAAAATCATTAAATTCAGGTAGTTACTTGCGAAAAGCAATGGGACACTGTGTTAAATATAATTTTTTATTTTTTTTATATTTTTTTCCAAAAAACAATATATTTTTATAAATAGCACCGATTTTTTTTTTTTATTTATTTATTTATTCCAAGAAAAATTGTAGAAAACTATGAAAAATAGGGCAAATTTGCATTGTGGCATAGGTGCAATATTTGATAAAACTTCCAAAGTATAACAGCCAGCTAAGTCAATTCAACTTTTTTTCAAATTCTAAAGATATCTGCAGATATTTGCTTTTTAATTTTTTTTTTAAAATAAATAATAAAATAATCCAAAATGCATTCTTTTTTTCCAATATTTTTTTGCGAATTCATGGGGCGAACTGATTTTTTTTTTAGTTTTAACTTTTTTAAAAAAAAAAGGACCATATATATTACTCATACCAGCGACTTTGAAAAAAAAAAATATTTGTCGCAACATAATTAAAAATGCATTTCAATATAACAACATTTGTGGTGCAATTGTGAGGGATTGGGAGCTTATATAATTCCAAAATATTTGTTTTATTTTTGTTTATTCTATTTAAAAAAGTAAAAAGTTCTTGCGTCCACTATTTATTTAATTTAATTTTTATAAAACAGGTCTATTTTGCATTTTTTAACAACAAATTTCTTTGTAAACGCACACAATGAAGTTTCCAGTTCCCAAGAATGCCACTGCAATATACATAGCGCTTAGGAAGAGAATTCTTTGCAAAAGAATTTCGCCCGCCCATTCTCTCTCAGATTTTTGTTGTTGTTTTTTTTTGTTGTTGTTGGTCTAATGGCTCATTTAGTTTTTTATTCTTTGTTTTGTAGGCTTGCGGTATCTATACAATAACAGAAAATTTAAAAAAAACTTTTCCTAGAAATATTTTTTTATTTCTAGTATGTGGTATGATGTAAGGTCATGGAATCGTGATTTGGGCAAGTTTTGTGGTTGCACATTGTAGTGTAGGTATAAAAAAGGGTAAATAGGTATTGTAGTATTGTAGGTATCGTGAATTCGCTGTCATATATTTTGTTTTCTTGATTTTTTTTGTTTTTACGATAGGTTATGAGATGTAGGTAATTATGTTCTTTGTTTTCGGTGGTGGTGGTGGCACATGCCATAGGAGAAGGGTTAGAGTGGGAGATAAGTCAAAGTGTGTAGAAGTATATGATAAATGCACTTTATTTATTTATTTTTATGTTTTACATATGAATAGTTTTTTCTTCTCCTTTGTTTCGATGTGTTATGGTGATGGATGGGAAAAAATGACCTTTAAATTCCCGTTCACAAAGAGGAGAAAATTTGTAAATCTTCTTTCGTTTTAATTTGAGATTATGTTCCCTAATTTGAGCTCGTGATTATTTCTATGAGGTTCAATGCTAACAGTCGGAAATTTTGTGTTCTAGTGAAATAATTTATGACATTAGTTTTTAAAACAACAAAATGCCTTCAAAGAATACGGCTTTTATGTATGGAAAACGGAAACCCAAAAACCAAACCAAAAAAAAAGGGTAAAAGGTAAGCAAGTAGAAAAAATGTAAACAAAACAAACAGTGAAGATTTACGTCCATCATAAAACTTTTTGAAAATTTGATCTTTTATTGGTTCATAATCACTATTCATTGAATTATTTTTGTTTTTAATATAAACATATTATAAAGCATCTTTTTTATAAGAATAGTTTGCATTAAGAATTCATTTCAAGTTTTGTTATCAAATAAAAGAAATAAAATAAGTATATTTTCACGTTGTTTTAAAAATTGGAAATTCTTTAGTTCTTATACCTATTAAGTAATTCTTTGAGAACTTTCTCTTTTACATAATGATGGCAGGAAGGTTAAAAAAATTCCTACTTCTGAAAATCTTACTTCAACATCAAGTGATTTACCTAACGTTGAAAACGATCACTTAGAGCAGCAATGACTAGAAGTTCCATTTCCATGGACAGCAGAAATACCTACCCCCATTTGCTTTATAAAATTCGAACCATATTCAAAAGACAATAACAAATCTACCTAACTAGACATACCAAAAAAAAACGGTTTATCATGCAACGTTGTTCATCCATATATCTTGTTGTGTGAATGTGTATATCTATTTCTTATTTCTTTGATTGGCTGCTTGAGTGCTTGCCGGAAATATATCCCTCGCTCTGAGAGACAAAAAAGATCAAGAGGCAAATATAGAGTAATTGGAAATTCAAATTTTGATTTGATAATGAAGAGAGTAACGTTCTTTCACTAATACATTCAAATACATTTACATGAGATCTGAGTTCGCTTCTGCATGAGACATACCCTTAACACTTTTTCTTCAACTAGGAAATATGTAGATAGTTGTAGATATGTATGTATGAAATGATCTATATAGAACAATACCATACTCAGACTTTACGATTGAAAGTTGATATCAAATAGCGTTTGAAACTTGGTACGAGTATAAAATAGGAAAATATTTTACCTTTTTTGTAGGTATAACAAGGAAAAATATTTTAAGAAAATCACTGTAAGCTAAATGTTAAAAGTTAAGCATTATTATCAGAATTTGAGTGAGTAGGAGAGAAATGCATGTACCTGTACAAATTAAAAACTTTTTTAAAGTTTTTAAATCTTGCTGGCTCATTATTAACAACAAAATTGTTGTCATTTAGATACCTAATTAAGAAAATATTTTTTGTACAAATTTCATTAATCGATTATTATATAATTTGCAGAGTTTTAGTTTTATTATTGTTTAGTCGATTTTTTACTCAACCTTTTTTTGTTAAACATTTTTGACTTTTAAAAAAATTATCCAAATGTAGGGATTATTAATTTGAAGTAAAATAAAATGAATGGGCATTGCCATTTCGCTAAAAATGCTGTGCGCACAAAGTAAATTTTTTAGATAAAAAACCAACACCAATTCACACAATTTATTGTCGGCATACAACTTTAAAGATTGAAGTGCAAAACTGGGTTTGATTTAAATATTAAAGTATGTATTTATTAAATTTTAGAGGAATAGCAATGTCCTTAATAAAAAAAACTTAGTTTTCTCGACATTTGGTTATTATAAAAACACCAAACACATCACAAACAAAAACCATATGTGGACAGGTTAAGTGAAAAATCGACTAAAAGTACATAGGTGTTTTTCCAAACATAATTAAAACAAACGTTTCCAAATTCTGAAAGGTCATGATCTGGTCTATAACCATATTATTTTTAGTAGGCTATTCTTATATACTTTACACCCTATATAAATGGTTATTTTGCAAATTAGCAGCTTTACTCAGCTCGAAGGGTGATAGTTATACTAAACTACGATAACAATATAAAACCCAGATTAGTGCCTCAAAAATAAAAATTAAGAAAGATTATGGCAACAAATATTATAAAAAACAGTCTTCACCACTGTGGTATAGATTATAATTATTATATTTAAATTTTAACGTAAGAATCACAAGAAAGCTCAAAGTGAAAAGGATTTTTTGTATTTTGCATTTTACCCTAAAGAATATTTTAAAAGTTAAACTCGTTAAAATTATACTAAATAAAAGGTAGTTAAGAAGTAAAATTAGTTAAGTGGAAGGTTCTTATATAAGATAAGTTTTGTATTAAAAACTCTCAAATAAAAGGTACTTATGCTACAGTTGGGCAGTTAAGCGTGGCACTTATCCGGGTTTTACTATATGCAATAACTGTTTTTCTTATACAAGAATCAAACAAATAAATTCATTCATTTACAAAAGGAATGTCTCTAATAGTCACTTCAGCACCCTTTGCGCCATTATTGAAAAACAAACAATCTTCAATTGAATTGTACCTATTTTTTGTTTTCTTCTTAACTTTGAAAGATTTACGTAGCTCCTATTGAAAGACAAAAGAGTAATAAGCTTTCGTTGTTTACCAACAAAAAAAAATAATTTGAAACAATACTCAGCCATACGTAAACTTTTCTACAGAGCAAAGAATTACATTATATGGATATGTACATATGTATACCTTTATATACAATAAAAAAAACAACTTCGTGTCATAAGAAGATGTCACGTTTCGGACCAGAATCATTGCTTTGAAATCGAAATCAATTCAGATTTAAAATTCTAAAAAATATTTTCCTTCCCCTGAACAACAAACACACAATGTAAGAAATGGTCCTTTTCCTTAAAAATGTTTCCTTATTTCTTTCTTATTCCTGAAAGAGAGCGAGAAAAAAATATATATATGTATATTCAGGAAGAAAGTGCAAGAAGGGCAAAAGCGTACGCTGCGTCGCGATTGAACAAACAAAAATAGTTGATTTCGAGCGACATACATACCTATAGAACATTCTGGGGTTGTTCGAAAGATCTGGCTTAATGGCCCAGTGAATGAAGGGAAACGAATTAAGATTTGATACAAAGGGTGGGTCTTGACATCGCTATGATGCGGTATATGCATTGGTGTGATGGTGCTGATAATCGAGCATTAGGCTATAATGTATAATTGGACACAATGGGAAAATGAGCAGAAAGCACTAGAACCCCAGGAAGCCTCTTTGAATACAAAAATATGTATTAACGCTTGAGTTTAGTGGTCTGAAAAAAAGTGTCACATACTTTATAGGGTGAGTATCATGTTCGATAATTCACCGTCACCTACAACTAGAGTTGGATTAAATTTTGTTTGTATTTTTTATACGTACCTATGGATGTAGGTAGGAAAAGAAAAAAATTTAGATATTTTTTAACAAAAACATATAAAATGCGTAGATGGTAATTGATATTCGTTTAAGTGTTTGTAAAATTTTAAGGAAAACAATTGTCTTAGAGTTCTATGAAATACCCATTTATAAAATAACATTAGCACACCAGCTTTGTATAGTTTATTGGTTTAAGTTAACATTTTATTTAAAGACTTTAATGTACGAGTATCTACCAGAGCTAACGATTCTTTACGTGTATTTGGAATCTTTTATTACCCGTGTACTGTACACGGGTCTTATACTATATAATACCGGACCTTAACTGCATTGATAATTAATGTACGGATTCTAAGCAGTTAAATGGGTTTTTTGATTGTTCATAAGGTTCCTTAGTTAAAATTGATATATTTTCGATTTTTGTGTGCTTTGTTATATGATTGTAGTTCTATTTTATAACATGTACAGTACATATTATGTATGTGAATTTTTAATACAGGGGTACACGTGTACTTGGTTATCCTTGTAATGGGGAGCTCTAGTATCTACATATAGAATGTTGACAAAAATTAGAACTTTTATAAGTAAGTAAGTTGTACATTGTATGTTTACGTGGTATAACTTTTGAAATAATTTGTTCCACTTGCATCCCTCAAAAAAGAAGGAAGCGGAAGTCCAATTTTTTCCTAGTTTAGTTGTATTTCTTGAAAGTTTTTATTTTGTATAGGTATAAATAAATACAAATTGCATTTTTCAAAGAAAATTATGCACAGAATTAAATCATTTTGAAGTCAATACCTTCATTTTATTCATGAGATATCGAGAATCGAACATCAATTGTGCTTACTATTTTTGTAGATTTTAATATGTATGAAAAAATTGACTGTTAGATTTTTATAAAAATTTTACTGAACATTGAAAATTATATTTTCTATACCTAAGATAAAATTAATTAAAAAAGGAATAAAGAGATATTTGCGTCGAAAATCAATGTTTACCAATTTGTAATACTTATTTTTGTTAAGGTTTTTATTTTTTGTAAAAAAAATGTCAATTACCAGATGTGGAAAACGTTATTCTTCATTGCATACAATTGTTTTGGAGACAAAATCATTTTTTGTTCGTAAAATACTCGAGGTGACAATTATTTTTTTTAGTTTTTTTTTTGATTTATAAAAAAACGTTATTTGATTTCTTTTCAAAGTTATGTATACTTATTTGGTATTGCGTAACAATATGTATTATATAATTTAAATCAAATCGCTAGTTTTATTGGTTCTTGAGATATTTTGGGTTAACCAAAATGTTCACTTATTTTTTAAATGGCTATGGTAAAAAACCACCCACTCAATTTTTTATTTATTTATTTATTTATTTATTCGTCTTAAAAGTTACACACTCCATTTAGACTAATAATTATGATACATAACATAAAAATAAAATACATAATTTACTTATAGCATTATAACAAATTTACTAATTTATTTTTCAAAACATTTCTATTAATATTAAAATCAATTGCAAAATCATATTCATTAAAATCCATACAAGCTCTTGTGATAGGATTATACTTAGCATAGCTAGTACTGTGGTAAGGAACATTTAAGAAATCACAGTCACGAGGGCGCAAGTTTCTAGAAGGCGCATAAATAAAAAACATAGATAACAAAACTGGACAGTCAATATTAAAATTCAAGACATCAAAAGCAAAAAGTATTGAGTTTAATTTTCTTCTCTGCGCAAGAGGTTTTAGGTCAATTAAAATACACCTCGTCTCATAAGATGGAACATTTGAATAACCATATATTTTTCGTAAGGCAAACTTTGTGAACCTTTTTTGAACTCTTTCTATACGACAAATGCTAGACGCGGTAAAGGGACTCCATATAACAGTACAATATTCTAAATGTGGTCGGACGAGACTAGAATAAAAGCTTTTAATGTATAGGGGTCTTCGAAATCTTTTGAATTTCGAAAAACAAACCCTAGCATAGAGTTTGCTTTTGAGATCGCATGGTCTATGTGATTTGAGAAATTCATTTTAGAATCGAAGATTACGCCTAGATCCTTATGGCTATCAAGTCTTTGTAGAATGTCATTTTCAAGTTTATAATTATAATATAATGGACTGTGATTTCTAGAAAATTTCACAACGCTACATTTCTTATTGTTAAAATATAGCCCATTGATATTACACCATTTAATTAAATTATTTAAATCAATTTGAACTTTATTTGCATCGTTAAGTGAATTTATGGAACTGAATATTTTCAAATCGTCAGCAAATAGAAGACATTTAGAAAAAGTAAGATGTAGAGGTAAGCCGTTAATAAAAATGATAAAAAGAAGTGGTCCAAGGTGACTACCTTGAGGAACACCCGAAAAATTTATAATTTCCTTAGACAAGACATTATCAATTTTTACCACCTGTTTCCTACCTACTAAATAGATCTTTATCCACATTAGGAGCTGAGAGTGAAATCCATATATCTCTAGTTTCTTTAAGAGAACACTATGTTGAACGCGGTCGAAAGCCTTTGAAAAATCAGTGTAAATAGTGTCGACTTGAGAACGCATTTCCATCTGTGATAGACAAAAATTTGAAAATATTGATAAATTTGTAGTAGTGGATTTACCTTTTAAGAAACCATGTTGGTAAACTGAAATGTTATTGTGAATAAGATTATACAATTTGTTTTTTACTACAGCTTCGAAAACCTTAGGAATTAACTGCAGTTTTGCAATTGGTCTGTAATTTTCAATCGAACTTTTTGTACCTGATTTATGAAGGGGAGTTATTATAGAGTATTTCCATTCATCTAAGAACTCACCATTACTTAAAGAAAGGTTAAATATTATACAAAGTGGTGTAGCAAGTATATTAGCACATGTTTTTAAAAGAATTGGTGGAATATTGTCTGGTGAAATAGAACAATTGTTTTCAAAAGATAAAAGTACTTGTAAGACATTATCTACAGATAACTGCAAATTACCAAGATCAACCATAGGATCTGAATTTATTGAGTTAGCATAGTCTAATTTGAGATTTATAAAATTAGATTGAAAGAACGACGCGAAGTTATTGCAAATTATATTAATATCATCGGACAACACATTATTATAAGTCATGCTAGATAGAATCCCAGTTGAGTTTCTTTTCGTGTTAATAAATGACCAAAAACTCTTAGGGTTATTCTTAATATTTGATTCAAGAGACGAGATGTATTGCTTGTATAAAAATTTTTTCAAAAACTCATACTCCCTTCTTATTTGTTTGAACTGTTCATTTAAATGAATTGAAGATTTTTTAATTTTATTAAGTTTATTCATGACATTTTTCAGTCTTGATATACTTTTGTTGAACCAAATAGGTTTATTTGAATTTTTAAATAAAGTTTTTTTTAGGAACGTAAGAAGAAACCGCTGAATCTAAAATGTTCCGAAACAGAGTAAAAGCTTGTTTAGTATCTTTACTGCTTAAGATTTGTTGCCAATCTACTGTGTTTAAATAAGTTTTTATGGAATCATAATCAGCTTTTTTAAAATCATACAATTGTGAATTATTTTTAGATTTAGATTCATTTAAAACTGAAAAATTAAAAATTATTTCAACTGCATTGTGATGAATTCTATTTTCTAACATTTTATAAGATGGTTCATTACATTGAGTTTCAAGGCAATTATCAATACAAATTAAATCCAAAATACGACCAATAGAATTAGGAATATTGTTAATTTGATACATATTTAAGGCTGAAAAACTATCAATAACATTATATTCATAATCTTTGACAACATTATAAGGAAATAATTGCTTTTCATCATCTGAGAATTTCCAATTAATATTAGGCAAGTTAAAATCACCAACAACTACAAAATAACAATTTTCATCTTTATCATTAGCAATTTCTACAATATTTTTAATGTGAGACTCATACAAAAGATTTTGAGATGAAGGTGGGATATATGATACGAAAATATATAAATGAATACATTTAAAAGATTGTATAAATAAATCTACACAAACACAAATCTGATCAATTTCGAAAGAATTATAAGGTAGTCTAATTTCTCTACATGTAAAATTTGATTGAACAGCCAACAAAACTCCTCCTCCTCTAGTTTGACCAGTTTGACGATCTTTGCGAAAGACGTTGTAATCGGAAGGGAAATATTCACCATTCAAAAAGTTCTCATTTAACCAAGTTTCAGTTAAAGCTATAATGTCGTATGGACAGTCCTGGGCAGCAATAAAAAAATCATGCGATTTGGTTCTCATACCGCTCGCATTATGATAAAAGATGGAAAAATACATGTTGAAGCTAAAAATTTGAAGATCATTCATTATGTTGACGTTTGATTTTGTTTTTGGCCTAGTCCGTTTTTTGGATGGTTCAAAAACTGCTTAACTTGTACTCCAGTTGGCCATAAAGATGATTGAAGAACAGCATCGAAACATCTCGAAGGTACACCAAGTTTAAAATTTATGAAACGCAGTTGAGAAATATCTGCATCTTTCTTCACCAATTCAGCGCAAACAAGGTTCTCTGCTGGCAGATTTAGCTTTTGTGCTACAAATTTCGTAATGTCGTTTTCATTGACAGTATTTTTAAGCCGAGAAACATGTATAAAACGTAGTTTAGGTACGGAAGGAAGAACGGAGACGGCGAGAACATCGCTGCCTATTAAATGTTTTTGTTTCTTACACTTACTAGTACCTGCAACATTTTTGTTCGCTGTAACATTATTGCTTACAACAGCTTTAGCCACACTATCATCAACAGCAACAAGTTTTTCACTTTCACCTTCAACATTATTGTTCAATGTAACATTATTGTTTATAACAGCGTCAGCAACACGAGCATCAACCGCAACAAGTTTTTCACTTTCGCACGCATCACGATCATCAATAGCAACAAATTTTACTCTATCAACATTAACATCACCAATATCGTCAACATCACCAACGTCATCGCGAGCATCAACAACAACAACATCTGTTTCAATTGAATTGTTTTTATCACTGTTGTCAATGTTGCTAGCATCAACATCTATTATTGTCGTAGGAACATTCTTCAATTTAGATGTCAATTTGACTTTATTTGAATTTGATATCGTAGAAGTTGATAACAATTTCGTTGATGAGGGAGTGAGAGAGGAACGCGAAGGAACGTTATTTTTTAACGAAGAGCGACTCTGAGGTGTAGACCCGGCCAATGTTTCAAGCAAAAACACTCTATTAATGGAGTAATGGAGTGTTTTTGGTTTCAAGATAGATTTGGTATTGTATGAGAGTTGTATTGCATGAAATGAAAATTATTTGAAGAAAAGTCACTTTGACTTTGATTGCAAGATGCAAGTTATTTAACTACAACCGAATTTTTTAACATAATGGTCAACTGTTGAGTTGGTTAGTAATTCAATTACCAAATAATATTCATATTACAAAATAAGATTAATTCTAAAATTCTTGGTTTAGCGCCGCTAAACCCGCTGACTATGAGGAATCGCCCCTGTGAGCAACATAGAAAGTTCTCTTAATTTGTCAATACACAGTTTTAAAGGAATAAGAATGCACTTTTCGCATTTAAAGAACAAATGTTTATTTGATTTGAAAGTGATAATTTCTTTTTTATCGATTAAGTTGATACACCCCGCATGTATGCTTCTGCAACAAACACCACACGAAAGAAAGGAAATATCATCAATAACCTTTAAGCATTTATCACATTTAGAATTCATTTTAAATAAATAAATTTAAGAGAGCACAAAAAAACACAGCTGGCTTCTATACAACTTTTGAATTTTTTGAGAGTCCTTTCTGTGTTATTATCTGTATAACAAAATGTATTTGAAAATCGATATCTCCATCACTGGTTCTTTAAATATGGACGACGAAAAAAGCTTCCCGAACGTACGCACACACAGACATCTCTCTTAAAATTTTTTATTTAGATTCTAGGGACTTTGAAACGTTGAGAAATATCAAAATATTCAATTAGAGTATTAGACTAATCGGACCGATTACATTAACTTCCAATGGGAAGTTAAAAACAAACCAGGACTCCAAATAAAATTAATAAGAAAAGAACTTATTTTCTCCATTTAACTTTTGGGAGTAGGTACTGTAGATTGGGATAGATTCTGCAGTAAGGCACATTCGGCTTTTATACAGAAAGCCAGTTTTTATTGCAATATATTTATATTTATTTATTCAGCTTAATACAAGCTATAACTTAAAATAACTTAGCTTAACTTAACACTATATTTTTTGTTTTTGCTTGTTCTTGTTATCAGTTTTCAACATTAATTCATGTGGGCCCTAAGGCCCACATAAAAGCTCTTTAATGTACAAGAACTAACAATTTTGATTTTATTAAACTTAAAATTAAAAGGGACGAGGAATTCGGACTCAAAAGGGAAAAAGTAAAGGGTATCTTTCAGATGGGATTTGAAAATGTTAAAGTCGAAGACTAGCATAGCAGCGTTGCAGTGACGAAGAATTCTGGACATTGGTTCAAGTGCCCGTAATTAGTGCGGTGATGAGGGATATAGAAAAGGGAGACAGATCGCAGATTTCGAGGGTTGGTGTTAAGATGAATATCACTCAGGAGTGCCGGGGAATCTATATTTCGCATTAACAATTGGTGAGCAAATGATATATCAGCGTTTTTGCGTCTAGTATATAAGGGTTGCAAACCTATCAGTTTTAGTCGATCGGCATAAGGAGGCAAGTTGGATGTATCATCCCAGGGGAGGCCACGTAAGGCAAATCGAACGAAACGTCTTTGAACATTTTCAATTCTGAGGGAATGGTTTTCATAAAATGGAGACCATACTTGGCATGCATATTCAAGATGAGGACGGACTAGGGAAATGTAAAGCGCTTTAGTTACATAGGGGTTGGAAAATTCTTTTGACCATCTCTTAATAAAACCGAGAGATCTATTAGCTTTATTAATAATTTGGTCAAAATGGGAATGGAAATTGAGGTGTTTGTCACACATAATACCAAGATCTCTAATAGAATCGACTTCGATGACGGCGTCATTAAGGAAGAAGTATACTCTATGAGATGGGATTTGTTTGCGCGAAAAGGTCATTTGTTTACATTTACCTACATTTAACTCTAGGAAATTATGCATGCACCAAACAAAAAAGATATTAAGATCATTTTGTAAAAGTAAGGAATCAGATGGAGTTGAGATAATCTTAAAAATTTTCTTATCATCCGCAAACATTAGGATATCTGAGTTTTTTAATTTAAGACAGACATCGTTAACAGATAAGACGAAGAGAAGGGGGCCAAGGTGACTACCTTGTGGGACGCCAGAAGTTGCATGTATGGGACTGGAAACTGAGTTACGGAAGAGGACTCTATAAGTTCTATTGGCAAGGTAGGAGCCTATCCAGTTTATAAACATAGATGGAAAGCCTAGGGCTCTAAGTTTGAGATAAATTATTTTATGGGATATTTTATCAAAGGCCTTACTGTAATCAGTGTATACAACATCAACTTCATTACCATTCTCAAGGGCTGACAAAACTTTTGATATAAACTCAATTAAGTTAGTCGTAGTGGATCTACATTTAAGAAAACCATGTTGAGCGGGGGAGAATAAGGGCTAATGGAAATAAATGAAATCATAAACTAGGCTTTCAAAAAGTTTTGGGATGCATGAAAGTTTCGCAATAGGTCTATAATTGTTAATTTCAGTTTTATTGCCTTGTTTATGAATGGGGAATATAAATGAATCTTTCCATATATGAGGAAACACACCTTGGGAAAGAGAAAGTTCAAAGAGTGCAGTTAGAGGCTTTGACAAAGAATGCATACATTTTTTTAGAACAACTGATGGGACGCCATCAGGACCAGGGCTAAAGTTTTCTTTGAGGCTTACGATTTTGGCAAGTACCATTTCTTCAGTTATTGTAAAAAATGAAAGAGAGGTTTGAGTGCAGCCATCTAAATAACTAAAGTAGTGTGGATCAGGATCATGAAGATGTTCAGTATACGATTTGCTAAAGTATTTAGCAAATAGATTTGATATCGTTGTTGGATCTGAGGAGATTATGTTAGAGAAACTCATTGAAGGTGGAAACCCATCAGATTTTCGTTTGACATTTATAAACTTGAAAAACGTCCTTGCATCAGAAAGAAGGTTATTTTCCATTTGGTTAAGGTATTGGTTATAAAGGGATTCCCTTAATTCAGAGAAAGAATTATAGGCGAGAAGATAGTTGTTGTGGTCGGTATCAGATTTGGACTGTAAAAAGATCTTCCAAAGCTTATTACGGGTATTTCTTAGGCTACGGAGCTCTCTGTTGTACCAAGGGGGAGCAGATGTGAAATCTTTTTTACGAGAGAACGGTACTGATTCTTCAATACAGTATGAGAGAATCAAATAAAACCAATTTGTAAGGGACTCTACTGTTGAGTGGAGGGAACTTAATTCAAAGTCGGCTGAGCTAAGAAGATTGTTGAGTTTGGAGAAATCAGCCCTGCGAAAATCATAACAGTAATTCTCCATTTCAAAAAAGTTGTTTTCAAATTCAATGGGGAAGGAGAGATTAAGGGGAGGATGATAGCGATCCAAGGTTGAGAGAAGGTGAGGGCTCGCGGAGACAACACAGTTATCGCAATCAGATGAGAATATGAGATCAAGGTGTCTCCCCATGAAGTTTGCAACTCCATTTAGTTGAAAAAGACCACAATCAGACAGACGATCAATAAACAGCGATTCAGATTCAGAGGAGATGTTAGTTGGAAAGAAGGATGTCTGATCATCTGAGGTGGACCAATTGAGATGGGGAAGATTGAAGTCGCCAAGAACGATGATCAAATCATTAGGTTGCACTTGTTCAAGCAGATAATCAATGGCATTAACAGCAGCTTGGTATGCTTTAATTTGTTGGGCTGGTCGAATATAACAACAAAGGACAAAAAGACAAAACTTAGGGAGTGTAACCTTAGCTGATACACCTTCAAATTCGATAGTGAACTTTCAAAATTACTATTGATAGCTAAAAGCACACCACGGCCATGTGTATTACTCGCACATTCCACGACATCCATTCGATAGATGGAATAGTCGTTAGTAAAGAGTTCGGTACTAAGGATATCGGGTGTGAGGTTGGTTTCGGTAAGGGCAAAGATGTTATAAGGAAGGTTTTGGGAGCTATTAAAGACGGCAGACGTTTTAGACCTTAAGCCTCTTACATTTTGATAGTAAAGGCTAAGACATTTAGGTTTAGTGGTCTTCAGGTTAGGAGCGATAGTATTTCTTCATATCTGCACGGGATTTTCGGATATGAGATAATCGTTTTGAAGAGATAAAGGACGCAAAAGAGGTTAAGCCTTCTCTAACTTTTTGAGGAGAAATTTCAAGACCATCATGAAATTTCAAGAATATTTCCATAAGTGCATCACGTTTGGTAGGGAGGCCTTCTTGGGAGATTAAAACCTTTATGTTTGTATTTGTTTTACCGTCAAAGCAAACAGAATCTGGTTTGTCGTGGAGAAAAGCTAGGCAAAGACGAACATTATTGTAAATTTTGTGGTCTCTAAGACGGGACATAACATACCGATTATTAGTATTGGCCTCAGATAAATGTTTAGTTAACTTAACATTTGGAGGGATCATTGGGTTAAGGAATCCTTGTGGTTCTTGGAAAACTGATGAAGAAGAAGCAGGGTTAAGGGTGTGAGAATGGATGAAATTTGGATACTCGGGTGTTTTGGCAGGAGGATCAACCATCGGAGGGCGAAAACCAAGACCCGGATGAGAAGGGTTAAGAGAAACTCGTTTGGATGGAGGCTTTATAGAGGTAGGAGAAGTTTTCCGTTTAAGGGACGAAAGTTGGCTAGAGAGAGAAAAGTTTGGAAAGATTTGTGTTTTAAGAGTCCAGTTGGTTTCAATATTTTTTTTGGGATTAGGTTTGGGATTAGGTTTGGGAATAGGTCTGGTATTAGGCTTGGGTTTGTTAGACTTAATTATATTATTATTGCTACTCATTCTGGAAAGCCGCATTCGACCAAGTCGTATATATCCTCTTTGGTGACAAAACATCCAGTTATATTTGGAGGGAATCAGGAACTTGAATCTTCTTCCAGACAATTGAAGACATTCGCATATATCTATATTAACACAGAATTCTCGTTTAAAATAGGAGCGAATCCATGTAGCATCAGCATATCCGGGACAATTATTCAGCACGAACCATGTGTTGTTAGCGGATTCAAGCCTGCTGTGCCTCAAATTCCAATCGGATAACTTCCAGGAATAGCCACATTTGTTGATAACTTCTTCTTCCGCAATGGTATTTACTGAGGTGGATTGTTGCAGAGGGTCAGCACCAAGGTTTGCCGCATGGATTTCATCACGAATGGATACGTTCCCGATATCACACGACGGTAGTCCGGGTTGTTTAATGACGTCGTAGAGAAGCGATTCAATTTTCTGCGATTGGACATTAAGGCTTTCAAGTTCTAGTTGCACACTCATATATTTTTGTTCTTGATTACTTAGATCGTAAGCAATAGATATGAGTGCAGTTGAAACCCGAGAAGGCATACAATTAATGTTTTCAAATTCGTTAACGAGTATAACGTTTGTAATATTACTCAATTGATTGGAAGAGAGGGAGAGCCGGGATGACGAACTTTGAAAACAGCAATCAATATCCGATTTTAGTAGGTTTAACTGGTCAGACAAGTTTTTTTTTAGATCATTTGCCGAACAAGTCAACACCTTTAATTTATCGTCAATTTCTAAACGAAGAGAATTCAATCCACCGATTACGTCACAGTATTGTTTTTCCAGAGAACGTGTCGTGGAAAGGCACTGGGTGGACGATTGTTGACATTGGATGTTTGAGTCTTCAACACTATTGCAGACGTGATCAAATTTCTTAGAGAGATTAGAAATTTGATCTTGGCAAACGGAATTTTCATTGCACAGGGATTCCTTTAGACATTGAATTGCAATCATAATATCCGACACGGATATTTTATTGCATTCATCGCAATAAAACGCAAAATTGCGTAGATAGTCTTTCAGGTATACACTCGCCTTTCTGGCCAAGCCAGCACAGGAGGGGTGAAGGTATTTCCCACAAAGGCTACTGCACTTCAATAGTTCCGCGTTTGAGTCAACGATGACACACATTTTATTCGCGCACGACATAATTAATTGAATCAGAAAAAAAAATAAAAAGATATGGTGTTTTGTTTAGGTTTTTTGTTTTGGTTTTTTTTTCAGTTGTTTTTAATTTTTTCTATACTTGTTAATACACAAGAGAAAAAAAAATGCTGGTGTAATGGGAAACGGCCGGCGATGGGCAGTAAAGTGGGTCGGGTAAGTATGTATATCACACGCGCTGCGGATATATTGATAGGTTTTTTTTATTTATTTGTATGATACTTGGGGTCGGTGAAAAGGTGGCAAAAGGCAACTGCGGAGCGAAAAGAAAATGCGACTGCACTTGACGGAGGTTGATATATTCATGTATTCAGTTTAAAGTATTTAACGTATAATGTATAATGGCCATATAGAATCTTTTTAATCTTCCTAAGTGTTTAGTTGTTTGTACGTACTCAAATCAATTTATTTTAAAAATCAAGTCATTTTCTGGCACTAAATTTTTTTTTTAGTTTTATTGTATGTAGTTTTTTTATATTACATATTACTGTCTATTAACAATTCTCTTACACTACGTTTATCTTCACTATCTTTAACATAACATAAACCTTCATCAGCAAATAGTTTTAACTGACTCTATTTGCAAAACACCCATCATCGAAATAAAATTATCCCATTAAACTTTATAATTTGTTTTCTCAAGATATGACTTAAACCAATTAAACTCGGTTCTTCATTTTTAGTGCCCAATACTGCTGCAATTTTCTTCTTTTTATATATCATCTCCTTCCAATCTTAATCCAGATTACACCTCGATTATCATGTTATTTAGCTGGAAATACTCTTCTAGTTGGAGTTGAACAATCTTTACCTAAATCTTTTTATACAATGGGCGCCGCAATTTTTTTAATAAGATATAAGATTGGAAATTTTACATTTTCAAGCGAGTAACTTAAAATCGTTAAATTACCTTGCACTTAAATATTTATTTATTATATCTAACATATCTATATAAGCTTCAAATTTTCAAGAAATTTTGTATAAGTTTATTATTAAAACAAAGTCATTATAAAAGCAAGTTAGGCGATTTCGTTGATACGACTTTTTAGTGTCAAATGATAATTTTTGCAAGTCGAACGTCACAATTCGATTGATGTCGGTATGTAGAATATTTGCGGTCAACTACATTTTTCACTTTTTGTTTAAAATTAATATAGTAAACAAACTACGCAGTGCTTTTATTTAAAAGTCGATATCACTTCTGTTCTTGAAAAAAGGTATTTTGAACGTTCGGATCATCTGTGCGTGCGTGGAAAAATTTTCAATTTGAAAAATCGGAAGAAACTCGTTTAATTTGTATGTTTTTAAGATACACATATTTACGAAGGTTGAGTAAAGAAAAGGTTAAGTAAAAAATCTTTCGAATCTATACCACCCTACCTCAGTAAATGTTTTTCTTATTAAGTAGTGAGATTTTTTATCATTACAGGTATGTAAGTATATCTAAAGCTTTTTTTCGTAGATTTCGGAAACAATAACAGCCCATCCTGTCCATTACAATGGTGTGCAACAGCAAAAATACTGCGACAGATACAACGATATAGAAATTTGAAATATCATTAAACTGCATAAAAAAAAACTAAAAACTAACTGTAAGCCAAATCACGAATAAGTAATGATTTAAATACTTTAAGAAAGGTTAAATCATATGATTTAATGAAGGATTTTTGAAAATCCTGTTATGGGGAAATAAATATATATATACATTTTTGGCAAGTAAATAGATACTTTTTTAATGAACAAGACAATATGTTTTGATTGGTCTAAAAAATTCTGCTATGATAAATATAAATGAAGCGTTTCTTCATTCATATAAAAATAATGTAAACTAAAACTTACCTTTCTTCAGATGAATATCTTCAGAACAGCTACCAACGCCCAGTACCGATCCAACTGACCCGCTGCTGGGACTTAAAGGCTGCAACGAAGACGAAAACGGTGAACCTCCATTTAAAGGTGTCGAGTACCAGGACGGAGGTGCTCGTGGCCAACATCCTGCTGCTGCTGCAGCAGCTGCAGCTGCTTGAGCACTCTGATTGTGGGCATGAGTATGATGATGGTGATAATGACCATTTAGTAAACGTAATTTATTATAAACTGAATCACTACCCACATCAATAAGGCCGCCGCCGCCGACACTGCTCGAAGTAGTGCCTACAGAGCCGCCGCCGCCGCCGTTGCAGTTATTACTTCCAACACTCCCGGCTGAATTCAATGGTGTTGAAATTTGTTGCTGCTGCCCGCCATTACTACTTGTGCTACCACTACTCGTCGTCCCAGTACCACCACTACCTAGTTGATTACTTGGAGGATGTTGTTGTTGTTCCTTTTGCGCGGCTAAATTTCTCAGGACACGATTTATTGATGAAACCTAAATAAACAAAAAAAAAATACAAAAAATTAACACTTCAACAGACTTTTCGCAAAGGACCTTTTTTCCTAATGATTACTTCCGTTTTCAGGAAGACCATACAATACATATTTAACCTTCACGCTCCCCTTTTCCAGCTAGGGAAGTGCTAAAGAGAATACAAGAGGTGGTGGTTATGATGGTTAACCAGCAGTCACCCACAAATGTGTAAATATATCATTTTGTTTCTGCTACATTTTCTTTTTTCCGTCCTGACGATTTCAGTTTTAACGACAAAAGAAAATGTTTTTTTTTTTTTGAAAATCGAAGAAGAAAATAAACCCCTACCTACATAAGTCCTATTTCTGTAAATTTGTGACACCATGATAGACACAAAGAGAAAGCACAAAAAGAGAATAAGAATTCGTGTGGCATAATGAGGGAAGAAAGTGTATAAATAATGGAAACTTTTTTCTTTGGGTCGGTCCACATTTAGCACTGCATCCTACCATCCGTCATCACCCATTTACTCTCTTGATTCATTTTTTTTGCTTAAATTTGTTTGAAAGAAGGGTGAATATATTTACAATATAATGCGGCATAAGAAAAGGAACAATATTCGTGCTTTGGTTGGAAGCAATGAAAAAGAACAAATTTTAAAAATATTATTTATTTTTTTTTTATTTACACATACCTATACCTATTTAACCAGACACCCTTCGTTGTGGTTCAACCCAATTTTTTTCCCGTCCAAGTACCTACATTGAGAGTGAAGCACCCGCTTACGCATCCGCCCATCATCAAGGAAAAGAAAAATGGCTGAAACATTATTACCTTATGATTGCACGACTGAATTATATTATTATTTCATCTTTATCTTTTGTATGAAAAGGTCCAAAAAGAAAATTTCTATTATATCCAACAATAAAAAGAAAAAAGGACACTCAAGCTAAGATTTGGTACTGTCACTATACAGAAAGAGGGCGAAAGAATTATACGCCGCCTTATTGGTATATTGGTTTCAAAATAAATCAATCTAAAGATTTTATTTTTTCAGCAAAATCGCTCTTTTAGTTTACGTACATATATAATACTAGCGGCCCGTCCCGGCTTCGCACGGGTAGACATAAATAGGTACAGATATTTGAGTTATAAGCATGCTAATTAAAACGACCATGAATCACTAAATTAGAAAAAAAATTGTATGCTTATCTTAAAGCCTCCCTGTACACTACGTTGGCTGTGATATTTGTAGGTGGCAACAAAACGTATTGATTTTCAGGAGATCCTACTCGAGAAAGTGCCACATACATTTGCCCGTGTCAGTCGTTCCTTGACTTTCAAAGTGCAAACAAGTGTTTGGAAGTGATAAGTAGTTGACTTTTAATTAAAAAATAAACTTGCATTTGTAAGGTTTTAGTGGTTTAACAAGGCAGTGTGCTACAGTTTTCATTAAGAAATCGTAGCCTAGTGGAGGTGGCGTCCGAAGACGAAGCCAGAGGTCGTGGGTTCGAGTCCCGGGCTGAGTCTACAAAAAATATTTATGCTTTTTTCCACAATCGTGAAATAGTGGATTTTATTGATTGGGAAGAAAAGCAGATGGAGAAGGAGAGGAAAGCAGGGGTATCGAAAGATACCTCTGCCAACGCATCAGGTGATGTTACAGTGGTGCCAGCAGCGGTACCCCATATAACAGAAACAACATCTGGTCAGGCATCTGACCAGTGGATACCAGCAACGACTAAGAAGAGGAAGTTGAAAAAACATAGCCCAAACAAAGTGGAGAGGCCAACTCCGCTAAGCGGCGGGATATGCGAAAAAAAATGGAGGGTGGTAAGGGAGGAATTACCACCGAGAGTGAGTTCTCAGACTACTCCGAGTCTGAGAAAACACAGTATTTGTCTGAAGGTGGAGAGGGGCTCTTCAAGCCTCCGAGTAGGGATTTAATCCTATCGGAGCCAGAGCCAGTCCCGCCGACAAGGAAGGCTTTGGAGGTAGAGATGGACCTCCAAGAGGAAACAGAACTGGTGCAGGCCCTGCAAACTAAACAGGCAAAAATCAGCCAGTACGAGCAAAGCCTGAATAAGCTCAAGGAGGAAATAGAGCCCCTCCTCAGTAAGCTAAAGCTCAAACAAGAGGCGCGCCGTCAACAAGAGGCAGCGCAACGGCAGCTGCAACAAAAACAACAGCAGCAAAAAAAACAGCAGCAAAAACAACAGCAACAGCAACCACAGCAGCAAAAACAACCACAACCCAAGCCCGCTTCTAAAAACACAGGAGCGGAGCAAAATACAAAGACGCCATCAACAGTGGCAGGCCCAATGTCTGAGGACCCATCGACTTCGGCTAAGGCCAAACAGCAGCAACAACAACAGCTACAACCAAGGCAGCAGGAGCAGCAGAAACAACAGCAGCAGAAGCAGAAGCAACAGCAACAACAACAGCCACAGAAGCAGCAACAGCAGCAACAGCAGCAGAAACAGCAGCAGCAACACCAGAAACAACCACAGGCTGGAAAAGAAAAAATACCACCCATTAGGACGCATAAAGTTGACCTGGACGACATAAAACAGGTATGTAAGTCGGCCACTAAGGGCAATTTTTTTATCAAAATATTAAATGAAAGAGAAAAGAACTATTCGGTCCAGTGCTTCTCACTGGCCGAATACAACCTAGTAAAGGGGTTACTTAAAGAGGCCACAGCTGAGTTCTTCAGCTACACGCCTAAAAGTGACAAATTTCAGACGGTCCTTCTGAAGGGCATAAGTTCCTGCACGGAACCGGAGGCGCTCTTAGATGAGCTCCGTGAAAAAGCCACTGATGATCTCGATTTTATCGGGGTCAAGCCTTTCACTACGGTGAAGTCCAGGCGAGGGGGTTATAGGCTGCCAATGTTCCTCGTAACATTATCGCCCCAAAGCAGTTTTGATAGTGTGAGGAACATCAAATCCCTCGACTATCAAACTGTACACTGGGATAAATTAAAAAGGCACGACGACATTTTACAATGTACGAAGTGCCAGAGGTTCGGCCATGCCGGAGCCAACTGCAATATGCAGTTGCGCTGCGTCAGGTGTTCAGAAACCCACAACGAAGGAGAGTGCAAGCTGGGGAATGAGCGGGTTGAGGATTTAACCCAGCTCAAGTGTGTCCTTTGTGGAAACCAAGGGCACCCGGCTAACTATAGGGGTTGCCCTAAGGTCCAGCAAATGAAACAAAAACAGGCCAGTCAAAAAGCCGAAGGAAGTCGAACAGTTCGACAGGCTCCAACACAAAAATTCGTGGATCCCAAATTCTCTTACGCCCAAATGGTGTGAGGGAATGGGAACACGAAACAGGCTCCACCAACGGTTGCCCCAAAGGCCCCTGTGCCTAAGGCACCAGAGGTGCAGCCTGACATTGTAGCCTTGTTGTTGAGCATTCAAGGTCAACTTACAGGGCTGCAAAGTCAGATAAAGGAGCAAGGCAAAAGGGTAGATCATCTCTACTCTTTGTTGCCTGGCCTGGCGCAATTTAGACCATAATGGGCGCGCTGCCGGAGACGCGCCTAAAAGTCCTAGCTGTGAATGTAAATTCACTGATTAGGATTGAACGAAGAGCCAATATGTTCCAATTGTTGAAAGACTACAGTCCCGATGTGTTTATGGCTAGCGAAACTAAGCTAAACCACAAACACAAATTGACTCATAAAAATTACAATATCGTAAGAAGAGACCGGCCCGACTCCACTCAAGGGGGCGGTGTCGCTCTCTTTATACGAAAAGGCATTAATTATAAAGTCATATACAACAATGAATTGCGAAAGCTCAAGACGCTAGAAGTTTGCGTTGTATGCATCTCTCTCACTCAAGGGAAGCGGATGTATATGATTGCGGCTTATGCGGCTGGAGCTCCGCAGGTTACTTACTTTGCTTCAGAACTCGAGATTCTTTTTAGGGAACTGAAACTGAGCTTGGAAGAAAACTATTTCATCTTGGCCGGTGATTTGAACGCAAAACATGAAGATTGGGGAAATCAATATAGTAATCCCAGAGGTAACCATCTTTTTAATTTGATGAATCTTTACAGCGTTGAATATGGCGTCGACCTGCTGGCTACTGAAAAGCCATCGTATCCAAGAACCGGCTCCTTTCTGGATCTTTTGCTGTACGACACCAGACTGACAGTTACAGACAAAGTGGGTAATCACCCTCGAAACTGCTTACACACAGTCGAGTACGACAGTGTCACTGCGGACTGGCTGCTGTAATGCAGATTCCGAACGAACGCGTGGAGTTGGAGGAATACGTTGCAACGCATTCTTACAATTACAGTAAAATGCGCTGGCCTCGTTTCACCAACGCCCTAGCGAGAGAACTTCGTTCGAGTGACATAGCCCCACCAAACAACAGAAACCTGACAAATACAGAAATTGACCAACATTTACAACAGATGGACGAAACAATAAAACGAACGATGGAACGGACAATACCAAAGTACAAAGAACGGGACCAAATGGACGCTTACAGAAACGCGACTATTGACGCACTACGTAGGCACAAGAGTGGCTTACTGACAAGACTCAAAAACTTGTACAGACGACTGACAGACCCACACGACTTGGAGGTTAGGACACTGAAGTCGTCAATAAAAAATGTCAATCTGTTGATTAAGGAGAACTACAGGTTATCAATTAACAAGTACTGGGACCGCAAGATACGGTCAGTTAATTCCAGTGACCCTAGTATGTTCCCGAAAATCAACAAGATATTCAGGAAAAAGAACAACAATGACCTTCCGTGTCTGAAACTCCAAAGAACTGAAGAGAACAGAGACGTACTCATGACAGCGCAAATAGATCCAGAAGAAGCCATCTTTGACGATGACTTTTATATAATTGAAGATCCGAAGGAAAAAGTGGAGGCGGTGGGAGCTGCTTTCCAACAAGTGTACAAGGTGAATGCTAGCATTCGCCCCAACCACGACCTGGAAAACAGAGCCCTACTTAATCACTTTTACCTTCGAAATGATATAACACAATGGCGATCTGAGAACCGCGGTTTCATGCGGTTCAATGACGATTCCTTGGCAAATGCCATAATCGCCGAGCAAATGGGACCAAGTCCCCTGTTAGTAACGAAGGTTGAGCTTCAGCTCATCTTCAATTCAATAAAAAATAAAAAGTCAGCAGGTGTCGATGGTATATCCAACGTTGTACTAAGACATTTACCGATGGAGGCAATTGACATTTACACCACACTCTTCAATAATGCACTGAATAATGCATATTATCCAGTGCATTGGAAGACCGCTGTGGTTCATCCTCTCCCGAAAAAGGGAAAGGACAACTCCAACCCGTCAAATCTTCGGTCGATAAGTCTTCTTCCGAGCATCAGCAAAGTTTTCGAAAAAATCATTAATAGGGCTCTGACTAAGTGGGCTGCGGACAACAAAATAATTCCGGATAAACAGTTCGGGTTCAAGGCGGGTCATGACACAATTCATGCTGCGTCTAAACTCGTTTCTGATATCCAATGGAATAAAACAAAACAACAATGCACAGGTGCTGTTCTGGTTGATTTGGAAAAGGCCTTTGACACCGTATGGTTAGAGGGTCTTTACCTAAAACTGAGCAGGCTTGGCATAAGCAAGCCATTGTTGTATATACTTTATGATATGCTTAACGGTAGAAAGTTTGTTGTCAAAAGTGGCAATGTAACTTCTACCAAAACATTCTTAATTAAAAATGGTCTTCAACAGGGAGCGGTGAATTCACCGATTCTCTTCAGCATTTACACCAGCGATCTGATAGGTAGTCTTACAAAGGCAATTGCGTACGCCGACGATCTTATTGCGTACAGAACGGCCCGAAAGGTTGAGGTTATTAGAATTCTCTTGCAGCGTGATTTCGACAAGATTCAGCGATATTGTGACGACTGGAAACTGAAAATAAATGTCCATAAGTCGGAGACAATTCTGTTCCGGACTCCGTTGGCTGGGGCCACGAGGGATACGTGCAAGAATTGGCGCAAGATGGTTATCGTTGATCTTCACGGGCAGCCATTAGCGAGCAAAAGTGTAGTGAAGTACCTCGGTATCTGGTTAGATCAGTATTTATATTTCGACAGACATATAAATGCTGCTCTGACCAGGGCCAGAGGAGCCTTCGCTCTGACGAAACGGCTGTTTTTTAGCAGTCTGCTTGACCCCAGAGTGAAGGTAATTTGCTACATGGCCCTTATACGGCCGATGATCGTTTATGGTTGTCCTGTGTGGTTCAACGTTGCCCCTTCCCAGATGGAGAAGTTTCGGGTGTTCGAGCGGCAGTGTTTACGACGCTGTACCGGCTTATATCGAACAGCCGAATCTTCTTACGTGCACTACTATTCCAACGAAGTCCTATACAACGGGGCTCGAATCAACAGAATTGACAATTTCGTGATAAAACTCGTTCGAGGTCACATTGCAAGAGCTATGTCTTCGACCAACAATTTAATTTTCGGGGCGTTCTATCCGAACGACGAGTATTTTGAGAGTGCACGCTTGAGCGGCTTCATTCCACCAGAGGCATTCCTCTTTTTAGACAGATGCGGTCTGATACAGGATAGATTGGCAGTTCCGTTAATCTACCACGTTAGACGACGAACCGTGGATAGGCGACTCCTGTACAATCGGGACGTCATGGCACACGACGGAGCAGAGCTCCTTCGGTTCAGTAGGGCTGTGTCCGAACGGGACCGAACTGATAGGGTGAAGCAGGAGAGCCAGTTTTGGTGGCTTCAATCGGCACTTGATAGTGAGTAGTCGGGATGGGGTTTTAAGCCTTGGCCGGCTTACATACTTGTTTTATAGTTTTAGTTTAAGTAGAATAGGCATGGTGGCACAAAAAAAAAAAACATAAAAAAAAAATACAAAAAAGAAAAATACAAAAAAATACAAAAAAAAAAAGAAAAAATTAAAAAAAAAAATCATGGAATAATCAAAAAAATAAAAATAAAAAAAAAGACAAAATATGAAAAACAAAAAACTTTAGATAGTTAGATTTGCTGCTGTGGTTGTTCTAGTTTTAAGTAGTTTATAGGTAGAATAGGTAGTTTTAGTTAGCTTTAAGTTTTATATTAAGGACCTTATTTTAAGTAGTTTTTTAAGTAAAAATAAAAAAGGATATTGACATTAGTTTTTGCTAAATTTTCTAATGAATACACAAATAAATAAAATGAATTGAAGTTAAATAGATCTTAGGGCCGAAAGGCATTAGCATTAAGTATTATTGTTTAACTTAGAGTGTCCGTATGGGACCAGTAAGTTAGTTGTAAGTTATGGATAATTAGGCTAGTTTTATGAATTTTTGTCTAGCTTTAAGATAGTCTTAAGAATGAATTAATAAAAATGAATTTGGAAAAAAAAAAAAAAAAAACATTTGCCCGTGGGAAAAGCACTCTTTCCTTAAGTCGATACCAACTATGGAAAAAGTTTGTCCCTGGAATTTATTTATTGTTAGGGCAAAGGATATTTTTAAAGGCATCTGTAACCTTTTAAAAGATATGGGCAAATCAGTTGGTATCATCGGGATCCGCGGAACATGTGCGAGGTGAACGGCCGCGGGACCCGTAATGATAGTTGCTACAATCACATTATCTCTTAATTCTTTGATCAATAGTCTTGTATTCTATAATATTGTCGAACATTTTTTTGTCCTATCATTAATACTCTTCGCAGCGTATGCGATGAAAGACATTTTATGGCTAATTTTTGTACACCTTTGGTTGGTTATAATAGGAATTTCTAAAGATGTACATATATAGTTATCTAGTACTAAATATAGCCTATGTTACTCAGTGATAATGAAGCTTTCTAATGAAAAAAAAAGAATTATTAAAATCGGTCCAGTACTTTTTGAGTTTATTCGATACATACAAAAATACAAATATTTCCTCTTTATAATATTATATAGTGTAGATATATTATAAATATAATATACATATATTTACTTATGTTTTATTTAAGGGATCATAATATGATGTTCTTTATTAAATCGAAGTCGCTAATGCATTTAAACATTTTTCTATGTATCAATAATACTAATGATAATTGTAAGATCATGTACGTGCGACCCAGATGGTAACTCTACATAAATCATTGTTTATCAAAGATTTAAGAAATTGAATGCCTATATGTATTAGAATTTATCGTTATATCCAATGATAAAAAATGGAATTATATATGCTTGGGCTTTAAATTCGAAAGCTGTAGGAAATTGTCTGAAAGTTTAGGTTTTTTTCTGTATTTTTATTTTTTAAAGTTATTAGTTAGTAGGTTAAACAAATAAGGCCCAGTACCTAATGAGACCCACTAACAGAAAACACTATAAAGGACAAACAACGAAATTTTGTTTGATTTGCATACTTGAACCATTTCTATAGAATTTCTTAGGGTGTGTACAAACCAAAGAAACATTTCAGGAATTTTTTAAAAAACATTTCTGAAATGTTGTTTAAAAAAAAAACATTTCTGAAACGTTTTTTTGTTTCCCATTTATTTTTTTTTTTGAATTTTTCCTAGCTCAAATTCATAATTTGTATTTTTGGAAATTTAAGACAAAATATCGGCGTTTTAAATTTTGTATTCATATATTTTTATCAATTTTCCTGAAATGTTTCAAAAATGTTTCTTTGGCCAGGACAAACCTTTATAAAACAAAAACAGCTAGCTAAGCGAAAAGTTAAGGAACTGTGGTTAAAACAGGTTGGTTAAGGGGTACGGTCATAAAGTTTTATACAAACAAATTTCTTTTAAATAGTGAATTTTCCAGGCAGCAGCGTGACCGAATTAGCTATTTTTTTTCTATAAAAGAAATAATTACAGAATATATAACAATTTTAATTAAAAATTGTTCATTTGCTTACTATCTCCAATTTTATGAACAATAGGCTCATATGGTCGTAATGAGACCCATAATGAAATGTGCGTATGACAAATAATTTTTTTTACTAAAGTTGGTTTTAGCAAAAATTTCAACATTATTTCTTGTTTAAATTTACATGCACTCAAAAAGTTATTAAAAGCCTTAACATGTTTAAACTTTAACCACAGAACGAGCTTTAGAAAAATAGGAAAGGGTTTAAAAAAAGCTACCGGTCTATAAAGCTTTTAATCTAAAAATGGTAGGGGAAGACAGAGTTGGGTAAGGCATTTCTTATTTTCGATGAGCGGTTAAAAAGAGAATCTCTTAACTTGACAGTACGCCCGATCTTATGCTCAAGGGTAAGCTGATAAGCATTCCAGGAAATGTGAGTATATAACGATGGAATTGTTTGAGAGGGGGAATGCAACTGGATAATTCGGCAGAACATTATTTGGAAAAATTTCGCGTAAATTAACCAAAACCATGACACTTTGTGGAGGTGTTCAAGCGATGCAAAATTTTCGTCATATTTCTATCACCTATTATTTTCAAATCTCTTTTTTGGATTCTATTCAAAAGACTTAAACTTGTTTCAAGGGTACCTGTCCAAATATGGAAATTATATTCAAGTTTTGGACGAATGAAGGCTTTGTAAATCATAGCCAGATCAAATGGGGTGTCAAAATTTCTTGAACCGTCTGAAACATCCGAAGCACTTAAGATGCATTTTTGGCAATGTCGAATATGTTATCATTCCATAAGAGGTGTGTTGTGAATGTGAGGTGATTCAAAACAAACGAGCAAACCTTCCAGGTACTTTCAAAGTCTATGGAGAACAAGAAACGTGTTTATATTTGTCTGTACTTTTACTCAATTACGCTGTATTTTAATCAGAATTTTGGAGAAATTCTTTATTAAAAATTAATGTGATTTATTAGGAATTAGACAGGAGGGACAAGTTTCTTTATAGATTACTTAAAAAAAATATTTTAAACAAATATTTAAAAATATGGTAACACATAACAAACCAAGACTCTATTAAATTTTAATTAAATTATTGATAAGCTAGAAATCCATATCTTAATTTAATTTTTAAATAAAGTTCTTAGAGTGGGTAGATAGTTTTTAAGAAATTAGTTTTTAAACTTGAAATTTATTTATTTATAGGTACCTAAAAAGCTGGTCTTTGTATTTCTATTTAGGAACGACCTTTGGTACAATTGGTTCAACCCAAATCCTGACGATGATGAAACATGCAAAAAACGTAACTAATAGCTAGATTACTACATAAACAATTTAAGGCAACATTTTTGATTATAAGATGGAAAATGATTTATTCTTAAGCCAAAGTAACTTTTTCAACTGAAATAATGCCTAATCTAATGAATGCCTAATTGAATGAAACATAGGCTCAAACTTATATATGAAAAAAAATGCCGTAAATGTGTTGTATATACAAGGCTTCAATTTCGAATCAAATGTTCACTTTGTAGCCGGAACAATTTAATTACATGTTGTTTTATTTAACATAATCCGGAAAGCAATAAGAAAATATTTGTTGAAAAGAATACTTATAAATATTTATCAAAGTGTCTTCAATTAGTAATTAGTGAGTTCTATAGGTAATTCTCAAAAAACCCAATAGTAGTCCGGTCAATTTAGACATTTGACCCACGACAAATTCAGGGGAAGCTGAAAATTCTTAAAATTGTTTAAATTATAATTATAAACATTGTCTTAAAAGTCCCAGCCGATCCCATGTAAGGAAAAAATTTTAGCGGGGTAATAAGGTCCAAAAAATGAGTTTTTCGCGATTTTCTTGAAAACGGTAAGTTTTATCGCAAAATTACCCCAGACATAATTTGTAGATCAGGGAATTTCCTATAAAAAAGGTATCAATAATTTTTTCCCTAAAAGCCACCGCTTCTGAGATATAACGATGCAAAAAATTGCGAGCGTCATAATATGCCTAAGTACCTCACCCATATACTTTCTGTAGCTGTAATGTAAGTAAGAATATGTTTCTGTCGGTGATTTTAAGTTACATTTAAAATATAAAATACTCATGAGTATTATTCTGAGAATATCAGGTATAATGAAACTCGATCCCTTAATACATACAATAGTGTAACCTTGAGGCAACATCTGTCTCTCTGTTCAGTTGTGTGCGTGGCTACGGTCGTATACCTGTTTTGTCTAAATACTCAATACATAAAATAATGTTAGTCTTGAGCGTCACTCTGAAGTGAAAACACGTGTTCATTCTAACCTATTTCGAGTTTTTTATGTTTTATAATAAAAATGTCCGAATATTGTTTTATTTGTGCTAAACTTTTGACTGAAAGTGAAACTGTTACTGTTGAACGTGGTCTAAAGACATTAATCGATGCAAGTATCGAACGAGCTGATGAATTTTCCGAATATCTTAAAAAACAGAAATCTGTGACAATACACGTAAGTTGTCGTAAAAATTATACTCGGAAGCATTCTATTGGGTCAGCTAAAAAAAGGCAACGTGATGAACAAGAAGCCAGTACATCGGCAGCAATCCCTCCTCGTACTAGATCACGTGTAAGTGCATCAGATTTTTGTTTTAAAGAATTATGCTTATTTTGCGGTGAGGCAGCAAAAAAAGAGAGCGAGAGGAGAAAATCTCCGGGATATCGCCGTAAAATTCTCCATGCAAGCACACTTAAGTTGAAAGATTCAATTCTGGCAGCAGCTCGGACTCGTTCCGATGCTACAGCAGAAACTGTGTTTACGCGAGTCAACTTTGTACATGATCTAGTTGCTGCTGAAGCGAAGTATCATGATGATTGTTATAAGTCATTCATGCAACCTTCCACTGGTGGTAAAGTCGGTCGTCCTAAAGACGAAACTACAAATTTGGCAATGGAAGAGATATTTACTTACATGGAAAATAGTAATGACTGCCAGTTCACTTTAAATGAGCTAAGAAATGTTTGTAAAATTACAACTTTAGATTACAAGACGATTAAGATGCGATTAAAAGTAAAGTATGGTGAAAAGCTCATTATCACTGAAAAATCAGGATCATTAACATTTATATGCTTAATAGACAATCATCATGATATTTTGAATCATTTTTGATGCCACGAATCAAAAAACCTCTTTCAGCGAATGATTTTAAGGCAAAAGCTCATGTGCCAATACTGATTTATCAAAATGATGGTGTAGTGGGTTACAGTAAAATAATCGTACAAGATTTTGCTTATGGATCTGAACCAGTATGTCTCCTGAAAAAAGCTGATGTAGTATGGTTTTATGGGAAGTGGAAAAATGCGTCTTTACCTGGTTGGAATGGTTTTGTTGAACTTTTAACAAAGAATTATATGAACTATTCTAAATCACAAATTTCATTTCTACCATTTATTCACCAGCCAGCGAGTAATTTTAATACTATTTATACAACACTACTTTGTGCATTAGAGAATGCGAAACGGTATGGCCACACTGTATGTATCGTGACTTTTGACCAACCACTGTATGCAAAAGCTCGAGAAATCGTTTCGGCCGCACCAGAGGGCTCTGAAGTATCCAAAATCATCATCAGACTCGGAGGATTTCATCTACTGATGTCTTTTCTCGGAGCAATTGGTCATATTATGCAAGGAAGCGGCATGAAAGAAGTACTATCAGAGATCTATGCAGTGAAATCATTAGAAAAAATGTTGAATGGTCATGCTTACGCACGAGCTGTTCGGGCTCATACACTACTTCAACTTGCTTTAGCAATTATAATATTAAAAGAAGTTGAAATCGATGACATCATGGATGCTGATTTAATAATTAATATCGAAAATATAGTAGATAAAATTTTTTCATACAATGATATTGAAAATGATGAAATATCTGGAGCTTTACTTAATAAACTGAATCAAAAACTTAAGGATTATGAGGAACGAGGACCAACAGCGAAACTTTGGATTCAATATTTTTATACGGTTTCAATTCTTAAAGAGTTTTTAAGAGCTGAACGTATGGGGGATTGGAAAGCTCATTTAAACTGCGTCAAAGAAATGCTTCCTTACTTTCACGCGTCTGGACATTTTCCGTATGCTAAGTCTGCACACCTATACTTGCAGGATATGCTACAATTAGAGAATTTCATAGATCCTGAAGTCTTTAAAAAATTTTCAGAAGGATTCTTCACTGTGAGACGTTCGGACAAATTAAGCTGTGGCACTTCAACGGACATGGTAATTGAGCAGTCTATGATGAAAGCTATGAAGACAGATGGAGGTATTGCTCGAGGAAGAAGCACAAAACAGAGTGTCATAAGTAAATGGGTTTATAGTATGCATGCAATGAATACAGTTTGTGAAAAATTAGAAGATCTGGCTAATAATAGGATGGATACGACCGAGCAGCATGTTGATGCAAGTGATTCACGAGTAAAAAAAGATGCTAAAGACTTACGAAAACTTTTGGAATGGTTCTCAATACATAATCCTTTTCCAGAGGTTAACCAAATTGTATCGATCGCTAGTGGTGTCGTTGGTGATAATAAAATCAACTGTTATAAAGCTCGTGAAGTTGGACTTGCTTCCATGGCAAAAATAATAGGACTGACATTTCATGATATTAAATTAAAACGTAGTAGTACCCGTGGCATGATGGTTAGTGCGTTGGACTGTCATGCGAGATGTCTTGGGTTCGATCCCTGCCTATGCCACCTAAAGTTTTTTCACGGGTACTGCCTCTTGCGAGGAATTGACAAATTCTCCAAGAGTAATTCTTGTCATGAAAAGTGCTTTCTCAAATTTGCCGTTCGGATTCGGCTTAAAACTGTAGGTCCCTTCCATCCCTGACAACATAACTCGCACACAGGAATGGTTGAGAGTTGTCAGTCACTAGGCCCTAGTTCTCAAACGGACTGTTGCGCCACCCAATTTATTTTTATTTTAAATTAAAACGTGCCGATAAAGTTGTTCCTCTCTTAGCTATGAGTAGCACGATTAAAGTTCATGAAGAAAAAATACCTGTTGACCCTGTATTATTGTTCCAGCGCATGAGTATTACTGCAGCATTTCAGGATGAAATTGAAAAATATTTCGAATATGAATTAGCTCCGTACCCTTTATCGTTGTTTGATGATATCGGGATGCGTAAAACACAGAAGTCTGCCATTTACGGTTGTTTCGAAAAAGTAAACATTGATATTAACAACGATAATGCGACGTACATTATTGATGGTGGATATTTACTGCACCGTGTTGTTTGGGATACTGAAGAAACATTCAGTGTTATTTTTGATAAGTACGTTCAGTATGTACGTCGACATTTTGGTCCCAGAGCTACTGTCGTATTTGATGGCTATAATGATTGCACGACAAATATTAAAGCAGCAGAACAGCGTCGTCGAACTTTGGCAACATCTTCATCTTCCGACATTTTATTTGATGAATTTATGACAGTTCCTACTAGTCAACAGAAATTTTTGGCAAATACTCACAACAAGTCTCGATTTATTTCAATGTTTAAAGAAAAGTTTACTGCTGAGAATATACTGGTTAAACAAGCTCATAACGACGCCGATGTACTGATTATCGAAACAGCAATAGAACAAGTTAACATGACAAATATAACGATTGTTGTGGGTGAAGATGTAGATTTACTCGTGTTACTCACTGCTCGAAGTCCAGCTGAAAAAACTATTTTCTTCTTAAAACCAGGAAAATCTCAAAATCAATCAGAGTTTTATTCATCAAAAAGTTTGTCGACTTTTGCAAAGTGTCGAAATCACATACTATTTTTACACGCCATAACTGGCTGTGATACGACATCTGCATTTTACAGGAGGGGTAAAACAACTGTATTCAAAATGTTTGAAAAGCAAGACTTACTTGCAACTGCTGAAGTTTTTAAAAATGTAATTCAACTCCAGAAGAAGTTATTACCAACGGAATTCACTTTCTTCTTCGTATGTACGGAGCTCCTAAAAAAACTACCTGCTTAGACAAGTTTCGATATGCATCTTTTGTCAAAAATACTCGAAATAAGAAACAAGTACAATTAGCTTGTCTTCCTCCAACCTCAGTCTCTGCTCATCAACATCTTCTTCGGGTATACTACCAAGTTCAAGTGTGGCTTGGTTATCAACTAAACCCAACAGATTGGGGTTGGAAGTTGGTCGATAATATATTAGAACCAATTCAGACTTTGCTTCAACCTGCGCCGGAAAAATTGCTCAACACTATCTTTTGTAACTGTAAAAAAGGATGCAATGCTAAATGTGGTTGCAAAAAAGTTGGGCTGTTTTGTTCTCTGGCTTGTACGAATTGTCAAGGCCAGTCTTGTTCTAATGTAGAATCACCAACAACAGAGGATTCATTTAATACTGACGAAGAAACATGTGATGCTTCACTTTTAACACAATTCACCTATAGTCAGGATGAAGAAGAAGAAGAAGAAGAAGAAGAAGAAGAGGAAGAAGAAGAAGTGATTGACGATTCCGAATCCGACGAATAAACTATTAATTTCTAAATCTAATCACAACACACCCGTGGAATAGGCCTATTGGGGAAACCACGTTAAAAAAAACGCGCTAAGTACACTACCTCAGAGGTGGCGTGGAAACGTGTGCGTTTATGACGCTTGCAATTTTTTGCATCGTTATATCTCAGAAGCGGTGGCTTTTAGGGAAAAAATTATTGATACCTTTTTTATAGGAAATTCCCTGATCTACAAATTATGTCTGGGGTAATTTTGCGATAAAACTTACCGTTTTCAAGAAAATCGCGAAAAACTCATTTTTTGGACCTTATTACCCCGCTAAAATTTTTTCCTTACATGGGATCAGTTGGGACTTTTAAGACAATGTTTATAATTATAATTTAAACAATTTTAAGAATTTTCAGCTTCCCCTGAATTTGTCGTGGGTTTACTGATTTTTTGGTCTAATTTGACCGGACTATAGTGGTTAGTTTGTTCACATTGGGTTAGGTTTTAAACAAAACGTTTGTAGGTTATTGTTTACGCTTATCAATCGAAATCTATGCTGATGAGATTTATCCTTTAAAATAACGTCTTTAAAAATGTTGATTTACAAGCGCATTAGAGTACCTATATACAGGGCCGGACAAAGCATATGTGCAAGATGTGCAAATGCACAGGGCGCAGAATTCTGGGGGCGCATTGCCAGGAGCAAGAAAATGTAATCTGATCTTGCAAACAAATATGTACTACTACATATTTGCCATTCTTTAACCACAAACATTCTTAAAATAATCTCAAAAAAACATCCATCACAACTGTCCTAAGTTATCTCTTGCGCACTAACTAACATCACTTTCATTGTTGCATTCAATGAAAATTTAACTCAAGATATCGCAGAACTAAAAATTCTACCTACCTCATTTCCAAATATTTCACCCTGTTCGTACAAGAGAAAAAAAGAAAAAAATCTCAACACAAAAAAATTCCATGCAAGAGAAAAGAAGAAAAAATCTCAACACAAAAAAGTTCCATGCCACCTCATATGTGCAAGATATATTTTATGCACACCGAGTCCCAAAATTAACATAGAAGCACAGATAAGAAACTATACAGATGTCTCATCCCCATAGAAGAAAATGTCCCATATTTTTTTCACTACTCCTTGGCTATCAACTGACAAAAAGCTTTTTGTCAGTTGATCTTCAAGCACAAAAAGCTGTTTTTGATTGCACATATTGGCTTGCCAGTATGCCTGTTCAAAGCTATGCGTATAAGTATACAAAATTCTAAAGTTGTTTTTTCTCTCAAGTCAACGTCCATAGAGACAAAGAAAAAAAGAAACTGTTTTGGTTTCGATGATGTTTTGGTGCCGATGATGTTACCATATTTCAGTTGCTATTGTTCAAGCGATGTAGGTATTTTATGCTATTTATGCTATTTATTATTGAATATGAAAATAAAAACCATAGTTATTAATTTTTCCATGTTATATTTTACTATATCAAATAAAACAATATACATATATGTTGAAAATACATTTAAGAAAGGAAGAGAAGATGAGTTAGGTGCAAGACATTTTAAAAATAATTTGTATGGATTCCTATGGTAACACTGATGCAAATGTACGTGCGCCGCTGGTGAGCGTATGAGGCTTAGTTTTGGTTGCCTTCCTTATTTTGATTTTTTTTGATACATATATTGAACGCATGTGTGTATGTCATGTATCCATAGATATACATATGTATATGACAAAAGGGTAAGTTTCAATTTCGGTCTTTTTGTTGTTTGTTGATTGTTTCTTTGTTGTCCTATGCAAAACGTAAGTTGCGTATTTTGTGAACTTAAACAGGTGTAGGTAGGTACTCATGTAAATAATTTCGATACAAAAAAGAGGCTCGGATGTGACCCACACTGATAACTTACTATTGATGCCCACTTAAATTTTTCAAAATTTATTTTTTTATTTGGAAAAATTGTATTAGTAAGTAAGTAAGTATGCAAAAATATACATTTAAGCTGTTTTCTGTGGAAATAGATGTATCCAAAAGTTAAATTAATATACCTATTTTGAAAGAAGTTTGGTTTCTCTCAAATAAACATTGTCTTAAATTGTTACAAAACATTAACAACAATATTTCTATGGGATGAAACAACTTTAAAGTTAATATCTTTCTTTATTCAATCTAATTTATAAATTCAATTAGGTTAATCATTTTTTTATTTTTTTTTTTGCTTAAGGTTTTTAGTTTTCTGTAAAATAAAAAATTGTTGTTAATAACAACAATTTGTACAATTTCTTTCTTTCTTTTTTCTTTCTCCTTTACCCGATATTTCAGTTTAAGAATCAATTTCACGTTTTTTTAGTACTTTTTTTTAGGTTTAAATTAAAGGAAAAAACTATCGGTTGATTAACTTTTTATTTTAAACTATATTTTAAACATTTTTTGTATTAAATTAAATAAGTTTGAAGTCAATATCTTTCTCTGTTTTCAAGATGCTTTAGTAGAAACTATTTTTACCAGTTTTTAGTAGTTTTCTAAAAAAAATAGTTAATTGGGATGTTAAAATAGGTCTGTTAAGTTTTGTTTAGAAGTTTGTATATGTTTAATACATCACTGCTCTTAGCCTATTTAAGCAAAGGTGGTTTTATAAAAAGTTTAAGAGACAATTTTTGGCCTTGACAATTAAAAATAAAATATCGTAAGTATTTATAAATATTTATTTTATTATTGATCTTTTATAAAATTGCCTTTGCTTAAATAGTTTCCAGGGGTCACGAACGTGGACGTGGCAGAATATCGACCCCCACCCACCTACCACCCGCTGAATTGTACATTTATATATATACATATATGTATGTAAATTGGTTATGTATTTGTTTTTTTTTATTGTTTTTGTTCATAACATTCATTAATTTTTTTATTTTAGTTCTAGGATTTTTATACCTTTTATCTTTTGTGTCAATTACCCATTTACAATTTTTCCAAAGTAAGACTTTTATTAAAAAATGTATGATGTCAATTTTATGTGCATAGCATTCATCGGAATCATCGAACCAGCTAGGATATTGTCTGTTTGTTGCGTTTATACATTCTCTTACAATGTTTTCTTTTAATCTCGATATAAAAGGTGTTTTTTTGAAGAAAGTTGTAAATATTTTTACGTGAAGACTACAGACTTGGAAAAAATTTTCAGAAGGCCATATAAGAACCGTATTTTCTTTTGAGGTTTCGTATTCTCTCAATTTAATTAATATTTCCGTTAAATCAAATTGAAGCTTATCTTTTGACATTTGTTGAATACAGTTTTCACAGATACTATTCATTTTTTTCATCGATTTAAAAAGGCAATAGCCTGCATAGTATCTGGTAGCAAGATCGTCGATTTCCGGCACCTTTATCAATATCGTGTCTTCAGGCGGTAAAGCATTTAATTTATTATCAATATTCATGTCGTTTTCTATATTCTCAAATGATTCACTCTCCGGTAGCTCATACGAAATCGATATTTGTTCCTCAGCATTGGTTTGTAAAATAGCATTCCAATCAACTTTAAGATATTCTGTATCGTCTTCTTCACAGTTTGAACATTTAGATTTGAATACAAATTTCATAGCTATAACTTTTGCTAGAAGGGAGCCAAATTCAGCAGCATTCGGATTACTTTTATTAACATTTCTTGCTCTTATCTTTCCAAATAAATTTTCTAAGGGATCTTGGTTAAATTTGTTAATATTTAAATAATATAAATCATTATGGTCTATATATAATGCTTTTTGTATTTGCAAAATGCTCTCAATACTTAAGGCAAAACCTTTGAAACAAAACGCTTTGTTTCTTGAATTAATAGGCTGAATGTTGAGAATATATGTTTTCATTTCTATTATGAATATTAGATTTTGATCATTTTTTTAATAGCTGGTTTCCCATTTAAAAGGTCGAAAAGCCGGTTTATTTTGTTTATAAAATTAGCTGTTGGTTTTGCAAAATGCGATATATTTATGGGAAATTTATTTAGACCTAATAAAGCTTCAATTCCACAAGCTACAGATCTACTTAGTACTTGTGCCGCCAACTTTACATTCATTTTTTGAAATTCTGTTGGGTCAATATGTGCCGATGTTAATTTTGGACAAATTTTTGTTGCATTTAATCTTTCAGAATTGTACATATATTCAATTATTTTCCAACTTACAATTCCATCATCCGTGGCCAAATTATATTTCAATAAATTATTCCTAATGCTTTTCAAAAGATGAGGAATATCATACATACCATAAATTTTTTGTTGTTTTCAAACAAAGTTACAACTTTTGTCATCTAGACATAATTTATTAAACAAACTTCTATTTGTAGGCCCTTGATCGCAGCAAATGGCTCGTATATTTAATTTTAATTTCTCGCATATATGCAAACAGTTATGCACTTCTACCTCAAGTTGTTGTGAAGGGATATTACTTGGGCAAATGACATGATACAAAACTTGTTTAAAGTTGCCACATAAACTACGTATCATAAAAACGCAGGCTGACTTAGCACATATATCAGATCTTTGGTTTTTGCCATAATCTACAAAACCTTCAATTACATCTTTGTATTCATTGTAGGTTAAACTTGTCTGAAGGCTCATTTCATCAAAAATTAGAACCACTTCTTTCTCTTTCGTTGCCAATTTTGAGGTATTTTTTTCTATCTCCTCTAAAACGTTTTTGTTTAAGCCTGGAGAAAGGCCTTTAATACTTATCCATCTATGCAAAGAAGATGGATGAGGCAAGTGAAATTGTAATTGATTTCTCAAAAAATTATAACCGGCGGCTGAACGGAGAAATATACACTGCGAAATCCATTTTTCTTCTTCAGTGTACTCTGTTGTACTTTGCGATAAAATGAGTTTTGCAAACGTTTTTGAGTTTTGGTTCATTGGTAAAACGTCAATTTTCTCTTGTATATTTAGCTTTGCACGGGCTTTAAGTATTTTAATTTCTTCTCTTAAGCCCAAGTAATATCCCTTCACAACAACTTGAGGTAGAAGTGCATAACTGTTTGCATATATGCGAGAAATTAAAATTAAATGTACGAGCCATTTGCTGCGATCAAGGGCCTACAAATAGAAGTTTGTTTAATAAATTATGTCTAGATGACAAAAGTTGTAACTTTGTTTGAAAACAACAAAAAATTTATGGTATGTATGATATTCCTCATCTTTTGAAAAGCATTAGGAATAATTTATTGAAATATAATTTGGCCACGGATGATGGAATTGTAAGTTGGAAAATAATTGAATATATGTACAATTCTGAAAGATTAAATGCAACAAAAATTTGTCCAAAATTAACATCGGCACATATTGACCCAACAGAATTTCAAAAAATGAATGTAAAGTTGGCGGCACAAGTACTAAGTAGATCTGTAGCTTGTGGAATTGAAGCTTTATTAGGTCTAAATAAATTTCCCATAAATATATCGCATTTTGCAAAACCAACAGCTAATTTTATAAACAAAATAAACCGGCTTTTCGACCTTTTAAATGGAAAACCAGCTATTAAAAAAATGATCAAAATCTAATATTCATAATAGAAATGAAAACATATATTCTCAACATTCAGCCTATTAATTCAAGAAACAAAGCGTTTTGTTTCAAAGGTTTTGCCTTAAGTATTGAGAGCATTTTGCAAATACAAAAAGCATTATATATAGACCATAATGATTTATATTATTTAAATATTAACAAATTTAACCAAGATCCCTTAGAAAATTTATTTGGAAAGATAAGAGCAAGAAATGTTAATAAAAGTAATCCGAATGCTGCTGAATTTGGCTCCCTTCTAGCAAAAGTTATAGCTATGAAATTTGTATTCAAATCTAAATGTTCAAACTGTGAAGAAGACGATACAGAATATCTTAAAGTTGATTGGAATGCTATTTTACAAACCAATGCTGAGGAACAAATATCGATTTCGTATGAGCTACCGGAGAGTGAATCATTTGAGAATATAGAAAACGACATGAATATTGATAATAAATTAAATGCTTTACCGCCTGAAGACACGATATTGATAAAGGTGCCGGAAATCGACGATCTTGCTACCAGATACTATGCAGGCTATTGCCTTTTTAAATCGATGAAAAAAATGAATAGTATCTGTGAAAACTGTATTCAACAAATGTCAAAAGATAAGCTTCAATTTGATTTAACGGAAATATTAATTAAATTGAGAGAATACGAAACCTCAAAAGAAAATACGGTTCTTATATGGCCTTCTGAAAATTTTTTCCAAGTCTGTAGTCTTCACGTAAAAATATTTACAACTTTCTTCAAAAAAACACCTTTTATATCGAGATTAAAAGAAAACATTGTAAGAGAATGTATAAACGCAACAAACAGACAATATCCTAGCTGGTTCGATGATTCCGATGAATGCTATGCACATAAAATTGACATCATACATTTTTTAATAAAAGTCTTACTTTGGAAAAATTGTAAATGGGTAATTGACACAAAAGATAAAAGGTATAAAAATCCTAGAACTAAAATAAAAAAATTAATGAATGTTATGAACAAAAACAATAAAAAAAAACAAATACATAACCAATTTACATACATATATGTATATATATAAATGTACAATTCAGCGGGTGGTAGGTGGGTGGGGGTCGATATTCTGCCACGTCCACGTTCGTGACCCCTGGAAACTATTTAAGCAAAGGCAATTTTATAAAAGATCAATAATAAAATAAATATTTATAAATACTTACGATATTTTATTTTTAATTGTCAAGGCCAAAAATTGTCTCTTAAACTTTTTATAAAACCACCTTTGCTTAAATAGGCTAAGAGCAGTGATGTATTAAACATATACAAACTTCTAAACAAAACTTAACAGACCTATTTTAACATCCCAATTAACTATTTTTTTTAGAAAACTACTAAAAACTGGTAAAAATAGTTTCTACTAAAGCATCTTGAAAACAGAGAAAGATATTGACTTCAAACTTATTTAATTTAATACAAAAAATGTTTAAAATATAGTTTAAAATAAAAAGTTAATCAACCGATAGTTTTTTCCTTTAATTTAAACCTAAAAAAAAGTACTAAAAAAACGTGAAATTGATTCTTAAACTGAAATATCGGGTAAAGGAGAAAGAAAAAAGAAAGAAAGAAATTGTACAAATTGTTGTTATTAACAACAATTTTTTATTTTACAGAAAACTAAAAACCTTAAGCAAAAAAAAAAATAAAAAAATGATTAACCTAATTGAATTTATAAATTAGATTGAATAAAGAAAGATATTAACTTTAAAGTTGTTTCATCCCATAGAAATATTGTTGTTAATGTTTTGTAACAATTTAAGACAATGTTTATTTGAGAGAAACCAAACTTCTTTCAAAATAGGTATATTAATTTAACTTTTGGATACATCTATTTCCACAGAAAACAGCTTAAATGTATATTTTTGCATACTTACTTACTTACTTATACAATTTTTCCAAATAAAAAAATAAATTTTGAAAAATTTAAGTGGGCATCAATAGTAAGTTATCAGTGTGGGTCACATCCGAGCCTCTTTTTTGTATCGAAATTATTTACATGAGTACCTACCTACACCTGTTTAAGTTCACAAAATACGCAACTTACGTTTTGCATAGGACAACAAAGAAACAATCAACAAACAACAAAAAGACCGAAATTGAAACTTACCCTTTTGTCATATACATATGTATATCTATGGATACATGACATACACACATGCGTTCAATATATGTATCAAAAAAAATCAAAATAAGGAAGGCAACCAAAACTAAGCCTCATACGCTCACCAGCGGCGCACGTACATTTGCATCAGTGTTACCATAGGAATCCATACAAATTATTTTTAAAATGTCTTGCACCTAACTCATCTTCTCTTCCTTTCTTAAATGTATTTTCAACATATATGTATATTGTTTTATTTGATATAGTAAAATATAACATGGAAAAATTAATAACTATGGTTTTTATTTTCATATTCAATAATAAATAGCATAAATAGCATAAAATACCTACATCGCTTGAACAATAGCAACTGAAATATGGTAACATCATCGGCACCAAAACATCATCGAAACCAAAACAGTTTCTTTTTTTCTTTGTCTCTATGGACGTTGACTTGAGAGAAAAAACAACTTTAGAATTTTTTATACTTATACACATAGCTTTGAACAGGCATACTGGCAAGCCAATATGTGCAATCAAAAACAGCTTTTTGTGCTTGAAGATCAACTGACAAAAAGCTTTTTGTCAGTTGATAGCCAAGGAGTAGTGAAAAAAATATGGGACATTTTCTTCTATGGGGATGAGACATCTGTATAGTTTCTTATCTGTGATAGAAGTATGACGAAGCAAAATACTTATTCATATTGAATCGTATGGGCTAGAACGTGCAGGTTTTGTATCACGCACAGTACCCTGTATGTGAGACTCACATGAGACATTGTGAGTTCTCATCTACAAAGAAAACAACAAAAAAAAATATATGCTGTTTGCTGTGTCTTTGATTTGTAGTAGAAGGTAGCACAGAATACAGAAACCTACCTGCTCTCTTTTTTCAGAGACATTTTTTTGTTGTTTTCTTTGTAGATGAGAACTCACAATGTCTCATGTGAGTCTCACATACAGGGTACTGTGCGTGATACAAAACCTGCACGTTCTAGCCCATACGATTCAATATGAATAAGTATTTTGCTTCGTCATACTTCTATGTTAATTTTGGGACTCGGTGTGCATAAAATATATCTTGCACATATGAGGTGGCATGGAACTTTTTTGTGTTGAGATTTTTTCTCTTGTATGAACAGGGTGATATATTTGGAAATTAGGTAGGTAGGTGTCTGCTACAAATAATGGTGAATGGATGTGCAAGTTTTCTTTTTTGCACACTGAGTATCGAAACTAACATGGGAGATATTTAAAAAAAAAACTTATTTATACGGAATCATATGGATCAGAGCGTGCAGGTTTTCTTATTGCACACTGTGTAAGAGTTAAGTGCCTGATTACAGGAGATGAAATTTTTAATAGAATGGAAAAGGAGCATAGAGCTTAAAAATTAAAGAGGGATGATTCTATTTGGAGTCGAATTGTTCTTGCGCAGGCAGTTTGTTTTTTTTTTGTTTGAAAGTTAATGACTATTGTAACGGCTACTTTTAATGTATATCTAGTCTGGTGCAGAATGCAGATTGTTTCAATTGTTTTTTCGCTTTGTTGGTTAATTAATATTAAATAAATAGCTACCAGTTTTTAATAGAAGTGACGTATTTTGAAGACAAGACAAGCCAAAGTTATGATAATGGTTCGAATATGAATATGAAAGGAAAAGAAGCGGGTGTTCAGAATCGAATTCGAACCCTGGAACCAAGAGCATTTTTGGTTCCATGTTGCCCGCATTCCTTAAATTTAGTGGTTAATGATGCTGCTCGGTTCTCATTTTATGCAGTTAAAATTTTCGATACAATTCAATGTTTGTTTAACTTTTTTTCAATTCAAGAAATATATGAAGCCCTATAGAATTAAGAAATCTAGAGGCAAAAAACATTGCAGAACCGTTAGGAAATAAAATTTTTGATTTTACATTTATTTGCTGCCTGCTAATTTGGTTTGATATTTTAGAAAATATAAATTAAACTAGTAAATATTTGCAAAGTTCGTCCTTTAATCTGTCAACTGGCATAACAGTTTTAGAAAATACAAAAAACAGTTTGATTTTAATGCGTTCCGATGAAAAATTTAATGAGTAGGTATGTTCAATTAACCGAGCGTATTGCTAGTTCCCTAGAAATACCAAATATGTTTCTTGTAGCTTCATCATTGCGATCTCAACGGAGAAAAATACTTTATGCTGATGAATGTCCTGAAACTATATTAGCCGAAACAAAGATTCAAAGTTGAATTTTTTTTTCAAATACTTGAAAGGTTTGATACGTATAGTATCAATTTTACATTTTTGAGTAACATAAGCGAATGTTTAAAAAATAAAAATGTACGTGCTTCATGCCTTAATTTGCAGAATGTTTTAACATAAAGTAGTTTTAAATATTTAGATGGAGAAGAATTGTTTCAAGAGTTAACCGTAATATCCCAGCTTGTTACGCCACAAAGCTCAAGTTTAGATATGTTAAATTTTATTTTTAGTTCAAACCTTGAAGATTTTGCTCCGAATTTAGTAACTGCTCTCCAAATCCTTAATACAATCCCGGTCACGGTAGCTTCAGGAGAACGTAGTTTTTCTAAACTTAAAATTATTAAAAATTATCTTAGGACAACCATGACTCAAGAGAGATTGGTAGGTTTATCTATAATGTCCATTGAAAAGAAATTATTAAATTCTTTAGACTTTGATGATCTCATTTCTGAATTTGCAAAATGTAAGGCCAGAAAAGTAAGTTTCCAAGTTTAAAAGTTTCCCCTCTGCTCATTTCTTCGCTGCGTTTTAGTTTAATGGTTTAGGCCTCCTGGGGATACCTCAATAAAAAAAACGCATTGAAAGTCTACCTCCTGGGTAATCTGGGAAAGGCTTATGCTTGTGTATCAGTTTATGTGTAAAAAAAATATAAAAAAGGGGCGCTTTCTACAAATCTTGCACAGGGCGCAAGTTTGGCTTGGGCCGGCCCTGCCTATATACAATACATATTATCTACTAGCTGGAATAATAATCATATACCACTGCGAACAAAATATCCCTAAATGGGGGTCCTTTTATATCTATAACTTAAGTCATATAAATAGTATAGAAACACATTAAAACTTACACTTGGTATATTGTCATTTGAACAGACTCCATCTTGTAATAATCTATCACGAATTTCCCATGCAAATATGCTCGGACATTCACGTTTGTACTGCGAAATTTTATTAACAACTTCCGCTGTTGCTACACGTGGCTTAGATCCACCAATGGCTCTTGGTCGAATGCTACCGGTTTCATAATATCTAGAAATATATGTACAAGTTATGTAAAGTTACTATATTTACTGTAGTAAAATATCTAACAATTACGTAAAGTAAATAAATTAATCCCATTTAAAAACATTGAGCACGAGACTAGTTTGAATAATAAATTAGAAATTAAGCATTTTGAGCTGCACCTCAAATTATGTTATGTATAGTTTTATTTGTTTTTACTAACCTTCCAAGAATTTTACTAACACATCCATTCGATACTTGAAGGATGCGCGATATATCACAAGGACGAGCACCAGAATGTGCTAATTCGACAATTTTTTGGCGTGTCGAGTCGGGTAACGGTCTACCACCTACAAACACACCACCCAACTGATTCACTCCACTATGGCCTGTAAAAGTAGATATAAATTTAATATTATCAAGAAAAGAATATCTATATGTATATACAAGTCATATAAAAAAAATATATATTGAATACAAAAACAAATAAGAGAAAAAAAAACGGAAACATGATAAAGCGATACAATTGATTCAGGAAATCGAAAACGCAATCAAACTTTATTTTAAGTGGATATTCGATTTATTTGTTCAGGATTTTTTTCAAGTTCTGTGTTTAAAAATACCTTTACGTGACTGGGATATTTAAAATATTTTGTATTTATATGTGGACTGTTTTTTGTATTTTTGCTGAAAATGTTTTTTTTTATTAAATTGATATTTTTCAGTTCTTTGTTCGTCACAGGATTGTTTTTAGTATCTTTTCGTCAATTTCTGTGAAATTTAATGTGATGTTTTAGACTATTCTTCAAATCATATGCTTGCTCTTATTTTTGTTATATTAATTTTTCTATTTTATGGATTTTAAGTGATAAGTGCTTCTCTTATTGATAATAATAATTTTTTAGTTTAAAATCAGTTCAACTAATAGCTATATCTAATAATTTGAGAGAAAATTGGAAGGACACCGACACATTTGCAATGGGTTATATTTTTAAGTAAAACACTTTTGCATTCTAGTTTCAACCCCAGCACAGTAGGGAGTAGTAAAAGAAAATATTCTAATCTATACTAATATTTAAAAGGGAATGTGAGATTGTTTGTGTCTTTGTTTGTTCCTCCTTCACGTCGCAACGCAGCAATATTACTACATGATGTTTTGTGTGAAGGTAGTTACGAGGCTGGAGAATGTATTAGGCTACTTTTTACCACGTTAAACTGTCTCATTCCCAGCTCATTCAACAATCTGACAATTGACAATTATTGTTTTGTAAAAATTTGCATTACATATTCCATAAACTTGAACGCATGGTGGGTCGAAAATATTGGGGGAACTCAGTGGCGTAGTGTGGGAGTGGCGGGGGGCGGTTTGCCCGGGCGGCACGTTCTGGGGCGGTAAAATTGGCAAACAAATTTTTTGAGTCAAGAAACAAAAAAAATTCCAATAAGTCATTTCATCTCGAGCGAGACAGCGAAATTAAATACTATTTTTTGTATGGCACGCGAGTGTTTTCATTCGTATATAACATACAGGTACCTATTTATTGCGGAAATGGGTTAAGTTAATCCTTCTCAAAATTTTACCTATTGTTGATACCTACATATATATGTTGATTTTGCTAAGGGCGGTCATTGTTTTTAAAATTAATTCTGTGCGCGATAAAAAAATTAATACAATTACATATGTATATGGAAATAGGTTAAGCTAATCCTTTTTTTATGGTATGCATTTTTTATTGCAGACCATATTTTAGCAATGACTTCGCGCAACGGGACGACATCAACACATAAAATAAAGTTGCAGTAGCAGGGCATTTCATTCTTAAAAAGTGTGTCTATTTGAATAGTTCATATTGTTCTAACTATAGTTAAAAAAAAATCCGGAAAAGTGATTATTTTTTGTGTTAATATTAGTTATCAATTTGAATTGTTATTTTACATTTAAGTGTATCAATATTTTCGTTTTAAGAACTAAAATGGAAAGAGTTAAAGAAAGTGGTGCGTGGAAATTTGAAATTATTAAAATAGATGAAGGGACCTTACTTAATGAATTTGAATATCTTGGGAATGGAGACGAAAATGGCGTTGCCTGAAATGGCCAGTAATCATAGACGAAAACATTCATCAAACACATGAAATAATTCAACACATTAATTCTGATTTCGTCGACGCGTTACGTTCAGCTTCGTCTACGTCTACTTCAAAAGGCGAGACAAAGCAGCTTACCAAGGTGTGGTTTTACCGCAGATTGACAAACGGTGAGAAAGTTTTCAGAACATGAATGGCTTATTCTCCCAGCAAGGCATCACTATTTTTTGTTTTTGCTTCCGTTTATTGGAGGACATAAAATCATCGACTGGATCTAAGTTTTGCTCATCTGAAGGATTTAGTTCATGGTGGAAATTAAATCCTTAGGTTCAAAGTCATGAAAGCAGTCCACTTCACCAGCAAAATTATTTTAAATGGAAGGCATTGGAGAGCAGACTGCGAACAGGACAGACAATTGACAAAGAAGCTCAATACATGGTGAAAAATGAAACCAAAAAATGGCAGCAAATTCTTTACAGAATGTTTGACATCATCTAATTCCTTTCAAAACAAAATTTGGCCTTGTGCGGTCATTTAGAAAATGAAACTAGTACAAATAGAGGAAACTTCTTGAAATTGGTACATTTTATTGCTAAATATGATCCTGTTCTTCATCTTGCATCTCGTAAGATCCAAAATGTGTTCAAAAACTTCAATAACTTATAAGTCACCGGAAACCCAAAACGAATTTATAGCCATTTTGGGAAACCACCTTCGACAATACATCATTGAGCAAGTGCAAGAAGCCAAATACTACTCCATTATATTTGACAGCACTCCAGAAATTCCACATAAGGACCAAACAAGCCAGGTCTTTAGATACGTTCTGATTGAAAATCAGGAAGTTCGTGTAGTGGAATCCTTTATAGATTTTTTAGAAACAAAAAATAAAACGGCCGAAGGAATTTGTACTATGATTTTGAGCAAGCTAAGAGCAGATGGATTTGATATAAGCAACAGGTATAGTTATTATAATCGTTTGGGATACATTTTTCATCAGCCATATCTCAAGAACCGGCAGGTATATCGACATTAAATTTGGATAAATCAGCAAATTAAGAAAAAACGAACACAAAAAGATATTACCTCTAAAACAATATAATGCATCAAAAACAACGTTTGTGAAAAATTTTAAATCTTTTAAAAAATCCAATTGACAATTTCATTCTATAAAATATATTGTTGTTAAGATAAGGAATTAGAACTATGTATATAATTGGCAATTTTTTCACAAGAAAAACAAGCTATTTTAAAGCTACCAAAAATTGGTTTTCGACCAAAATATCCCGGAAACAAAACAAGATATCGACATCAAACTTATTTTAACATATGTACGAGTATGCAAAATATTTTTGTAACTCTTTGTTGATTTCTGAAAATAACAATTTACAACTTTTTACAAAAACAAATAAAAACTGTGGTTTTCGACTCAAATATCTTGAGAACAAAGGGAGAAATTGTATTTAAACATCTTACACAAAATATTATTATTAATATTTTGTTAAACATTTAGAAATGACAAAAGACAGGCACGAGTGGCAGTCTCTTTTTTAATCATGAAATTGTTTTTAACCTTTAATTTGTTGAAAAGCCATATTTCCACAGCTGAACAAAATTAAAAATTATTTGTAAAGCTCTACAATTGTTCAGCTTCAGTTCAGTTTTTTTATTTAAAAAAAAAATATTGTTTGCCACTAATGGGAATAAAATGTTTTAAAAATTTGCATTAAAAATATTTTTTTACAAACATCCACTTATTTTTGACCATTCTTAATACAAATGAGTTAATAAGTGTTTTAACGTAACTGATCTGACCAGGGCAGATGTTTTTGTCAGTAAGTTAATCTCCATTTATTTATATTGTTTTAGATTTAAATTACAAAACAACTTCAAGGATTTTAAAATATTTTGAAATTGAAATTATAATTAATTTAAAAATGTGTTTTTGACCAAAAAAAAGTTTTAATTGACGTCTCTTTTTTATATTTACATACGTTTGAACGCAGTTGCAAAATGGTGATTAAGGCTTGCAAGGTGATGGTACTTTTATTCAAAAATAGAAACTTGGCGCCTACTTGTCGAATTCACATTCCATGGACATACAACAAAATTCTTGATAGTTTGATAATCGTCTAAAACAGTAGGGATTTTATTTAATTTCCGTAATTTTTAGCGTCAAGTGAGACCTTAATAATAATTCCATCACACACCAAAAATTGTTCGTTTCCATTAGCCAACACACAAGAAATTACTGAAATTTTACCAACGCACTATCACAATAATTAACCCATGTCGTTCATATCAAAGATCCCAAAACAATGACTAAGTCACACTTTTTAGAAATACCTCACCTCTACACGGTTCTAAGAAGATCATGAACTGAAGATTATATTGCTTTGGATAATGAAAGGTATTAAGAAGGCTTTGGCGGGAAAACGACATTATAGGACAAACGACACTATTACAAACGACACTCGGGAATATGAAAAACCGGAAGCCGGTGCGCGAAAAAACCTTACATTAAAGATTCCCTTAAGTTTCATCTATGAGTGGAATCATTCTAATGCATACTTTCTATTTATTTAAGCTTCGTTGGCAAAGTTTTAAAAAATATATACATATGTACATACATAATATATAAATATAAATAAAATATTCTTTGATTTCATATAGTATGTTGGTATCGTATTTTTTTTTCTTGTTGTTCAAATAGAAAACTTTTTGGAAGATAAATTATAGAGCTCCTATTTTCGTAAAATTTCGATTTTCACAGTTTTATTTTCTAAATCACGGTTCTCGCTTTACTTCACATGCAAAAATACGACGACTGTCAAGTTAGCACTACATTTTTCGAAATTTAAAAAACTGAGTATGCAGTTAATTGTAGCTTTTTTGCTGTAAATTAGTTGTGGAAAAAAAAATTTGTAGCTCGACGATTTTTCAAAAAAGTGGTATGTAGTGCTAGGTTGATATCAAGTTAGCACTACACTTTTTGATTTTGTTAAAACTAAGTACGCAATTAGTTGACAATTATTTGTTGTAAATTTTTTTTACTTTGAATGTTTTTTAAAAAAAAGGGGGTATGTAGTGCTAACTTGACACCGTGAGTCCACGCATAAAACAAGGATATTCGAAAATGTAACGATGCAATTAATTGTAGCTTTTTTGTTTAAAATTAGTTCTGGAAAGAAAAAAATTCCAAAATTTTTTTTTACTTTGATTTTTTTAAAAAAGGGGGGTATGTAGTGCTAACTTGACACCGTGAGTCCACGCATAAAACAAGGATATTCGAAAATGTAACGATGCAATTAATTGTAGCTTTTTTGTTTAAAATTACTTGTGGAAAGAAAAAAATTCCAAAAATTTTTTTTACTTTGATTTTTTTAAAAAAGGGGGTATGTAGTGAGTGCGTAAAATTAGCCCCCCTTTTTTAGATTTTCCTATTTTGGAAAGTTGTTCTGGTTTGTTCCGCATTGTTCCAAAGTTTTTTTTGAAAAACACCCAAAAATGGGGGTCTTATACCCGAAAAACTGTTTTTGACCTAGCCCCCCTTTTTCGAAAATCGATTTTTTTAAAATTGTTCCAGGTTGTTCAAGTTGTTCTAAACATTGTTCCAAATTTTTTTACTTCTATAATCAAAATTTCAAAAATTCTAGCCCCCCCTTTTTTCGAAATTCCAACTTTTTATATTTTTTTAGATTTTAAAAAGTGTTCTAACCATTGTTCCAAAAACTAAGAGTCGTGAAATGTATATTTTAAAAGATAATGCAAAATACGCTCCTCAATTTTTTTTAACCCTACAGCATAATAAATCGTGAATAAGCACATGTAGGTACATCAACCAGAACTTGGCTTTTAAACTATTATTAACGCTGATGGTCGAACTTTCAAAAAAATCTCCATTTTCAAAAATCAAAAATTAAAAAAATGTTCTAAGTCAAACCATATTTCCTCCAGTTCGTGTCCAAATTTCATCCAAAACTGTAATCAAATATAGCTAAAGCTGCACACAATCGAAAAAAATAATAATTCCCCTCAATAGTGCCCCCCTTTGAAAGAATTTAAAATTTTAAGCCAAAGCTTAATTCTTTCAGCAAATACCAAAAGTTCTTTAAGATTCCGAGCTTATGAAATAAATAATGATTATGAAAATATTAAAAAAAACATCCCCAACCCCCCCGTTACAAAAACCCACATTTAAAAAATATTTTTTTTATATGCATAATCACTCAGATCGAACTTTTCCAAACATTCATTGAAATATGTTCAAAAATAAAGATAATAATTCCAAATACCACTTAACACTGTGCCATTCTGTTAACTATATTCTCAAAACCCAAGAATATAGGGAACAAGTTTTAGGTTTTCGATTTTGTGAAAGGGGGGGGGGATAATTTTTTTGTAAATTTTTCATACTAAAAATCAATTTTAAGAACCGAATCTCTGAAACAATTTAGGAGAGCCCCGGAACAATTGGGAACTAGTTTTGGAAATTTGAATTTCAAGAAAGTGGGGCCAGAATATGGTTAACAGAATGGTACAATGTTAAGTGGTATTTGGAATTATTATCTTTATTTTTGAACATATTTTAATGAATGTTTGGAAAAGTTCGATCTGAGTGATTATGCATATAAAAAAACTATTTTTTAAATGTGGGTTTTTGTAACGGGGGGGTTGGGGATGTTTTTTTTTAATACTTTCATAATCATTATTTATTTCATAAGGTCGGAATCTTAAAGACCTTTTGGTATTTGCTGAAAGAATAAAGCTTTGGCTTAAAATTTTAAATTCTTTCAAAGGGGGGCACTATTGAGGGGAATTATTATTTTTTTTCGATTGTGTGCAGCTTAAGCTATATTTGATTACAGTTTTGGATGAAATTTGGACATGAACTGGAGGAAATATGGTTTGACTTAGAACATTTTTTTAATTTTTGATTTTTGAAAAAGGGGAGCTAAAATAATGTTCACAAAATTAAAAGATATTGAGATTTGTTTGAAAGTTCGACCATCAGTGTTAATAATAGTTTAAAAGCCAAGTTCTGGTTGATGTACATGTGCTTATTCATGATTTATTATGCTGTAGGGTTAAAAAAAAAATTGAGGAGCGTATTTTGCATTATCTTATAAAATATACATTTCACGACTCTTAGTTTTTGGAACAATGGTTAGAACACTTTTTAAAATCTAAAAAAATATAAAAAGTTGGAATTCCGAAAAAAGGGGGGGCTAGAATTTTTGAAATTTTGATTATAGAAGTAAAAAAATTTGGAACAATGTCTAGAACAACTTGAACAACCTGGAAAAATTTTACAAAAAATCGGTTTTCGAAAAAGGGGGGCTAGGTCAAAAACAGTTTTTCGGGTATAAGACCCCCATTTTTGGGTGTTTTCAAAAAAAAAAAACTTTGGAACAATGCGGAACAAACCGGAACAACTTTCCAAAATAGGAAAACCTAAAAAGGGGGCTAATTTTACGCACTCACTACATACCCCCTTTTTTAAAAAATCAAAGTAAAAAAATGTTTGGAATTTTTTTCTTTCCACAACTAATTTTAAACAAAAAAGCTACAATTAATTGCATCGTAACATTTTCGAATATCCTTGTTTTATGAGTGGACTCACGGTGTCAAGTTAGCACTACATACCCCCCTTTTTTAAAAAAATCAAAGTAAAAAAAAAATTTTGGAATTTTTTTCTTTCCAGAACTAATTTTAAACAAAAAAGCTACAATTAATTGCATCGTTACATTTTCGAATATCCTTGTTTTATGCGTGGACTCACGGTGTCAAGTTAGCACTACATACCCCCCTTTTTTTAAAAAATCAAAGTAAAAAAATTGTTTGGAATTTTTTTCTTTCCACAACTAATTTTAAACAAAAAAGCTACAATTAATTGCATCGTTACATTTTCGAATATCCTTGTTTTATGCGTGGACTCACGGTGTCAAGTTAGCACTACATACCCCCCTTTTTTTAAAAAAATCAAAGTAAAAAAAAATGTTGGAATTTTTTTCTTTCCACAACTAATTTACAACAAATAATTGTCAACTAATTGCGTACTTAGTTTTAACAAAATCAAAAAGTGTAGTGCTAACTTGATATCAACCTAGCACTACATACCACTTTTTTGAAAAATCGTCGAGCTACAAATTTTTTTTTCCACAACTAATTTACAGCAAAAAAGCTACAATTAACTGCATACTCAGTTTTTTAAATTTCGAAACATGTAGTGCTAACTTGACAGTCGTAAAAATACAAGATGATCAAGATTGTGGATCAAAGCCATGTAAGCGGTATTTCTGCTATCAACACAGGAAAATAGAACGATAAGGGGGTTGTGGACATTTCTATCTATCGTATTGTAGGGCCAATTTTTTTTTTTTTTTTGATGACCTGTGTAATCAATTTGTTTTCGGCAGTGTCTACTCGATTTACTAGGGGAATCATCTTGTTTTATTTATTTTAAAGTGTGAAAGCAACAAAAATAAGTAACGTAAACTAACAATAGACATTTTTAAACAGAGCACACAGGGGAGGGAAGTTCGCACTTTTTCTTTCGTAACAACCAAAGATACATGCAACATCAAAGACCCAAGAAACAGTTTTTTCTTTTTAATCTTCAAACACATTGTACCTAAATCGAAAGTGACAAGAACCAATAACCATTCAAAACTGGATTATCCTTGTCATTAATTATTGTTGTTATTATGATTACTTCGTATTTTATTAGAAAATAGAGAAAATAAAACGGTATTCTTCCTTGATTTTATGATGTCTTTGGCATTGGCAGATATGTAGGTATAAACTTATATGTGCACACTTATGTGTATTGTTTACAATTTTTTTCATCACAACTGACATCTTATCCAGGAGAGGAAAAAAAATTAGATATAATGAGAACCTTTGTCGGCAAAATATGCTAGTAAACAGAAATAAAGAATGTACACTTAATTTTTTCCCTTAAAAGTGGTCATTGATTGACATACGTTTTAATCAATAGACAAAACAACAGGCATATAAAAATTGACATCTCAATTTGGGGTTCTCTATAGACATATAGTCCTATTATGATAATATATGTATGTGGCAGATGGTTTTTGGTTAGCAGAGGATCGAGCCCTGGCATGCTGTGCCAGTCCCGGTCCTCGGACTCCTACCTGAGAGATTATTTTGTTTATCTCTTCTATAGTGTTATATTTACAATTTGTTTGCATCGTTCTATTATTGTCTAAATATCATTATTAGCATTATTATCTTTAACAGTTGTCCGCTTTGACAATTTGTTTGAAAACTTGGTACTCTGACCACCGTGTAATTGATGTTGATAATAATGCTGATATATGTATGTAAATAAGAGTGTAACTTTTGTTTCTCGAGAACTTGGCAAGCAGAAAACGAACGCAAAAAATCTCAGCAGCCTATGATTAGGTATAGGACGTTATAGATGAGTCAGAAGACATCGAAGCAGAAAAAAGACGAGTTCCATATGTACCTTACCTATCTATGTATCTATCTATATCCACCCCTCATTATGGCTAGCGTTTATTATGCACGCTATACCAGTTGTGATGATTTCACCGACTTCAATTTGCTGATTCTGTATTCTGTCTGTCCGTACGTCCGTACGTCCGCCGTCGTTGTTGTCACTTCGGTCAGCCGGTAGGTATGAAGTGCTCCCCTTGGAATTTGTCGTCATGGCGGTGCGGTGGTGGTTTGTGCTTTGCTGCAGTAGGTAATTTCCAATCAAGCAAATAATTTGGTGTGGCATTTTTCAAGAACGTCAACACGCATTAGTCAGCGGTTGAAATGTATCTCGGGTTTTATACCTCTGAGCTGACATATAAACTTTCTTTCTACAGTTTATTGTGTATGTAAGCACATGCATGTGTATATACCTTTGTACGCCATAAAATGTACATATACGTTACATGCATAAACGTCGACATCGGACATATAAGTACTATATATTGGTATGTAGCTTATGTACTTATTATAAGGGTAAAACAGGAGACTTGATCCACTTTTTGTTGAATACATACAAGGCATGAACAAATCTGTTTATTAACTTAAACTTAAGTATGTACCTACATATAGTAAGATATGGAAATTTAAGCTAGGTACAAAAATTTATTGCATTTCAATTGTGGGTGGAGTTATTTATGAAATAAAATACATAAATTAAAAAATTATATTAAATTACTAGTAGTAACTTATAAAACAAAATAGGTATATACTTTTTTGAGAGAAATTTTCTATTATTCAAGTTCTACTTATGCCATCTACAGCATAGCAAGTAAAGAACGCAATCCGGTTTATAAAAATCTTAAAAGACGGGAATTTACATAGGCACTGCAATCATTTGACATACGTTTAGAAATTTGAAGGGACTTATACATCAGGAACTATTTGGCATTAGTTTTGCATTCGTAAAAAAATTCGAGCTCGAGATTTTAATCAAACATGCCATGACGATGGCAGAGAAGTCAAAAAAGTGGGTTCCACGATTCCGTCTGTCTGTCCTGATTTTATAAAGTTTTGTTTTGAAGTTCGGTATCTTGAAAATGGGTCACCATTTTTTTACGAAATTGAAATGTAGAACGTATTTTAATAAGCTGTTGTTTTGAGCATACCAGACATATTTTTAAAATATTTCCTGTACCTACCTACTTAAAGATTTAAAAATGTACTTGTAAAAAAATTTGTTTTCAAACATTTAAACGCCATTTGAGTTCTCAAAAAAACCTTTATTTTTTAAAAATTTTATTTGGAAATTATTTGAGCGGTTTTTTAAATTGATTTTTAATGTGTAACATTTTTATATAAAAACATATAACCTGGAAGTTATTGTCATTGTTCTGATTTGTCAAAATGGTCATTTTAATACCTATTACTCGTCGCAAAACTTTAAACGATTTAGTAAAATATTAAGGCCATTTTTAGTAATTTGCTAATATTAAAACATTCTTTACCTAATTTTAAACGATTTTATTATACTCGTATATGTATGCTTTATTTATTCACGAACTGTCACTTTGTAGACATTTTTGGCTGTTAGTTTTGAAATAAAAGCTAATTAGCAATTTACTAGTTAACAAAACGAAAAGAAAGGTTTACAATTTTGGAGTCAGTTAGTAAATTGCTATATATTTAGCAAATTGTTAACTAGTAAATTGTTAAATCTTTAACAATAGGTTGTTTAAAATTTTACGCCAATGTCTTTAGACTCTAAATCTTTCAATTTTAGAGAGGTTTCTGTTTTTTACTGAACAGTTTTTATTTTTTCATCTAGTAAAAAAAATTGTTATTATTTAGTTAAACTTTAAGAAGAACCCAATCTGCAGTTTTCTTTAAAAGAAAATAATTTCTGGAATTAATTAATTGGAACATTAGTTTATCGGGAAAATATTATTTGCACATTTTGAATGGCGCCAAAGAGAAGTCATCAGTACGGGTCCTATCATATCCTTTTATACTATGCTATCTTTTTCAATAAATTAAACCTTAAACTCGACTAAACGAAGAAGCAGCAACTTTCAATAATTGGCTACAATTTAAGTGTTGCAATAATTTTATAAGGCCAACATTTATAGTTAAGAAACACAAAAAGTCGAAAAGTTGTCTGTTAAATAATTTGACACAGTGAGGGCACTTTTTTCCAGAAAGAGAAAAGATGATGTTTTATGCTTTTAAACAATTGTATTACTTTTATTATTATTAAATGATTGTAACTCCCATCTACATAAAGTCCTAAAGTTCACTGACGTCGCCAAAATATGAAATTACACGACCTAGAAAATTCTTACAAAATGAAGCCATAATTGGTCTTGTTGTACGGCCGCGGCGCGGCGGCGCGCGGCGCCCGGCGTGCTACCCTCCGTATATATAGATATTTTCGAAGACATGTCTTTAATATCACGCCAAATTCTATCTTACCATCTGCCCATAAGTATCTTCGAAGAAACACGTTTCACTCATTTAGCACACCAAACAGTCACATTGTCACTTTAGATGCAATAGCACCTCTTCGATCGCTTGTGAGGTTTCTGACTCTCATGTTCGGCAATTTTGTTTGATTGTAAGAAATCTGAATTTTATCGCTGAAGAAAACTTATTTTCTAAACTTATATTCTATTTTTTGAATGTTTGAATTCACTTTTGTAGTACGTTTTGATATTTTGAATGCATTCTATTTCTAAGTGATTCATTGTCGTTAATGGTAAACATTTAACTAATAAGAGTGAAATTAAGATGCCATTTGATTTCTCAAAAAACTTTAATAAATAAATAAAAAAAACAAAAATACAAATATTATTGATACAGTAGGTATAAGAGATTATGAAATCGGTTGATTAGTTGAAAAAAATTAAAAACAAAATAACGGTTCTATGGGGGTACCCTTCTGGAACAATAAAAACATGTTCATAATAAATATGTTTTTATTGAAAGAAGCAAAGGTAAGAAAAAAATTCTAGAAAGTTTAATGCAAATCAATCGGGTTGTTTTTCAGAAAATTTGAATTTTCGACTTTTGGCCAACAAATTTGTATGTAGACTACTGTTAATCTGTTACTGTTTAATCTTGAAAAAAAAAATGAAAAAAAAAAAAGAATATCCATTCTTTTCCCAACGTTTCTCCGGTTGTTTTCCGGCATCATCAGGGGTTTTTGAATTTTATTAAACCTTATGAAATACAATAATTATATTAGATTTTGAATGTAAATTAATAAATAAATAAACATACTTTTTTACAGTTTTACATAACACAATTCAATAAATAACACTTAAATAAATAACACTTATTTGACAAAAAGAAAAACAAACTAGCAAAATAAAAATAAAAACTAATATCACAGACTACTTATTTCTTATGGCAACACTATGTATTGCACTTATATTATCACTGTCTTCTTTATGGTTCATGGTCTTTTTTATGTTCTTTTGGATATGAAGACTCTCTAGCGTGTAGCGGATCCCCATTCGTCAATAATCCTCACATTGTCAAAGTCCGGTTAATGTTCTAGTTCGACCATATGTTGTGAGAGAGCTGTTGCTGTTTTTTTCTTCCTTATGTCAGCAGATAAGAGAGTAATTCTATCGGAATCCTTGTACGGATACACACCTTATTATAGCCTACTCTACTGGACTACAATTTAAAGGATACACATTAGGTTCGTCGCTCATGCTATTAAAATTTCAAATATATTTCGTTTGATAACAAAATTTTATTTCTTAAGTACATAGGTAAATGATCTATAAGATTATAAATACAGAACTAAGAACAGGCTGGGATGCGATCCACACAAATATTTCTACAACAAGCTTAATTCAACTCAAAAACTACACCAAACAAACCGGGCATATCAGTCCGCACAAAAAAAATGTATCAAAAAATGATAATTTCGTTTTAGCCCAAAATAAATTCTTTTGAAATAGAACTATTTACATGTAAAAAGCACATTTGTCGCGTACTACACGTTCAAAGACTTTCATTTAATTTATATTTGCTTGCTAATTTCATTAAGTTTTGACTTAACATACTATTTTAGGTCCTAGTATATGCATATCTTTTAAAAACAATAAGAACCATTTCAAAATTCGAAATTTTGAACGTCATTTGGCAGATATTCAATATCAATTTATTTAAAAAAAAGTAATTTTTATGTTTTCACTTATTCAGGTATTCTTGAAACAAGATTATGTACAACCAATATACCTCTTTGTTCAAAGATCAATTCTAATTTTCAAGTAATTTTTTTGGAAATCCTATTTTTGGAGTAAGGAAGAAGATGATATAAGACGAAAAAGAACTTCTCCACGCACTTTATAAAAAACAATAACGACCACCTCACAATATACGGCTTCGTATGACACATTTTTGTAGGCATTCGATGGAATTTAGATAAAACCCAACAAAATAAAAAAACAAGTAAAAAAGTGTTCTCACTGCTAATATCGAAAGACATTGTTATACTTACTTTCTTCCCCACAGCCAATAAAAAAAAGTATCAAATTACTTAATTTAAGCCATACCTACATGTCTAATATATAAAGAAATGAAGGAAAGGTAAAGGTACAGCGGGCCATCTTGCTAACGAAAAGGTTGACATAAAGTTGAGTAAGGTGTAAGAGGTAGAAAAATAGAAGATTTAAAATTACACGAGATAAAATAAAGCCTTTATTATCGACCGCATTTACACGGAAGATCAAATTTATCAACAGAATATCCTCGTCATCTAAAACAAAACAAGTCAATTGAAAGTTAATTCTGTTAACCGTGCGTCGTATCATCTCCTTATTTCATAAAAGAAACAACAAACAACCATTAAAAAGATGAAAGGAAAAAAGTTTATTCGGGCACAACAAAGAATAAAAAAGCAAAAATGTTCCACTTGACATCATCCCGACAATTGACAGTGGGACATTCATAATCTTACTAGCAGACCCATAAGCGTTGTCTTGTCTTAACTATTGAATTTGAAACGGTATAATAAATGAAACCAAAAAAGAAATACCTAGTTTTCAAAAACTAAGTGTATATTATTTTAAAGCTCTATAAATAAACAAAATTCTTCGTTTTATTTTCTAGTGCGTGAACTTAAGAATTCCGTTGAATAGTTGACAACATCATATTGGTTAGTGACGGAATCAATTATTGTGTATGTCTTATTTTTTTTTAAATTCTGTTCTTTGACATACAAGTTTCTCAAACAAGCTTGTTTATAATTTGCCGAAAATTGTATTGTAACAATATGTAATAGTGCTCATTTGCACAAATCACACTAGACTAGAACTTTATTGAGTACCATATACCTACATACAGGGCCGGCCCCAGCCAAACTTGCGCCCTGTGCAAGATTTGTAGAAAGCGCCCCTTTTTTATATTTTCACACATAAACTGATACACAAGCATAAGCCTTTCCCACATTACCCAGGAGGTAGACTTTCAATGCGTTTTTTTATTGAGGTATGCCCAGTAGGCCTAAACCATAAACTAAAACGAAGTGAAGAAATGAGCAGAGGGAAAACGTTTAAACTTGGAAACTTACTTTTCTGGCCTTACATTTTGCAAATTGAGAAATAAGATCATCAAAGTCAAAAGAATTTAATAATTCCTTTTCAATGGACATTATAGATAAACCTACCAATCTCTCTTGAGTCATGGTTGTCCTAAGATATTTTTTAATAATTTAAAGTTTAGAAAAACTACGTTCTCTTGAAGCTACCGTGACCGGGATTGTATTAAAGATTTGAAGAACAATTACTAAATTCTAAAAAAATAAAATTTAACACATCTAAACTTGAGCTTTGTGGTGTAACAAGCTGGGATATTACGGTTAACTCTTTAAACAATTCTTCTCCATCTAAATCTTTAAAACTACTTTATGTTAAAACATTCTGCAAATTAAGGCATGAAGCACGTACATTTTTATTTTTTAAACATTTGCTTAAAAATTGATCCCTATACCTATATCAAACCTTTCAAGTATTTAAAAAAAAATTCAACTTTAAATCTTTGTTTCGGGTCTAATATAGTTTCAGGACATTCATCAGCATAAAGTATTTTTCTCCGTTGAGATCGCAATGATGAAGCTACAGGAAACATATTTGGTATTTCAAAGGAACTAGCAATACGCTCGGTTAATTGAACATACCTACTCATTAAATTTTTCATCGGAAAGCATTAAAATCAAACTGTTTTTTGTATTTTCTAAAACTGTTATGCCAGTTGACAGATTAACGGACGGACTTTGCAAATATTTACTAGTTTAATTTTTTATTTTCTAAAATATCAAACCAAATTAGTAGGCAGCAAATAAATCTAAAATCAAAAATTTTATTTCCTAACGATTCTGCAATGTTTTTTGCAGATTTTTTAATTCTATAAGGGCTTCATATATTTCTTCTTAATTTGTTTTTAAAGGCCTTAATGCGTCTAACCTGCTCTCTCATCTAATCTCAGAAGGGGGTTTCAAAGTATGACTTGGAATTTTTTTCTTATAAATATCCCACCTCGTTGTGGAACTTGAAAAAAAGTTATGCAAACATTGAATTGTATCGAAAAATTGAACTGCATAAAATGAGCACCGAGCCGCATCATTAACCACTAAATTTAAGGAATGCGAGCAACATGGAAGGAAAAATTCTCTTGGTTCCAGGGTTCAAATTCGATTCTGAACACCTGCTTCTTTTTCTTTCATATTCGAACCATTATCATAACTTTGGCATCGACAGTTTATTAAAATTCCATGTAATTGAAGCTTGTTTAAAATCAACTGAGTCAGTCACATTCCGGTCTTGTCACAAAATACGTCACTTCTATTAAAAATTGATAGCTATTTATTTAATGTTAATTAACCAACAAAGCGAAAAAACAATTAAAACAATTTGCATTCTGCACCAAACTAGATTATACATTAAAAGTAGCCGTTACAACAGTCATTAACTTTCAAAAAAAAAAAAAAAAAAAAAAAACAAACTGCCTGCGCAAGAACGATTCGACTCCACATAGAATCATCCCTCTTTAATTTTTAAGCTCTATGCTCCTTTTTCATTCTATTAAAAATTTCATCTCCTGTAAGCAGGCACTTAACTCTTACACAGTGTGCAATAAGAAAACCTGCACGCTCTGCCCCATATGATTCCGTATAAATAAGTTTTTTTTTTTATTTTGGGACTCGGTGTGCATGAAATAAATCTTGCACATATGAGGTGGCATGGAAATGTTTTGTGTTGAGATTTTTTCTTTTTTTCTCTTGCATGGAACTTTTTTGTGTTGAGATATTTGCTTTTTTTTCTCTTGTACGAACGGGGTGAAATATTTGGAAATGAGGTAGGTAGGATTTTTAGTTCTGCGATATCTTGAATTAAATTTTTATTGAATGCAACAGTGAAAGTGATGTTAGTTAGTGCGCAAGAGATAACTTAGGACAGTTGTGATGCATGTTTTTTTGAGATTATTTTAAGAATGTTTGTGGTTAAAAAAATGGCAAATAGTAGTACATATTTGTTTGCGCAAGATCAGATTACATTTTCTTGCTCCTGGTAATGCGCCCCCAGAATTCTGCGCCCTGTGCATCTGCACATCTTGCACATATGCTTTGTCCGGACCTGCCTACATATGTTTTAGGACATTTGAAAGCTTGAACTATTGATAGATACATATTATTTTTAATATCTTTAGAAAAATTTGTTTATTTTTTATTATTTTTATTACTTAAATCAAATTTCTTTATATTATTTTGCTAGATTTTGTTCTTGAAAATAAAAAAAATATTTAAAAAAAAGTCTTTTTCGTCATGTAAAAGTGATCGAAAAATGTCTCCATATAAAAATCATCCAGAAATTATTTATTTATTATTTATTTATTTAATTATATTTATTACAATATAAAATTACAATAAATAGTTGAAATATGAAGGTTTTAACAATAGAGCCATCAACCTTCGCATGGTATACAAGTTGTTAAATTTACATTTTTTTTTTATGATTAAATTGATACATGACTTTTTTTTTAAATTTTGCATAACATATTTGTTTTCTTTAGGAATTCTAAGATTTTAGTACAGTTTTCATGTGTAGGATATTTTATTAAATCTGTCCGGTTGATCCTATGGTTGGCTGGTTGGAGGCTTGGACAAACGTTCAATAGGTGTTCTATTGTCATTTTTTGTGGGTTGTTGCAGAATAAACAGGAGAAGTTTGTTAAGCTTTTGTCGATTAGGTGGATATGTGTAAGGTGAGTATGTCCAAGTCTTAGTCTGATGATTGTTCTTGATTCAGGTCTGGTGAGAGTTGCCGGTATTTGAACTGGAATACGTAAAGGGTTAATAATGTTCGAATAATAGTTGTTTAAATTTTTGAAATTGCTTAAGGATTTTTCCATCTGTGTGTTTTTAATTTTTTTGAGGAAGTCGTTTGGGTTGACGACTTTTGAAGAGTTAGTAGGCGAGTTGGTGGCTAGTCTTGCAGCAGCATCAGCTGCTTCGTTACCTGGGATGTTAACGTGGCTAGGGATCCAAACAACTTAATCTTGGAGTTGTATTGGCATAGCTTGTTACGAATTTAAACGATTGGAATTAGGTTGCAGTTTAGGTTAAGGATAGCATTTAAAGATGAAAGGCAATGCAAAATTTGCCTTTTCTTTGCTCCGCATATTCGATAGCTCCTAGTATTGCTGCTGATTCGGCGGTGAATATGTTGTTGTGCTCGTAAAGACTTAGAGCTTGGACAGTTTTAAAGTTATTGTCAACTATGGCATAGGCAACTTTATTATTTATTTGTGAGCCGTCGGTGTATAGAAAATTATATTTAAGTTTTGATAGGTTATCGTAGATTTCGTTAAACATTTGCCTGAAATGGATAGGATCTAGGTTTGTTTTTTTGAATATTGCCAGTTTGGTGTCAATGTTCTCTCTCTTCAACATCCAAGGGGAGAATCGAGCTGGTTTAGTATTGAGTATTTTAAGTTGAATATCAAGCTCCTTAGAAATTTTGTACACCCTGTAGATAGTATATTCACATTTGGGCTGTGTCTTACGTTTCATAGTTAGTGTAAGGTCTTTTTGTATTGGTGATCCATATGACGTGAGAAATGTTGGAATTAGTTTTGAGGTTAGGAAATCTATGCGTTCTTCCAGGGCCAGGAATCCAGTTTCGGCAAGAAGATTAGAAATAGGTGTTGTGCGGAAAGCACCTAGGGCTATTCTAAGCGCGGCGTGAAATGGAGTTTTAAGTTTGCTCAAGTCGCTTTTTGAGCAGTTACCGTAAATTGGGAGGCCATAATCAATTTTTGACAAAATGATGGCACGGATCACATTAAGTATTGAGTTGGTGTAAACTCTGCTTTTTTTGTCTTTTTTGTTTTTTGTTACAAAAATATTTTATATGTTTAAGCGGGAAATGAGAGCTATCTTACGTTGCTCTATGTGTGAAGACCATCGATATGTTTTATTTATGATGAGGCCAAGAAGTTTTAATGTACTAACGCTTTCTGGAGTGAAGGTACCAAGGTCTAAAGAGTAGTCTTTGCAGCTAGTTTTTCGGCAAATATGCAGTTGTTGGCTTTTTTTCGTTGAGATTTTTGCACCAGAAATTTCAGCCCCATCGCTTATTTTATCTAGAGCTCTAACGAGCTCTTCCTCTGTCAGATTAGTGTTTGTTATTTCGGCAATAATGATGAGGTCGTCAGCATAGATTCCATGGTCTAAGATTTTTTTCGGTGTTAATAATAGTACTGACTGTGTTGAATGCAATTAAAAAAAGTGTAACCGATAGCGGAGATCCCTGTGGGATTCCATTATCCAAAGGCCATATTGTTGATTATTCATTATTGACTTTGGTTCGGAATTTGCGTTTGGTTAAGAAATGCTGGATGAAATTAATAATTTAATAATTTTGGGACCTAATTGCCATTCTTTTAGTTGGTGTAGAATAGTGTGTGTGCCGATCCTTTCAAACGCTCTTTCAAAGTCTAATGAGATGATTGAACCGTGACTCCGAGTTGATAGTATGTTGCAAAGGGTGAAGTCTACGTGTAGAAGATCGTCCATTGTACCCTTTTTTGGTCTAAAGGCTATACTTGGGCTTTATTAATAAGATTGTTCTGTTCTATGAACCATATAAGACTTTTTTATATCATTTTTTCGAGAACTTTACTGAGGCATGGTAGTAGAGATATGGGACGGTAGCTTTCAAGCTTGCTGTTATTTTTGTTTGGCTTCAGGATTGGTACTATTGTTGCCGTTTTCCATTTTTGCGGATGTATGCCATTTGAAAAAATGTTGCTGTATAGATTGCATAAACGTATTTTGACAGCTTTCGAAAGATGGGAAATCATTGGGTATGATATTCGATCATAGGATGGAGTTGAGCCTTTCAGGGTCTTAAGTGTGAATTCTAGCTCAGAGATGGTGATTGGCATTTCAATTTTCTTAGCGCTGCTGCAAGGGGTCGGGTAGTCTTGAATAGACAATCCTATTTCCCGTTTTTTTTTTTTGTAGGAATAGGGGATGGTAGTTTGAATGCTCAGAGTAATTCGACCAGGATTGACCAAAGAGATCGCACAGGATTTTTGAGTCTGAAATAGGCCCTGTGTTTGTTTCTATGACTTTAATGGTATTGGCACGGTAGGGGCTTGAGATGTTTCTTATATTGTTCCAGATTTTTTGAGTTGGTGTGAGAGGGTTGATGATTATGTCCATTGTTAGCTTTTCAAAAGCATTATTTTTTGCGTTTTTACACATTCTTTTGAAACGCGCACGTATTTTTTTATAATTTATGAGGTTTTTCGTAGAAAATCGTTGAAATGTGTGAAATGCTCTTTGTTTACTATCACGAATAAGTTTTAATTCATTTCTCCACCAGATATTCTTCTTCGCCTATCCAGCAGCGATGAAGATATTGTCCTGATTCAAGAACCCTGGATTGTTAAATCTATTGTTCGAGGAATCAGGACTCCCAGATACTGCGTGCTGTATGCATCAGGTGAAGATGAACCCAGATCTTGCATATTAGTAAAACGCAGCCTAAATGTATATTTACTCCCTAATTTTAGCGATCGAGATATCACCGCCGCAAGTATGGAAACAGCCAGAGGAACATTCTGGCTGGCGTCGGCGTATCTTGGCCACGACCATCTTGGCCCTCTCCCGGGTGACACTCTGGAGAGATTGATAACTGAAGCACAAAGGCTCAACATCGGCCTCATCATCGGTAGTGACGCTAACGCCCACCATACAGTATGGGGTAGCACGGATATAAACGACAGAGGTGAGTCTCTTTTCGACTATATTCTAAACACTAACCTACTCGTAAGTAACGCTGGTAATGAGCCAACCTTTATTACTAAAAATCGACAAGAAGTTTTAGATATAACTCTTGTCTCCGAATTCATTAATAATAATATTTTGAACTGGAAGGTATCTAAAGATCACTCCTTTTCTGATCATAGATACATCCAGTTTGACTTTTTAAATGAACCACCTTGCCAACCGATCTTTCGAAATCTAAAAAGAACAAATTGGCCAAAATATAAGAGAACGTTAAATAGTTTAGTAAAACCTGAACTCTTTAATACTCCCTCCAACTTTGAAGATCTTGACGACAAAGTCAATAATCTAACATTAGCCCTAAACAAAGCTCTAGATACTGCATGCCCTCTTATACAAGTAAGAGGTAAAAAGAAGCCACACTGGTGGAACTCAGGGCTGGATCCACTTCGAAAAGAATGCAGAAAACTCTTTAACAGAGCGAAAGCTTCTAGAGACATGTCTGACTGGGATTCATATAAAGAATCACTGAAGATATATAAAAAAGAACTGAGGAAAACCAAACGATCGTCCTGGAGAAACTTCTGCAGCAACGTGGAAGATTGCTCCGAACACTCCAGGCTGCGCAAAATCCTCTCCAAAAATCCAATCATGCCAAGCTGCTTGAAAAACGCCTCTGGCCTCTGGACCAATTCAAGCGAAGAATCGCTCAACTTGCTACTAGACGTCCACTTTCCTGGTAGCTCTAATATTATTAATAACATTGCACTTAATAATGGTGACAATACTTTACAACCCCCACAAGGTCTAGTCACTAGGGAAAAACTCAAATGGGCTATTAACAGCTTTAAACCATATAAATCTGCTGGTCCGGATGGTGTAATTCCAGCCGAACTGCAAGAAAATGCAAGTTTTCTAATACCCATCCGAGAAAACATCTTCAAGGGTTGCCTTAATTTGGCATACATCCCGATGTCTTGGAGACAAGTTAAAGTTGTTTTTATTCCAAAAGCTGGAAAATCCAGTCACGTAAACCCTAAAGACCTAAGACATATCAGCTTATCATCATTCCTTCTCAAAACTTTTGAGCGTTTGATCGATATTCACTTAAGGGCAAGTATTGATAAGTCCCTCCTTTCAAAGGCTCAACATGCCTACAACAAAGGGAAATCAGTTGAAACGGCTCTACACAGTATAGTACGTACAATCGAATATTCCCTCCATCATAAAGAGTACACCTTAGTTGCCTTCTTAGACATAGAAGGTGCATTTAACAATATCGACACATCTGCAATCGCACGTGTATTGACATCTCTGAAGGTAGATAAATCGATCAGCGAATTGATTAATCAGATGCTGATAAGCAGGATTATCAATTCAAAACTGGGCGATTTTACTACACAAAGGGGTGTCAGCAGAGGTACGCCACAAGGTGGTGTCCTATCCCCTTTCCTCTGGAATTTAGTAGTAAATGAATTACTAACGACTCTAGAAAGAGAGGGATACAGAGTGTTTGCCTATGCGGACGATGTTGCTATTGCAGTAACGGGTAAACATCCCAATATACTAAAAGAACTCTTACAAAACGCTTTAAATAAGCTCACCAGATGGGCTAATCGGTGTGGACTAGGCGTTAACCCACAAAAAACCGACCTTGTCCTCTTCACAAGGAAATACAAAGTCCCACACATTGACCCTCCCCTCATAAACGGTGTACCACTTTAATTCTCTGATCAAGCAAAATACTTGGGTCTCATTTTAGATAAGAAATTAAGTTGGAAACCCAATATTCAAGAGAGAATAAACAAGGCCACAGTAGCCCTGTTCTCCTGTAAAAAGGCCATTGGTAATAAATGGGGCCTACAGCCTCGCATTACACACTGGCTATACATCTCGGTCATAAGACCGATCCTTACTTATGGAATAGTGGTATGGTGGACGGCGCACAGTGGCCCGTTTATGAAAACTGTTTGCAATATTCATTTTTCGAGTGGGTCTATAATGCAAAACTTTTTAGTTCACTGGACTCACAAATATTTGGAGCTTGAGTAATCGAAAAAATTATTCAATTTGGGTTATTGGTGTGCCTTATAGAGCAGGCCAAAGTTGAACATTTTTTATGATGATCATTTTTTTTTATTTTTTTATTTTTTTTCTTAACTTTGAATGAAAAACCTAGAAAAAGGGCTTCCAAACGCTTTTCGTTTTTGTTTTTATGATATGCTTTGCCATTATTTAGATCGGTAGTTAAAACAAAAAAATTTGTTTAATTGTTTAATTTAATTTTTTTGGAAACACTACTTTTTGCACACTTTTTCGACTTCAAATTGGATAGAAAAAAAAGGTTCAACGAGTGGTGCTAAGATCTCAACTGATTCAGAATCCTTATATATTCCTTTACATAAATCCAAAAGATCAACTGCGTCATTTTGCATCGAACTGAGCTAGGGAGATTTGAAGTGATGAAGTCAGTCATTTTTTTCCCCTCTTTTTTTATGGAAATTTTTTTTTATGGTTTTCTTTGTTTTGTGTGTGGTGGATTTACAAAAGATGATTTTATTTTAAAAAGGTAAATCATTTTTATTTTTTGTTTATTACATAAGATTTTCAAGAGTTTTAGAACTAATTTTTTTAATCCTGTTATAAAATTTTAAATAACGCATTTGTTTTCGGGTACGATTGAATTTTGATCAGGCACTTTTATTGATAAGGATTAAGATTAAGAATTTATTGATAAGATTTAAGGATAAAACGATTTTGGAATATGTTAGTATACAGGTAGACAGACAGGTAGTTTTATTGGGGTGTCTTTAAATATAATTAATATAAGGATTAAAGCGACTTGAGTGCAGGTATTTACTCTAAGGTATAAAAAGATGAAACATTTGACTAAAATAATCATTTAGAATTCAAACGAGCGTTCGAGCAGTTGCTTTTATTTTTCAAAACAATTTAAAATGGATATTCCGAATAAGGATTTGTTTGAACTTTTTGTCAATGTTACCACTTGCAATGAGTTTATATCTGCCGTGGAAATTGAATACCAACTACCAGATGCAAATGCAATCAAACAGATATTAAAACAATTCTATTACAACCTTGATAGAAAATGGATAGCAGCCAAAAGATCGAGAAATAACTTTAAAAAGAATGCAGAATGGCTTTCCTTATCTCTGCATATCAATACCGGACAAACAGAAGAAGCGGGTGATCTCCCAACTACATCGAGAGGAAGACCAAGAAAGACAGTCAATGAGTGCGCAACATTTACTAAAAAACAAAAAATAATCAAAGCTACAAAGGAGATATGTACAGAACATCTCTCTGAAGCTTTGAGTATAAGATACAATAAGGCCCATGAAAAGGGGAAGAGTGATATAATTCAGGCAATATCTTCTGCAAGTCCACTTCGTGTCAAAAGAGTCAAGAAAAGCATTCACACTCCCCAACACAATCCCATAAAATACACCAATGAGAACGCATTAGCTTTGTTTATGGATTTGGGACTCTCAAAAGAAAAATATAAAATCCTGAGAACTTCGTTAAGACATCACAACATAGATGTCTTGCCATCCTACAATATGATTACAGTTGCGAAAAAAGAAGCAGTTCCCGACAACTGCGAAGTCACGGAAATATTAGCTAGAGTGAAACTTCAAAGCATGATGGATCATACAGCAATGCGGCTAATAGAAAGCAAAACGGAGAGTCAAATAATTGCACTTCCAAGAAGTCTAACGTTACAGAGTAAATGGGGCTGCGATGGATCATCTGGACAAAGTGCCTACAAGCAAAAAATAAATACAACAGATGGTGAAACAGACGCACACATGTTCATGGCATCAGTTGTCCCACTTCGACTCAATAGTACAAATGGTGAACATTGGAGGAACCCTCGCCCATCATCAGTTCATTTCTGTCGGCCCATTATGTTCCAATATGTTAAAGAGACTAGTGACATCATAAATACCACAGTCAATAATATTAAAAGTCAAATAGCAGATATTCAACCAACAATATATAAAGTTAATGAAGAAACAACTATTACTGTGAATCACGAGTTCTTTTTAACTATGATAGACGGAAGAGTATTAAACGAATTAACGGAAACAAAGTCTACGCGGTCATGTCCGATATGCAAAAGGACACAAAAGAATTTCAATAAAGATGAATCAATTGAGGACGAACATAATTACGAATATGGAATCTCTCCACTGCACGCTAGAATCAGATGCATGGAATTTATTTTGAAGCTTGCGTATACTCTTCGACAAGAAGGAGAAGGTACTGATGAATCGGTTGGGACCAAGGAGGCGGAAAAAAGAAGAAAACAAGAGATCCAAAGGCGTTTTCGCGATGAGCTTGGCCTTGATGTGGATAAACCAAAACAAGGGTTTGGAAACACTAATGACGGAAACACTGCAAGAAGATTTTTTGAACAGTCAGATGCAACCGCTCGAATAACTGGAGTCAATGGAGAAGTTATAATGAGGCTCAAAGTAATATTGAACGTTTTAAATTGCAGAGAAGTAGTGAATGCAGTTAAATTTGGGGAGTATACAAAAAAAACTGCAGAGCTTTTAAAACAAAAGTATCCTGAAAAATTACTCACACCTACACTACACAAAATATTGGTTCATAGTCCAAATATCATTGAATATCAATCAATACCACTTGGAGAACTGTCAGAAGAAGCCCAGGAATGCAAAAATTAAGACTACAAGAAATATCGATATCAGAATACGTGTAAAGTTTCAAGGATTGGGCAGAATGAGGACCTATTTAACATGCTTGCAACCTCTTCGGATCCACTTATTTCTTCATTAAGGCATGTGAGAAGCCAAAAAGATATGAAAGAACGATACTCTCCAGAAATGATGAGTTTATTACACATTTCCCCGGACTTAGATGACAGTTTTCAAGAAATTTAGTGTTTATATATTAATTTGTTTTGTCTTTATTTCTTTTTACACTGACTTTTGATATATGTATAACCAAAATACATTATGTACTCTTGAATACTGGAAAATAAAAAAAAAATGCCTTAAAATTAAAAAAAAAAAAATACTTTTTTCCCCACTGTTTCACTCGAATTGGTTCTTTTTCTCTTTGCTCCACTGTTTCAATTCACTAAATTACTTAAAAAATTGATTTTGATGATTGCATATTAAAATACCGCTACGTTTATCACCTTTGTTAAAACTTTTAATTTTAACACAAATTTCTGAAACACCATGTAAACAGTTTTTTTTGCTCTACTGTTTCAATTCACTCAGATTACTTAAAAAAATGATTTTGACGATTGCATATTAAAATAACGCTATGTTTATGACCTTTGTTAAAACTTCTTATTTTAACACAAATTTCTGAAACACCCTGTAAACAGTTTTTTTTTTTGCTCTACTGTTTCAATTCACTCAGATTACTTAAAAAAAATGATTTTGACGATTGCATATTAAAATACCGCTATGTTTATGACCTTTGCTAAAACTTCTTATTTTAACACAAATTTCTGAAACACCCTGTGAACAGTTTTTTTTGAAAGTCACAATTTTTATAACCTTAGAAATTTCCTTCAAGATAAAAAAAAATTAAAGCAATATCTTTATTCGTTTAGGAGATATGATTTTGGCAACCAAAAAAGTCAAAACGGGCCACTGTGCGGCGCTAGATACAGCGACAAATCGCGATAAACTCAGCAAAGTCCAACGAACAGCCTGCCTGTGTATGGGAGGAGCACTTCGCTCCACCCCCTCCGCCTCACTAGATGTTCTGTTCCATCTAATACCGCTGGACTTTTTCAGCAAACAAACGGCCGCTAATACTGCCATACGGCTTCAGGCCTCCTCTCTGTGGATCAATAATGGAATTGGCCACACCACTATTTTGAACTCGTTCAGAACTATAAACAGTAATATTGACTACACCATACCACATCCTCAGTTTAATAACTATAGCTTCAAAGTGACTATACCTCCCAGGTCTTCTTGGGAGAATACATCATTTTTGAACAATGGTCCTATAAACTTTTATACAGACGGATCAAAAACGGAGGATGAGGTTTGTGGAGGCGTATACTCAGATAGACTTAACTTAAGTCTCTCCTTTCGTCTACCCGATCATTGTAGCGTGTTCCAAGCTGAAATCCTGGCTATAAAAGAAGTCCTATCCTGGCTTAGAGAAAACGTTATATCAACTAATGATATACGAATCTTCTCGGATAGCCAAGCTGCGTTAAAATCCCTAGACTCTGTCTCTACAAATTCACTAACAGCCCTAAATTGTCGATCATCTCTTACGGAGATGGCTACACATTTCAACATTCACCTTTTCTGGGTGCCGGGCCATAGAGACATTCCAGGAAATTGCAAAGCTGACGAACTTGCAAAAAGCGGAACAACTTTACCTCTGCTGGCTCACAATGCTAGCATAGGTATCCCCTTAGCTACATGTAAACTCATGCTAAAGCAAGATACCATAGAGAAAACAAACTTCAGGTGGAATAACACCACCACCTGTGTAGCGACTAAACGAATTTGGCCTAATCTTAGCGCCAGGCGCTCAAAACAATTAATCTCTCTGAGTAGATTGCACATTAGCTACGTTATAGGTGTCCTGACTGGGCACTGCTTAATAGGAAGGCATGCTATTCGACTTGGAGCCCCTGCAAATGATTTTTGTAGGAGTTGCATGGACGAAGATGAAGAGGAGACAATCTCTCATCTTCTGTGCACATGCCCTGCCTTATCACAAAGACGTAGAATCCACCTTGGAGACTACTACTTTAACAATACCAGTGATCTAAAAAATTCAGACATTACTTGTCTCCTACGCTTCATTCAAAGCTCCAATTGGTTCAACGAGTTAAGCTGATTAACTGATCCATGTGGTATCACAACGGACCATACTTTGGTCTAAGTGTGTTGGACGTCCCAAACCAACAGCCACTTTAACCTAACCTAACCTAACCTAACCTCCACCAGATAACGTTTTTTTTTATTATTTGGCTTTGTCTGAGGAATACGAAAGTTGGCCCCGAAGAGGATCGCTTTATGGAAGTTAGCAGCTTCTTTGTTGATGTTGTCACTGCAGGTCCTCATATCTAGTTGTTGATCCTTTACATTCTGAAAATTTTCCCATTTGGCATATCTCAACTTGAATTTTGGTGTGAAATTGGAGTTTTTGGTGACATGTAAGTTGTTGAATTCTGTAATTATAGGAAAATGGTCGCTACTCAACGTGTCGTTCAAAGTGTACAAATATGCGAAGGGTGAAAGATGTGGTGATGGTGAGCATAAGATTAGGTCTATGTGTGTTAGTGTTCCATGGATTGAGATATGGGTTGGAGATCCATCATTGAGTAGAGTAGTATTGGAGTTAGGTGTTCTATTTCTTTGCCTCTGGTATTGTGTTTCGAAAAACCCCAGAGTGGGTTCCACGCATTGAAGTCACCTAGGATAATAATCTCTCCGGATAAATGTATTAGTAAGTCGAAAAACATTTGGGAAGATATTGTGTCTTTGTCATGTATGTAGGTACGTGTTTATTATAGTGAATTTTTTTTCGAGTTGTATCTCTGCTGCTATCACTAAAAGATTAATTGTGTTTATATTGATAGTTTTGTGGGGGATGTCTTTTCTGATTAAAAGGGCGACACCGTTTTCCTTGGATGTGATTGTACGTATATTTTGGTTTTTAAAATATGGATTAAATGATTTTGGGCATTGAGGAGTGAATCCGAATGCACAGTGGGTCTCCTGTAGTGCAATAATGCCAGTATCAGTATTGTTTATGACTAATTGCATTGCAGGTCTGCATAATTATTTAGGTATCCTTGTAAATTCCATTGGAGAATTTTAAGGACCATGGTTATAATGTTGTTATGAAAAACACTCAGTTAAGTTTATAATTAAACTTAAAGGGTGTGATATATGTGAATTTTAAGTTTTGCTAGTGTTAATGTTATCTTTTGGGTTAGAGGTAATGAGTGATGTATTTATTGGTTGTTTTTGGTTGTTAGTTGTTGTTGTTATATTTTTGTTGATATATTTGTCTAAAAGAGTTTTTGCGTGTTCTTTGTGGTTGTGTAATGATGTAGAGCTTTTATTTTCATTGGGAAGATTGTGTGTTGGAGTTAGAGTTGATGTCGTATCGTCATCGGTGTTCATTTGAGAGTCGTTTTCGTTTAGTGTTGATTGATTTTTAAATTTGAGAGCGCGTCTCTTTTTTCTTTGTTCAGTTACCTCAGAGAGAGTTTCTTTCGGTATATTGGCTGTTGCTGGTTCAGGGTAAAGGTGCGGGTTTTCTTGAATATGCTTGTTTGCTGCTTGGTATGTAATTTTTTTGCTATTTTAATTTCTAATATTTTTGTTCTCTTAATATTTGCAGTTCTTGTTTGTGGCGGTGTGTTCGTGTTTGCAATTGACACACAAAACCTGTTTGCAAAGTTCGGGGTCGTGTGCGGTGATGCTGCAAATATCACATGTTTGTTGCTCAGCTCAGATCTACGATGTTTTTTCGTGTGCCCAAATGTAAAGCAATTTTTACATTGCATTGGCTTGGGAATATATGGCTCAACCTTTGTTTTCAAAAAACCTATTTTTATTTCGGTGGGGAGTTCATAAAGATTGAAGGAGAGAATGCGCAATGGTGTGTTTGTTGTTTTTCCATCAATAAATTTTCGTTATTTTTTTGCACTCTGTGACTTGTTGGTCAGAGAGGCCTTCGACGATTTCTTTCTCAGAGAGATTTTTAAGCTCGGGGGAGAAGATGACACCTGATGACGTATTAAGTGTTGGATGTAATGTAACTTCTATTTCGCATAGGTTTGACAGATTTTTGATATGAAACATCTATAGGCTCACTTGTAAACCGAATTGTTGGCGTGGCGACGCTTGCCGTGGCGACGACGACGGGTCGCCACGCTATACTAAGGTATATACAGTACGTTCTCGATTAACGCAACTCTCGATTCACGCAACTTCTCGATTTTTGCAACAGCTGAATTTTTATCATTATTGACGCGGTAATCGCAACTCTTAAAAAACAATTGACTCGATAAGTGCAACTTTTGTTTTTATATGCATATCCTTATTTACACAGGTTTTTTGCTATTTTTGTTTATGTCTGTTGCGTTTTACTTTGTGTCGGCAGTTATTTTACCGCTACTTTTGAGTAATGGGTACGATGAAGTTGTATGAATGTACATTTATGTATCTATACAATGCAAAATGTTCTTATTAGTTTTAATGAATTTTGCTCAGTGAGTCTGAATCAAAGAAAGCTAAATCTGCCAATTTATAATGCCAATGAGTCTGGGTTATTCTAGCGACTTATGTCCAACAAAACCCTTGTAGCTTTTAAGGAATCGACTGCTCCTGACCGAAAGACAAGCAAAGAGAGAATCACGTTTCTCGCCTGCACCAACGCATCCGGTTTACAAAAAGTTAAGTTATTCATCATCGGTAAATCTGCAAACCCAAGATCATTTAAAAATTTTGACCACATGCCCGTTGTATACAAGGCAAATAAAAATGCTTGGATGACATTAGCATTCTTTCAACAATGGTTCCATTCGACATTTGTGCCTAATGTAATAAAATTTAATACATTAATATTTATTTGTGTCTTTTAGGTACGAACAGAACAGAATTCAGCCCCTAATGAACAAATTCCGAGTCTTTTAAAAATTTCGAGAAATGGCGATTTTAAAAAATCTAAACTTCCAAAAAGTCCAATTTTTTCCAAAAATAATAATTATGTAAACATATTTATGTACTTATGTTTCTACTTTTATATCTTATAATGAATTAACTTATTTTAGTTTTGTTTCTTATTATTCATGTTGCATTAAATATGTGTTGGTTTTCTGATTTTCACTTTGCATCTCGAATTGAGCCTAAAAAAATATTTACTCGGTTATTGCAACAACTTCGGTCATTGCAACCACCCTTGTTTTAATTAGTTGCGATAATCGAGAATGTACTGTATATATATATTTTATATGTAGTAGAGTAAGTGTGGCTTCTCATCTCACTCAGTTCGACGTGGTTGTTTACTACGGTACACATAACCTGCGTTTTATTTAATTTTTGATGTGTATAGGCTCACTTGTAAATTTTTGTTACTAACTGAAACATGGTGTCCTGCAGATGAAGCAGTTGACTTATGTAACTTTCATTGTATTGCAAAATTTAAACGACAAAATATTAGAGCCGCTGGAGTGGTAATTTACAAAAACAACAATACTTCACATGTTACTACACTCAACATGCATCTAGCAGTTCAAAATGCTACAGAAGACGGAAGTGAATGAATTATGATTGTAGTATACATTTCACCTAATAACAAAATGGATCATATAATTTCATTTTTACATGAAAGGTTATTTCCTTATAGTCAAAGAGGTTCAATAATTTTTAAAACGAATAAACATAAACTACCATTAATTTTAGCTGGAGATTTTAATGTAAATTTAGCAAGAGCTGAATTAATGACATTTCTTCAAAAAGAATTTCAATTGCAAATCAACAACAATCCAAGAGAATCTACTACCAAATATGGAACAACAATAGATGCTGTATTTGTGATATCTTGATAATGTTTCATCCAATACTTTTGTAACGTACTTTAGTTATCATCGACCAATCGTCACAGTAATACCGGCAAAGGAAACATCGAATATAACTATTACTGAAGTCAAAGATGAAAATATTTAAATTGTGGACATTTGATATTAATATCGAATTTTTATATCACATGTAAATAAATGTTTATTAAAAAAAGTTACCATTTTCTGTAAGAAATTCGTAATACTTCATTTTTTCATTAGGCTATATTTAATTCCTGTAATAATATCGGGTGATTTTTTTGAGGTTAGGATTTTCATGCATTAGTATTTGACAGATCACGCGGGATTTCAGACATGGTGTCAAAAAGAAAGATGCTCAGTTAGCTTTGACATTTCATCATGAATAGACTTACTAACGAGCAACGCTTGCAAATCATTGAATTTTATTACCAAAATCAGTGTTCGGTTCGAAATGTGTTTCGCGCTTTACGCAAATTTTATGCCTTTTTTTTTTTTAAAAAGTTCTCAAGCTCTTAAAAAATCACCCATTATGTATTTATTGTCCTCCATTGAAAAGAGGACATTGTTTAATATAATGGGTGATTTTTTAAGAGCTTGAGAACTTTTTTTAAAAAAAAACGCATAAAATTTGCGTAAAGCGCGAAACACATTTCGAACCGAACACTGATTTTGGTAATAAAATTCAATGATTTGCAAGCGTTGCTCGTTAGTAAGTCTATTCATGATGAAATGTCAAAGCATACTGAGCATCTTTCTCTTTGACACCATGTCTGAAATCCCGCGTGATCTGTCAAATACTAATGCATGAAAATCCTAACCTCAAAAAAATCACCCGATATTATCTTTTATGCATATTACTTGTACACACACGATGTTTCACATCTGCCAGGCGTCCCATGACGGCTCACATTTTTTTTTTTCAATAACAGGATTGCTTGCATCTTGGTTTTTGTCAGAATGAGATCATTTCCATCAGTCGTGAATATGACGTTGAGTGGTTCACTTATAATGCCGGTGATGGCTTTTGTGACTAGGAAAATATTAAATTCGTTGAGTGGTTTGGCTGAATCTTTATTTTGTATTACTAAAAATTTAGGGCACTCTTTCTTGGTGACTTGTACCTGATGTATCATGGTGGGAAAGTCTTTATAGTTGTTCAAGTTCGGTTTTTTTCTTATTGGGCTCTTAGGATCGGGATCAAGCGAGTAGTAGTAGTTTTGGCGGGAGCCCCTGCCCCGGGGTCTGTTGCCATTCTTAAAATGACCTAATCTACCTTATTTAATATCTACTTACAGGAAATTAGATTCGGTAATTTATTATGATTTTGCTTGCAGGAATTGTTCTTTTAAATATATGTATATCGATTCTGTAACGCACTGTTAAACTCAAGCGGTCTGTACTCTGAGAGAGCTGGATATATGTACATTGTACACTGTCCAGAAATTATAAAAATGTTTAATAACACTTTCTCGACATGAACAAATTTGTATAAGTCTCTTTCATTGTACACCATTTTTTATCAAACTACCGCTAATGCTATTCTTAAGGATAATTTGTGTAATAACATACTCGTATATACATATATAGGGGTACAACAACTGGGATTGACGGCGCGCGTTGGCATGCGCCGCTCTCTTTTTCGTGCTTATTGCACTAAATCGATGATGAACTTAAACCTTAGTATATAATAAAATCAAAAAGATTTGTTTTTAAAGTTATTTTATTTTAATATAAATAACAAAATTAAACCACAACTAAATTATAAATAATTTTATTTTTTTGCGTTTTGATATAATATATAATAAAATCAAAAAGATTTGTTTTTAAAGTTATTTTATTTTAATATAAATAACAAAATTAAACCACAACTAAATTATAAATAATTTTATTTTTTGCTATTTATAATTTAGTTGTGGTTTAATTTTGTTATTTATATTAAAATAAAATAACTTTAAAAACAAATCTTTTTGATTTTATTATATATTATATCAAAACACAACGGGAGACCAAAACCATCAAATATGAATTAAACCTTAGGGCCCTTTCACACCAAACGAATCCGAATCAATCAGAATCAAGTTGAATCTGATTCGTCATCTCCACTCTTTCACACCAGCTGAATCAACCTGAATCTATAAAAATCATCATGCGTCATAAATCGCACTATTTTCTTTAACTTTTAAAATTAATAACTCAACGTCCATCTCGTATGGTTGTTGATTCAAGACTGACCGGACGAGGAATCTGACAGGTTGAATCAAGTGCGACCTCGAATCAAACCTGATTGAACCAGATTAGTCCGGTCTGAAGGCGGGAAAAGAATCCCTTCACATTTAAACGGAGCGCTCGAAGCCGAATCTTTGTCAATCAGATTCAACTTGATTCGGAGTGATTCTGATTGATTCGGATTCGTTTGGTGTGAAAGGGCCCTAAGCATTTCAACTAAAATATTTTACTCAGCTGGCAATTAGCATTTTTTTTCAAGTTATTCTTCATTCAATCCTCTTCAAAAACGTTTATATTAACTTATAAAAGTTTTTTAAATTTGTCTTCCTATCACGAACACAAATGAGTTCAAATAGAAATTGATCGTCATCTCATTAGTGACGTTATATAACAAAACACATAAAAATTCAGTTATATCGGGTGATTTTTTTGAGGTTAGGATTTTCATGCATTAGTATTTGACAGATCACGCGGGATTTCAGACATGGTGTCAAAGAGAAAGATGCTCAGTATGCTTTGACATTTCATCATGAATAGACTTACTAACGAGCAACGCTTGCAAATCATTGAATTTTATTACCAAAATCAGTGTTCGGTTCGAAATGTGTTTCGCGCTTTACGCAAATTTTATGCGTTTTTTTTTTTTAAAAAAGTTCTCAAGCTCTTAAAAAATCACCCATTATATTAAACAATGTCCTCTTTTCAATGGAGGACAATAAATACATAATGGGTGATTTTTTAAGAGCTTGAGAATTTTTAAAAAAAAAAAAACGCATAAAATTTGCGTAAAGCGCGAAACACATTTCGAACCGAACACTGATTTTGGTAATAAAATTCAATGATTTGCAAGCGTTGCTCGTTAGTAAGTCTATTCATGATGAAATGTCAAAGCATACTGAGCATCTTTCTCTTTGACACCATGTCTGAAATCCCGCGTGATCTGTCAAATACTAATGCATGAAAATCCTAACCTCAAAAAAATCACCCGATAGAACTTTCAGATTCAAACGAAGATATAACCCTCTGCCAAGGCATACTTCCACACTCAGCTGGTAGTTTTCTAGCTGGCTGAAATGGTAGCAATAATAAGAGCACTTTCTTTGGCTCAACCCAGGACAGTTAAGAGCTTGATCCACAGACAACCTAAATATTTAAACGGGAATCAAAAATGCCAACAACAACTGTCCAGTTCTTAACTATATGCGGAGTGTTTTATATAACAGCGTCCACATCGTTCTAGCCTGGGTTCCAAGTCATTTCGGCATAAAAGGAAACGAGTAGCAGATGGAGCAGCTAAGGAAGCGATTCGCTTTCCATTATTCAAAGATTTGCCTAACATTCCCGTTTTAATGCGAAAAACCTTTAACAATATTGAAACGGATGAATTTACTGCCTCATGGCTAAGCCAAGATAATTTCCTTCGGAAACATCACCCTACCCACCTCAGAGTTCCCTACAACAAGGATTTTTCTATAGCAGAGTGTATAACACTTTTCCGAATTAGAGTAGGTAAAACTTTATTTTCAAGTCGCCACTACTTCAACAATGAATCTCCCGAAGAATGCGAAAACTGTAATGAAGTCCTGTCTGTCTGGCATACTCTAGAGGATTGCCAATGTCACGCCAAATCCTACAGATTGCCCAAATTCTTGATCCCTCAAACATATATAAACTTTGATACGCGTATATTTTACTTCTAAACGGCATGCATCTAATGGGCTTGTTACCCTGATGCCTTCTGTTTAAATAATTTATACATTTATTTTGTAACTTATTTTTTGATATATGAATAAATAAATAACAATTTTATTTAAATGCCAAACAACCACATATATTAAAAACACTTAATTCAAGGCAAATTCATAAAATAGTCTTGTCCTAATATAAACATATATTCTAAAACCCATACTTTATTATTTTATTATTAGAAAATAATTGTTTCCAAAAATTATGGTGCTTATTTTTGAAAACATGAAAGCAGTACAGTTTTGTATATTGGTGAACAAAAATAACTATACAAAATCAATTTATTAGGCCAAAATTTAAAATAAAAAATTATAATACCAGGTGCAAACAGTAAGATACATATGTATGTACAATGTACATACATATATATGGGAAGCGTGATCCCTGTCTTTCGCACCCACCCTACAGGATTTGGGGAAGGTGCGAAAATGAAAACAAAAAATTGAGCGGTTCAAACCAATTTTTTTTCCTTTCCATAGAAAGTTATTGTAATCGATCCGACTTGTCAAATTGATAAATTCGACATATTTTTCTACGTTTCAAGGTCCCTAGAGTCTAAATAAATGATTTTTTAAGAGATGTCAGTGCGTGCGTGTGTACTTACGTTAGTACGTCCGTACGTTCATTTTTTCGTCGTCCATATCTCAAGAACCGACTTCAAATAAATTTTGTCATACAGATAATAATGCAGAAAGATGCAGAAAGGACTCTCAAAAAAATTGAGTGGGTGCTTTTTTTTACCATACCAATTAAAAAAAAAAGTGAACTTTTTGGTTAACCTAAAATATCTCCGAAACAATAACGCTAGCGACTAGAATTAAATTGTGTATTATATATTGTGACGTGATACCAAACTAATACAATTTTGAAAACAAAATCAATTAACGATATTTTTTATTGTCACCGCGAATATTTTACGTTCAAAATAGACATAAGTAAAAATTGATTTCCAACTCAAATATCTTTTCAAAACTTAAAGATATTGGCTTCAAACTTATTTTATCTTATATAAAGTATTGTTTTTGACAATCAAAAAAAATTTGAATAAAAATCCAACAGTCCGTTATTTTTTCATAACGCAAAATTGCAAAAATTTGTTGTTCGTTTCTCGATATCCCGTGAATAAATAAATATACATATATATATATATAATATATATATATATTGCATTCAAAATGATTTCATTCTATGCGCTGAATTTTCTTAGAAAAATCCAATGAATATAGTTTTATATAAGAAATACAAACTTTCAAGACATACTATTTAAATTGGGAAAAATTGGTTTTCGATTAAAAATCTCGTTAGCAAAAATAAATTTTGAAATCAAAATATTTCATCAAATGCAAAATTTTGTCGATAATTTTTAGTTAATGTTTCATAGAAAAATTCAACTGGCAACTTCTTTAACAAAACACGAAAGCCTACAAACAACAACAAAAAACTGATAAGAAATGGTTTTCGACACAAGTATTAGGAGAATTAAAGAAAGATATTGACTCCAAATTATTTATCTCACACAAAATATTGTAATGAGTGTTTTATTAAAGTTTTAAGCAAGACAAATCGACAGACGGGATTGGAAGTTATCAAAGCTAAATTGTCATTAATAACAATATTACTAATTTCAACCCTCAACCATTCCTGTTTGCGTGTAATTTCAGTGCTGGAGGAGACCTATAATCTTTAAGGATTTGTCAATTCCTCGAAAGAGGAGGTGCCAGTGAACAAAACTTTTAGGTGACACCAGGCTGGGATTGGATCGATCAAGACTTTAAGCATGATAGTCCAACAAACTTTGTCTTTTTTTGTAAAAAAAAAAAAAAAAAAAAAAACAGTTTATTGGATTGTATTTCATAACATTTTTTTCACACGTTAAAAATTGAATTCGCTGGATTTACCAGGAATGCCATCACAAAAATTCCGATTAAAATTTTTTTTTCCAAAAAGTATAAAAGCCTACACAAAATGTTACTAAAAATTGGCAACATTTTGAATTCCGACTCGGATATTTTTAGTGACAGTGACCTAGAAAAAATGTTGCTAAACGTTGGTAAGAAATTAAGTTTCGGCTCGATTATCCTGAGAACGTTTAAAGGTATTGTTTTTCCACGTTCGGTAAAGTTTAAAGAAACAAAATTAATTTTACAAAAAGAATTAAATCTTACCAAAAATACCAAAACAAATTGGCCCGTATATACCACGACAGAAAATAAGCTCAAGCTTCAATTATTGGCTACTTACTTTTAGATATACCTTAAATGACACTGGCCCACTGCTAGAAAATAATTTTTGGAAGGGCACAAATGGAATGGGAAATTATAAGTGTGGGCTCCAGACTAGACAATTTTTAGCCTAAGACTTGAAGAAAATTGAAATACGAGCGACCATATCCAAGCTGTTCGTATGATGACACTTTTTACCCCCATGACCTGACACTCTTTATGTTCTGCACTCGAAATTAGAGAACAAGAGGAACCAACTTTAAAACTCATTGAATCTTAGTTGCTAAAAGAGCCCAGAGTTAAAATAAAGGAAATGCCAATACAGCTTTAAAGGTATCAAGTAAATATTCAACAAGAAAGCGTCATATAGCTAAAAAATATCTCATGTATTAAGAATGGAAGAAAGTCCACACAAAAAAGGGAAAAGTCAATAGGGTTACATCTTGCGAAAAGTTTTATTTTGATTTAAGCTATGGAATATATGAAATCGGGGTTATTGATTCGGGTGCAACAATTCACACCACAAACTTGACTCAAGCAATTATGATAAATTAATTGTGGCAAATAGTGAAGAAATAATTCCAAAGGGAAAACGAACTTCAAAAACTAAATATTCGCAGTCAAAAGTAGATTGGTAATCTATACCAACTGATTCAGTTCAAAGTTTTTACTATTGTTAGAGACGAAAGTATTAGGTTAATTGTCTTGATTATTGACTGCACTTGTTAAGGTACCCGTACCGAAATACTAACGGCTTCACCAAGAGACTTCAGCATAGCAAAAAATCATTATGGAAGAAAATGATCGAAGAGCAACTCCGCTGTAAGCCTCAAATAATATAGTTTAAATGTGATGATTCGAGCTGTTTTATTTTCGTGATCTGATCTGGATTAGACGTTGTGATAATAAAACAGAAGCTAGAATCTTTTTAATTGAAGCATTTCGATCGAATTTGATCGATTTAAAATTATTGTTACTCACAACCAATTAATTACACTGCATTGAATATTTGCTCATTATATTGAGACCTTGCGGAAATAACTTATCCTTTTTAAAGAGACCGAAACAACAAAATTCAACAATTTAACAGATATTAAAAAATAAAACAAAATATTTGAGACGTTTAAGCGGGAGATTTTTTTTGTATATGCCAGACTTATGAAAATAAGGATTTAAGAGGGGATATCGTTTTTTGAGGGGGGAATGCAAGTGGCAGTTAACCTTGTTTGTAAAAATATCGACAAAAATTAACGAAAGGTATATAAAATATTGCGGCGGTGTTCGAGCCATACAATTGTTTTGGTTATAGTTCTATAGCCTATCATTTTCAAAGCTCCGTTTTAGAGCTTGTTTTAGCGCACCTGTCGAAATATACGAGTTATATTCAAGTATTGGACGAATAAAGGCTTTGTAAATTACAGTCAGATCAGAAGGGATGAACAAAAAAATTTTATAATAATTCTGTAGCGAATAATAGTTGACATAGAATAACAAATATACCCTTTAACTTACAAACATTAATTTTCGCTTACGAAAATATTGTTGACAAACAAAAAAAAATGCATCTGGCACATGATGGATGATGATGACGTTTCATTGTTGCAACGAAAAATATAATAAGCCAAAAAAGCTCTCTGTTAACCATATTTTAATCTTTATTACCTCTATGAAAAAATCGTAAGGCAAGGAAAATGTGGCATTGATCAATGCGCAGACAAAGAATTGACTCAAAGTAGGAAATTGTAGTTAATTAATTCTGTAAGTTTATTGATAAAAGGATTTCGTTAGCTGATCACGGTTCAAAATAGGAATTTGTCTTAGTTTGCAAAAGAAGAAAAAGAGCAACATCAACACAACGCATTTGGAGCATAATGAAATATCAAACAATTATTTTTCATAGTGAATATTCTGAATGCAATATCTGTCGATTTTGGACGTTTTGATCACAAAAATATAGCTATTTAGTACAATCACTAGTATCCGGACACTTAAAAAGTCTCTTAACTTTCATTTCAATTAATTTTCGATACATAAATGTTAACGCAGAAATGTATGTACATTATACCTAGATTGTAAGTGCGAAAAATGTAATCAAGACAAATTTTTTTAAATTATATCGTATGTTTTAGTATTATATAAGTATTGTATGTTTTAGTATACAGACACAAACATTCTGTATGAAATCTTAGTCTTAATAATATGAATATTATATAAATATTTTCTTAGGTTTTTGAAAAATATACTCTTATAATATTTGTTAAGAAGAAAAATAGCATTAAAAACATTTACACAATTCAATGCAAGGAACGAAGAATGGTACAAAGTTGTTCACCAACGTCAAAACAAACGAATTTAAAAAAAAAGAACAATTTCAAGTTCCTTATCAAAAATGTGTGATGTCCTTTTTATAAAAGTCTGAGGATTCGCTCGCCGATTTACCTGGGGTTCGTTTTAAATTATTAAGTTTTTTTGTGTTGTTACTATTTTAATTTAAAAACGAATAACAATTAAAATGTAAATTAAGTCGTCTGCTTCAAATGGAGCTAGTCAGTGAAGATGAGTTTGTAAATTTATTCTGGTTGTATTGTAAGGTTTATAGAACCCTACTGACGATTTCGTAGCTAATGTACCCAACTTTATAAATCAACGGACCTATCACCCGGCAAAATCAATTAAACATATCCGGTAAATCAATAAGCGAACCCGGCAAGATCGACACACGTAGCTCGAAAATCAACAAGGGAACCCGATGAATTCAAGCGGACGTATCCGGCAAATCAACGGGCGAATACGGAAAATCATAGGGACTTATCTGCCAATTAATTGTTTGCGATCTCTTACCACTGGTGAGGAGCGGTCGTCAAATAAATGGTAGTACCTAAAATTAGGTAATATAAGGAATGTCTTTATCCTTCACAATAAAACAACATGATTTGGTCGTTTGTGTGCCGGTTTCTTATCCATGTTTTCTGCAAGATAGGGTCTTATCCTAATTTAATATGACCAAACTGATGAAGATACTTTTATTTAACTCACTGACTAGAACTCACCATCGGGGTCATTGAATCGCAGCACAGCAGTTTATGCTGTGTTGTTGGGAAATCATGATCTGGCGGTGCATTGTGTTGTATTATGATCCCTTTTCAACTGATTTTATGAGGCAAACATGTTCGAATCGCTTTTACACTTTCCGAGCACATCATATCATTATTTACTTTTATTAAACAAAATCTGCCACACTAACCAGGTAAAGCTCTGCTGGGTTCTCGGACATAGCAATATAGAAGGAAATGATATAGTAGATGAACTAGCCAGGAAAGGGTCAGAAGCAGACACAAGTAGTAGCGACCACTCAGTTAGGGGACCACTCGTCCCGATTGGGGTACTCAAGAGGAAGATAGACCTTAAACTAAAAGAGGAAATCAATATCTCCTGGAAATCCAGGGACGATTGCGTAATCTCTAGAAGTTTATGGCCTAACACAAATGAAAAGGAAACTCGGTATATTCTATCGCTGAGTAAAAAGAACATTAAAATCTTGATAGGTGTACTAACAGGTCATTGCGCCATTGGCACAATGGCTAACAGGATAGGGGCATTTGCACCCGATTTTTGTAGGAGCTGTCAGGATGAAGAGGAAATGGAAACCATTAAACACCTGCTCTGCGACTGTCCGAACCTCCAAACCAGCCGACTCCGTCATTTCGGAAACAGGTTTGTTGGAGAACTGGATGATCTAGCACAGGTCTCAATGGCAAGCATGAGGAAATTTATAGATAGCACAGGCTGGTTCGTTAACGAGCCAGTCTACGCTAATCGACAGAATTGAGGAGCATCGATGCTAAATTTTTACTTTTACAGGGGATCACAATGGACCAGTAGGCCCCCGTGTACGCAACAGCTTCATGCTGTGCACACCCCTTATAACCTAACCTAATATGATCCCTAAAATATTTCTACCCCAATCCATCCACAGTACCAATTTTGAAGAATTTAGGTAAAAAGACAGATATGCCATGTAAAACTTATTATTATACAATATTTTTTATTGATATATTCCCTCAAAGTCATAATCTTTGTTTTAAGTTGTAGTAAAAAGTTATTATAAATAAAATAAAAATAAATTAGGTGGCGCAACAGTCCATGAAGAACCAGGGCCTAGTGACTTACAACTCTCAACCATTCCTGTGTGCGAGTAATGTTGTCAGAGATGGAAGGGACCTACAGTTTATATGCCGAATCCGAACGGCTAATTTGAGAAAGCACTTTTCATGACAAGAATTACTCTTGGAGGATTTGTCAATTCCTCGCAAGAGGCAGTACCCGTGAAAAAAGTTAGGTGGCACAGGCAGGGATTGAACCCAAGACCCCTTGCATGACAGTCCAACGCACTAACCATCACGCTACGGGTACTACGGTTATTATACCAGAAGAAAAATTCTCTTAGCCTCAGATTTTAGGAAATAAATAAAATCTTTACCTTACTCTTTAAACACTATCACAGATTTTTATTTTTAAAAATTGGATATGTTTAATTTTAATACAGAATTTAATTGAAAAGTGAAATATTTGTATCGCAAAACACTACAATTTCATTGGTTTATGGATATTTAAATATGGAAATTATTATTAATTGCCATAAATTAAAACCAAGTCTAAAGGTATTAAACTATAAAAAAGGAGGAGTAGCTACCATAAAATAAATCAAAATTTCTGTAAATTACAAGCACGCGCGTTTAAGCATTTATGTTTTTTGAAAATTTTGGTTCATACAAATTGTATAACATTCATTACATTCAATATATTTAATGCAAGGGACTGGATTGGATTGTAGAGATATTCAAGTATAATTTAATTTGTTTTCTAAGAAAAACGATCAGTTGATTTTTTCTTTTAAATTTTACCGAAAGTCAAGAACAATATTTTGTATACCTAAGATAAAATAAGATTATTTGTGTGAAGTATAAAAATAAAATAAAATATTTCTATTATATTTCTTAGAATTTATTTTATTTTTAATGAATACTGTCAATTCGATTTTTCTTAGGCTTATGCCAAATGTCAAAACCGTTTTTTTCTTGCATACAAATATTTTACAGGTTATATAATTTTTATTCATAAAATGTTTCAGTTGAACATTTTTTGTTAAGCATTTTTGTATACAAAAAAGAACTCTTGTTGAATTTGTTTTACGTTCATCACAGTGTATAATATAAAATGTCTTATTTCGTAAGATTTTTGGAGTAAAACAAATTTTTAATTTTGTTTAAGTAGATACACTATAAGAAAAGATTAAGATTTAAACAAATTTCCTAAATCTGCGTGACTTTCATGTTCCCTATATTTATTAAGCATGGTTTGCCATGCTTCTTTTATAGCTTGGTTTTTAAATATATTTGATTGTATACGCAAGAACGCAAGATCTCAGGAACCGCTTGGCAAAGATCTATAAGTGATCTCCAGGATTCCCAATCAGGAATTGCACATGAATTCGTAAAAATTCCTACGCTCCTCAATCAAACACGATTCAGATGACTCGTCAAAGACATCGAGAAACAGACACCAAAAATAATTGTTTTCTATTTTTGCTCGCTCCGTTTCTAACAATAAAAATCAGTGTGTGTACTAGCCCACACACAGCACACATTTCGGCACAACGGCACATGTGTGCATACAAGTGTGGTGTCTATGGGCCGCTTAAGATTAAACAAAAAATTGTCCTTCACCTTTGGTCGACTTCGAAAACTTGAATTCCTATTTTATAAGTCAAAAATTATAAACGACTCGGCACAAATCAAAGCTATAACTACTACCCAAGTTAGCGCAAGGTATCCTTTCGTTAGAATGAAAACGTCATAGACGAACTTGGCAGATATACCTGAAATATTTTTGTTCGTTCAAGTAAACATTTACATACGAGTACTTTTGTAGCCCAGAAAATATAACGACTTCCAAAATTGTGCATCCCATTTTGTGCATCGTCTTTCGTGTGACTTTGAGCCCCTTAAGGTGAAGAGGGCCTTCACTTAACCATAGGACGCAAAGCTCAATGTATTTTTTTAAATCTTGATATTCATTTTATTTATTACATATTATATGCGGTTTCACACCTCTTTGGATTGTGAATGCATATATGGCTTCCCATTTTTAGGATTACATCTACATATGACTATCTATGTAAGTACCTGCAGGAGTGAGGTATAGGAAATCACACTTGAAAGAAGTGTAGATAATAACTGTCTTATGTCATTTTACTTATGTTTCAACTTCAATCCAGGAGGGATTCTTTAATTAGTATATGTAGGTACAAATTAAATGTACAAAAAAAATATTTAAGAACACAATTTTGAAAAATTGACCTTACATTCATCATCTGTAATATGATAATAAGTTGTCGCAGCAAAATATGACGACGACGATGATGACGATGAGGAGTGTGTGGGAGTAGAGGATGATTCGGCCGTTGTTGTATCCACAGCAGTAGCTTTTCCTGTACCCATATAATGTAGATTTCGCATGGCAATGACATTGTCTATAAGTAAACAAATAAAAATATTTTTATTTTTAATGACAATGACAATGACAATGAGGTTTTTTGTTGTTTTATCGAATTTGTATTTATTTTTAAAAGGTTATTGCTCATTTCTGACTAAGAGTGTACACAAGAAAAATTGATATCAAATGAAATGTGACGTTTACCTTGTTGTATCGATGAAATATTTTCCAAACTGTCCATGAGCAATCAAAGATATTTGAGATTTAACTCAGCAGTTAAGTAAGCGAAGAATTTAAATGTGTACATCTTACGAGATACATAGATACAAAAATAATGTTGGCACCACATGAAAGGTATTTTTCGTAGCTTTAAAACATAAGCCTTATTATTTTTCTTCATTATACAAATCTTAAGATGTTCGGATTAAAATTTTTGTGCTACCTTTTGTAATCAAATATCATTCAAAAATCAGTAATGAAGGGCCAACATACAACTTATTTTAAGGCCTTTAAACAGGTATATATTTTAACTCCTTTCTCAAAATAAACATGTACCCTGTGAAAAATTTAACTTAGTTCAAAATACTTCTTTCATATTCCAATAGACTTGGGAAGATGTAAATCATAGGGTAAAAATATGATCTTATACCTCAGATTTACTATAGACATATGTACATATATTTTAAACCTCTACAGTATTTTCAAAATTCTTAAAAGTCTTCATCTTGCGTTTTTGTACACTCACTTTAAACAGAGAATACATGATTGTTTGTTATAAAATGCATACCCAACATTTTTAAGACTTGTTCAAGTAGAATAAAATGACACTAAAATCAATCGATCCGATGTTCTTACAAAAAAATTATAATTGCTATATCGCTAAAATGTTTGTATTTTTGGTCAAAAGTGTGCCTGTGGGTATAGAGAAAAACATCTTTGAAAAATGCATTGCAGGCCTAGACTATGTCTTTTTTTGGGAAAACAGAATCGTGTTGGTTTGTTGGTGGTGTAATTCGTAATTTGTTGTAAAAAACAGAAGTGTTCTTAATTCTATTGGTAACTTCAAGATCAAATATCTCAGATTTCTCATAAACGATTTGGAAAATCACTCATATTGCATGCTTAACGTCAACGTCAACGTCACCTTTCATTTGATACAAAACTGAATCGTGTACGCTTTTGGCCAAGGTTCCATAGTCAAATGGGCATTCCCTTTAAATCTTTATTTTTTCAGCAATTATTATGTAGGTATGAGAACATATAGACAGTAATTATGTATTTATAATTTGTTTTATCTTATAGCATAATGCCATTGCCGAAAGATATTATTTTTTGTTTGTAATATTACAATTTAATAAGTAATTATGTAATCTATAAGCGTATTTATTTGTTTTTCTAAAAAAATATCTATAGATATATATACATACATACGTATTCAAATAAATACGGAAAAAAACAATATTCAATTAAAATGTGCTTTAATGTTGGCTGTCAAATACATCAAATAAATGCATCACATAAATAAGACAAATAGTTAGTCATTTCATATAAGTAAGCGAAGGTAAATGTATCAGCAGTACTGAAGTTACATAATACATATGTATATAATTTTGAGTGTTTATCATAAACATTATCATTTTTTTTAACTAAAAAACACTTTGGTCTTGTAAACCTACTGTGCGCACCTCAAACTAAAGCACTGAAAGCGTGTTCCCTCAATGCAAGAGTGGACTGAGAGTTATACTATAAAAGAGTTTATTTATTGACCAATTTGTGTAATAATTGTGTAATAATTGCCAACGGTGGGTGGCTGGTCGGTGGGACCGGAAAGAATATATTTGTCCCTACCTTTGGATTTCACCGACATTTTAAGTTAAAGCAGCATTTCAAATCCCCTTTCTTAAATTCAACCTAACTCAACAACTTACCTAAGGACTAGTGTCACGTTTGTGTAAAAATTGTCTCAAAAGACTAACTGGAATTATTTAATTCAATCACCTTGCTTTTTTTGTTTATTTATAAGTCGTAAGATCTTTGTTATTTTTAAAGCCTAACGTGTAAGATATTATGACTGAAATAAACAAACCTTATGTTGATAAAATATTTGTTTGTTATTATTTGTCAAGGAACATTAAATACAAATAAAAAAATAACTCATAATTATAGATAATAATTAGAGGTAAGATGAGACAAAGTAAAAGTATTTACATATATGAAGCCCAAAGAGCTTTTCTAGAATTAAAAAAAAAAAAGAAATAAATATTTATATATGCATATGAGTAGAAAAACATGTGCATACCTTTACCTTTGTGCGGCATATCATCCAAGGATGGTATCCTATCAATCATTGAACCTGACCATGGGGCAACAACGGCTCCCATAGCCGGTGTTGGTTGCAATGCAAACATCAAACTTTATTTCGTTTCAGGAATTTTAACTTTTTTTTTAATTTCTTTTTTTTTTCACTTTTTATGTATATATTTACATTATTCACTTTTTTGTATTTTTTGTAATAATTTTATTTTGTTGTTGCACTACAAGGAAGATGCATTTATTATGAGATAGGTAATTAAAGGATTTGTAAATAATGGACAAAAATATCAAAGAAAACTCATGCAAAATGATTTCTGAAATAAACTAAATATTAATGACTTGTTCCTTTTATTTTTTTTATTTTTTCATACAAGTCATATGAATATTTGTTTTTTGTAATTTCGTGTACAAAAATAAATACCTACAAGAAATTAAAATAAAAAATTAAATATTGGAAAACATGAATTGATGTTTTGTATATGGAAAAGTAAACAGAATTTTTATCGGTTTATGATTTCTGTATAATTAAATGAGTACCTACAAACAAAATTTTAATTTCAATCACAGAATTTTGTCCACCATAACTGTTATAGTGTTGTCCCAAATTGTAAACTCAATTTGTTGTTATAATTTGTTGTTTTGATTGGAAAAACTTAATATGTACGCAGAAAAGAAGTGGTTTTTGTTTTTTGTAATACGTGCGTCGGTACAAACCATTGTATTTCATCTGATGTTCGGAGACATGGACCAAATGTCATGAACAATTGAATAATATGTACTTGTTTCATTTTGAACTGAAGCCCGTACACCAACAAAATACAATTGTGACATAAAGTTTTTATTTTAAATTATTCGCTACTTTTAAGCGGCTTTATTTGTAGATTTTAATGGATGTTAATAAATAGAAGAAGTTAACTCAATATTCTAATAAAGTGCATCGAATTCTTATAAGAAATTAATAACATAAGACCGCGAATATATTTGCCTTCCAATTAATATTAGATTGGCGAAATTTTTTAATAGAATAGCTATTAAGTCACATTCGCTTTTGAACGCGTTCAATATGTAAGTATGTGAAAGATAATAAACCAATTGAATAGTGTTGCGATGGATTTAGCAAAACTTGTTTGATATTAGTTTTCGCATTTTCAAGCTTATAAATCAAACCGCACTAACTAACTAACATACCTATACATAAGTAGGTACTTGCCTATATAAAATATCTTTGTTGATACAAATAAAAAAAAATAAAAAATAGTTCATACCGAAGAATATCCCAAATATTTGACAATTATTGTAAAAATCATGTGTTCAAATATCTCTGACGAGACAAACGCCTGATAGTATATTTGAGAAATTGTAAATACCAAGGTACTAATGAATTTTGTTTGCTGATAATATTATCCGAGCACTTTTATAATTTATTTATTTATTTTGTTTTTCAACGTCACTTAATATAGTTGCAATTAAACATAAGATCATACATTTGTAAAGTGATTGATAATGTTTTCTATTTCATCCAAATGTTAGCTTTTGTTAAATCCCCTTCCCGTAGGGTAGGGCAACTAAAGCTGTAGGTATTTTTTTTTATTTTTATTACACAAATTAAGGCTTAGTTTTTGAGTTCCTAGGAATTTATGAGTTGAATTTGATTGATCAAATTTGATGAAGAAGGTTAATGCGTGAGATTATCATCACACCACGTCGCGTCGTGATTTAGGCACACCGTTTAAATAGAGTGAACTTTTCAGAAGAAATTCCCGTGCAAAAGAGTGATGACGTACATAGATATGTATGTGCCTCTTGTTCTCATCATTTAAATTGAACAGGCAATGTCTCAGTCGGTTTTAATTTCCCTAAACTTAAATCTTATTCTTAAATTTTTGACAGGTCGATCGAGTTTGAAATGGGGTAAACAACATTGAGTTTCGATTAATGGAGTAACTTGGTATGGAAGTATCTGTTTTGGGTTTATCACAGAATCTGTCTGATCCGCCTTAATAGAACTCTGTCTGCTTTTACATACAAAAAATAATATTTCTCAAAGCAATTAATTTGATGTTTTTATCGTTTGTTTACTTTGTTTAGTTTGTAGGTAGATACCTAACTATGTAGGCATTTGTGTTTGTTCAGTTAAAAAATACAGGAAAGAGTTTAGATATCTACATTTTTTCTAATGATAATAATCTACGACAGAAAGTGAGTAGTGAGCAAGACGTGAGCTTTTTATTTAAATAGGTAGATACCAAATTAATGTTCTCAAAAAAAGTGGTAGGTACATTTATTTATGGGGAATTATATTTTGTGAATTGTTTTTATGATGTTGTTACGAAAACAAGTAAGCTCGTAAATAGAAACAAACTACCAACGAATGATTTCTATCGCACACGCTAAATTAAATGACGTCTCAACTCTTCGTTATTGCTGCTACAGGTGTTTTTCTTTTATATTTCTTTACTCCATTAAGACTTTTATTATGAGCTTTTAGCATTAGGTACATATAAATTCGATATCAAGTGTGATAGAGATAACTTTTAGTTTTTCTTTCACTTCACAATTTAAATAAAGCACACAAAACATTCGTTTTAACATTGATTCTTCAAAATTCACAATAAATACGGCGGGTTATTTAAAAAAAAATGCGATTTCTTCCGACGTTTAACCAAAAAAGACTCGATTGCGATAGTTAGACAGGAATGCAAAAAGGTAAAAGTTATAAAAACAAACTACCTACTATATACATACATATGTAGGTAGGAAGTATGGACAAAATAACGAAACATGGCAAGCCAGCTTTTTAATAATATAGCTCGCCGGCAACGGTGATCGGGATGAAGGCGTTAAAATATGACCCACGACGACGACGAAAATCAAAGACGGCGATGACAACAGCGGCAACGATTACGACGACGCTTAAAATCTTAACTTACTTTTGCCTTTGTTCTAAGCTTCAACTAACTGATAGGTAGGTATACATATATAAAGTTATAGAGTAATTCGTTATTGCGTGTCGCGTGCGATTTTGCAACGGGAATATCGCAAGGAATAACTGATATGACACTGATATTCTTTTTCCCGTTGTACACACATAACTCTTCATGCATACATGAATAAGTGAAAAAAGATTTGGGGCAAGCCAACCAGCCCGTGTGCTCAGATTCGTTACTTGGTTGTAGATTCCTATTGGACATAAGGCATAATACAAACAATGTGCGTGTGAAAGAGAAACAGAGGCAGAGAGAGAAAGGCAAAATTATTTTCACCATAAACGAAAAAGGGATGTTTGATTTTTCTTCTCTTCTAGTAGGGGG